>OY755208.1:16792092-16852092 GCA_963576765.1 Draba incana
CAACAACAACAACAGATGCAGCAACAAGTACAGATGTCACATCAACAGCTACAGCAACATCATCATCAGCAGCAGCAGCAAGGGGTTTATAACACAGGTTCCGTAGACAATGGTGCAAGCGTTGCTTCTAACCAAAATCCACAGCAATCTACTGGCTTCTCTCAGTCTCAGCTTCAGCAACAGTCAATGCTCTCTAGCGGAGCTAAAATGACACACCAGAACATAGGTTCAGCTGGGAATAAGGGCTCGCCTCAAATGACACCTTTTGCGCAAGAAATGCAGTATCAGCAGCAACTGGAATTGCATAACAGTAACCAGTTATTAAGAAACCAGCAAGAACAGTCCTCTCTGCATTCCCTACAACAGACTATGTCCCAAAATCCTCAGCAACTCCAGATGCAACAACAATCATCAAAACCAAGCCCCTCACAACAACTTCAATTGCAGTTATTGCAGAAGCTGCAACAGCAACAGTCTATGCCTCAAGTAAGCTCGCTCTTACAACCACAGTTATCAGCATTGCAGCAGACACAAAGCCACCAATTGCAACAACTTCTGTCCACTCAGAATCAACAGCCCTTAGTACATGGTAATAACAGCTTCTCGACTTCAACTTCCATGCAGCCTCCTCCACAGATTCAAGTGAGTCATCAGCAACAAGGACAAATGAATAATAAGCCTCTTGTAGCTACTGGAAGATCTCATTCCGGTCACATAGATGGAGAAGCTCCTTCTTGTTCAACCTCGCCTTCTGCCAACAACACTGGACAGGATAATGTTTCACCGACGAACTTCCTGAGCAGAAATCAACAACAAGGGCAAGCAATATCCGTATCTGCATCTGATTCTGTCTTTGACCGTGCAAGCAATCCAGTCCAAGATCTTTATACCAAAAACGAGAGCCGGATCAATCTAGGCATGGTGAATTTGAAGAGTGCTGCTGAACAGTTCAAGTTTAAAGGCGCGGTTACCGATCAAATCGATGTATCCACAGCGGGAACTACGTATTGTCCTGATGTTGTTGGCCCTGCACAGCAGCAACAGAGTTTCCCGTTACCATCATTCGGTTTTGATGGAGATTCTCATCATCCAAGAAACAACTTAGCTTTTGCTGGTAATCTCGAAGCTGTAACTTCTGATGCTCTCTATTCTCAAAAAGACTTTCATAACTTGGTTCCAAACTATGGCAACGCACCAAGAGACATCGAGACCGAGCTATCCAGTGCTGCAATCAGTTCTCAGTCATTTGGTATTCCCAGCATTCCCTTCAAGTCCGGAGGTTCAAATGAGATTGGTGGCATCAATGATTCCGGCATCATGAATGGTGGACTCTGGCCCAATCAAGCTCAACGAATGCGAACATATACAAAGGTTAGATATCTTTCTCTCCCTCGAACAAAGCTCTAATCGTTTGCAACTTAATTTCTGAGTACTAAAACACAAAAGTTGTAAAATCCTTCAAGGTTCAAAAACGAGGGTCAGTGGGAAGATCAATAGACGTTACTCGTTATAGCGGTTATGATGAACTCAGGCATGACTTAGCAAGAATGTTTGGCATCGAAGGACAGCTCGAAGATCCACAAACCTCTGACTGGAAACTCGTTTACACAGATCACGAAAACGATATATTGCTCGTTGGTGATGATCCTTGGGAGTAAGTTTCAAACCAACAAAAATGCTCTTAAAAAATTTATCGAAAACCAATAAAAAAGATTTCAGCATTCTGATAGTTCTTGTCTGTTTGTTTGCTTTTCCTCTCAGAGAGTTTGTGAACTGCGTGCAAAACATAAAGATACTATCATCAGCAGAAGTCCAGCAAATGAGTTTAGACGGAGATCTTGCAGCTATACCGACCACAAACCAAGCTTGCAGCGAAACAGACAGCGGAAATGCGTGGAAAGTACACTATGAAGACACTTCTGCTGCAGCTTCATTCAACAGATAGAAGAAGATAAAAAGATGCAAATACACCAAATCAACATAGAGTACAGCTTCTTTTTTTGTGTACTGCAAACAACAAACTGAGAAGAAGAAGAAGAAGAAGTTACTGCAAGGTATATATACAATTTTTATAGGACAGTGATTTTGATTTTTCATTCTAACTTGATGTTTTTGTACTTGTTGTTTCCATATTTACATAATAACCTGTGAACAAAAAAAAGAGGACAAGTCTCTTTACAGATACCTACAATGTAATGTAATGTAACTAAAACAATCATCTTCATAAATGATTAATCTTTGTTCTCTTCTCTTCAATTTCAATGCCCACAAGAATCTAAGAAAATTGATGGTTTCAGATTCTCTACTCGGAAATATTCAAAACCTTGAGTCATAAAAAGAAAACAAAAGAGGATTTTAATCACGTGGAAAACAAGACAAAGACAACAAAAGAAATCAAACTGTCTCTCTGTGTTTTACCCGTGTGACCACAAAATAAGACTTCAGCTTCAACATATATCCGCCACGTGTCATTTCCCCTGACACTTTGCTGCGTTTTATTAGCGCGCGAAAAACCAAACGCGCTCCCTTTGACTTTGAGTTTTGACTCTTTTTCTTCTTCACGCGCCATAAAAAGTCAAAAACTCACTCTTCTTCACTCTCGTCTCTTTCAATTTCCTCTCTAGTTACGTATATATATAAATCTAAAGCGGCAAATTCTATTATCCAATTCAAAATACAAACAGAAGCAAAATCTGAAACTGAAGAAGAGAGCTAAACCGTAAAAACACGATCTGATCTTAGCGAATCAAACCGAACCGGGTTAGTCTTTTGGTTTGGTAATGGAGGGATCGTCGATGCAGTCAAAGTACACAGGAGTGAGGAAGAGGAAATGGGGGAAATGGGTTTCAGAGATCAGACTTCCAAACAGCAGAGAGCGTATTTGGTTAGGATCTTACGACACTCCCGAGAAGGCGGCGCGTGCTTTCGACGCGGCTCTGTTTTGCCTCCGAGGCAAAGCCGCCAAGTTCAATTTCCCCGATAATCCTCCGGTGATCTCCGGCGGAAGAAACTTGTCACGATCGGAGATTCGAGAAGCAGCGGCTAGATTCGCTAATTCCGAAGAGAATGTACAGAGAGAAGGAGAGGAGATGATACATGAAGAGTCTCCTTCGACTTCGATAGACATTGATTCGGAGTTTCTGAGTTTGCTTCCGACGGTTGGTTCGGGTAATTTCGCTTCGGATTTCGGGTTGTTTCCCGGGTTTGATGATTTCACCGATGAGTATTCCGGCGATCGTTTCAGAGAACAGGTTTCACCTACACGGGAGAATTATTATTATCATGGGGAAGATAATTACGATGAGTCGATCATTCTTTGGAATTTTTGAAATTTCTTGATTCCATCACACAGAATCTGGGATTTTTTTTTTCTTCTTCGTTTAGTTCAAATTTGTTTCACTTCGGATCCAGAATTTTTATTTGGATTTATTTTTTGGATCATATGGATAAAGGATTCATTTATTTTCTCCCAGAAAAAAATAAAATAAAAATGTTGTAGCCAGGGACCCAATCCAAAAGAGAAGTACATTCGTTTTCGTTCCTTTCGTACGTGATAGAATCTATTAATAATCACAATTCTATATATTAAAAAAAAAAAAATCTGTGTCCTCTCAAATAAATGGTTTTTTATTATATTTTACGGTCACATCTTTGTTAAAGTATTTTGTAGAATCAGGTTATTGAAAAAATTCTGAATTATGGTTATTTTGTACGGTTAATTAGGTGTATAATAGGTTGGAGACATTTAATTAGGTGTATAATATGCCCTAATTGAAAATTAAGTGTTTAATACCCATTAAATAAAAAATGATTAAAATAACCTTAATGAGCTATTTAATAAAAATTAGTTAAAATTCCTAAAAATATTTTCTCTAAATATAATAAATAAAAAATCTCTTAAGGATTTTTAAAATTTTTAGAATCCATTGTTATTAATTTATGGATTATAACATTCTTAATGACAAAAAAATTTAAAATTTTTTAGAATCCATCTCCCAATAACCCCCCTAAATCTATATTTTGCACAACATTTCCAAAAAAGAAGAAGTGAGAATATGACAAAAAAAAACAAATATAATGTAATAGTTAACTATTTAATAACATAGTTAACTACATCATATTGTAACTATTTAAAAACATATTTCACTGTTTTCATCCAATTACATCTTGGAACATAGTTAACTACATCACATTAACTATATGAAAACATACATAGTTGACTATTTTTTTGGGAAGTTATCATCTTGGATTATAGTCAACTACATTATATAACTATCAAAAACTATAGTTAACTATTTTCATCGAACTACCAATTCATAATAACATAGTTAACTACATCACATTAACTATCTAAAAACATATATAGTTAACTATTTTCGGAAAAATAGTCATCAATTTAAAACATAGTTAACTATTTTTCATAAACATACTTAAGTATAATAGTTAAATAACACACATAATAAACTATTATCAAAAACATAATTACATATACGGATTTTTGATTATAGTATAGTTAACTATGTCGAAAGCGGGCACTCAATTTGATCAAGAGATGGATGACGATGAAAATTTTAATAGAAGAAAAGAAATACCATCTTAGTTTACAATTGGAGATTTAGATTTAATACGACGAGGCAAGAAAAAGTAACAAAATATAAAAGGAGAAGAGAAGAGGAGCTAAGAAAAGACAAAAAAACAAAAAAAAAAGGAGGAAGAAGAAAGTAGTCTGGAGAGAGGAGGAGGAGGAAAGAAGAAGAAGAAAATATGAAATTTTTTATGAATTAGTACTAGAGTTTTATTTGTTTTTAATGTAAAAAGTTATATAATTGGAAAATGGTAAAATCGGGAATCTAGATAGGGTAAATGTTAGTTACCTAATTTCAATTTAGGTCATGATATAGACTTAATTATTGATCACTAGCCTATTATTCATGCCAATTTCCATATTTTGTAAAGTTGTATTTTCTACGGTCGTATCTTTTGAGTTGTATTTTTTTTTAAAGAAAATTGTTTCTATATATTTCTTTCGTTGAACGCCGTACTCCTTCTCGATTCATTTGTTTGTAGAATTAGGATATGGGGTTAACTTTTTCTAAGATTTTCTTTCGCTTCATCTTTAAATCATTAGACGTTGTCATGTGAGTTTCATTGAAATTTCTTATGCCCTTCTATAAATTCAAGACCTAATTGATAAGGTTGAGTTT
Source organism: Draba incana (assembly GCA_963576765.1). Lineage (NCBI taxonomy): Eukaryota > Viridiplantae > Streptophyta > Magnoliopsida > Brassicales > Brassicaceae > Draba > Draba incana. The sequence continues at coordinate 16,797,297 of OY755208.1, forward strand.
CGGTAACGGCTGGGTTGGTTTTTGATCAAGCTTCTCCGATGTGGTTTTCTTTTGTATCCCCTCCTCTCTGTGATTTATGAAGTCTTGGCTTGGGTTGTTTGGAGGATCGTGGACTGGGAGTGGTTCGTTGACTCATGCTCGAAGAAGGTTTCAAGGATTGATCAGGCTATGCAATTTTCACCATACTCTTTCTTATCTTCTTTGTTTTAAGAATTAGGTTTTCTAATTAATACAAATTGTCCGTGATTAATTACCAATTTGTCTCGCCGATGCCATGGGTGATAAGTTGATCCCCTTGGTGCGATATCATGATCTCTTATGCTATGGATGATAAGTTTCGATCACCACACTGTTCTTCATTTGGTCTATTCCGAACCTTCGACATTTGGCCGTGGTTCTTGTTGTACTTTAATTTCGATTTTTTCTTTATGTATCGTACCACACTGATGGTGGTGTATCATATTGACTGTTCGTAATAATGTTATCTGGCGACGGTCCAAGTCAGTGTCGGCTCAAAAATATTTTGGGCCCTAGGGCAAATTTTTTTTTTTGGCCCTTTAAATTTAAATTTTTTGTAGATTGTTTTTTACTAAAAAGGTTTTAAAATATTTTTTTATAGATTTGGTTAAATAAATAAATTTAACACGTTTGAATAGTTCTACAGAATGACAAAAGAAAGATATCTTTATTGATGATTGATCTTAAAACAATACAACTCGTAGCTACAATAATTTGAAACCGTAAAGTGATTGCTTTGAGAAGATATTCAGAGGCACTGCGATTCGTAGGTATCTTCAAAGGTCCGATTAGCAGGAATCAGAGCTTTGCAGAGGTATCCTCGAAGGTCTGATTAGCGTGAATCAGAGCTTCGTAGGTGTCTTGTAGGTATCTTCGAAGGTCTGATTAGCAGGTTTCAGAGCTTCGTAGATCTCTCATAGCTTGTGATTGAAGGCGGCGAGAGTTTATTTCTTAGAGTTTTTAGTTGTGTTTTCGATGATCCTCTGCTCTCTTGGGAGCTCTCCTTTTATAAAGGTCTTTTAAACCTTAGGTCGGTTCGTGGGTCGGTTCCAAACTTACATTATAAGATTTAGACCTATCTTTAATTGGAAATTCGTATATATCTCATAAGATTCGGAGGTCTTTTATCCCGTAGTATTCGGAGGTTGTATATTCTAGAAGATTCGGAGGTAGGACATTTGGACCTACGCCAATAGGGCCTATATCATTTGGACTTGTGCCACTTGGGCTTAGGTACCTGTTGACTTTTATGATAAGTCAACCTATGAATTAATTTTTCCCAACAACTTGCCCCCCACTCTCTAATTTTTATTTAGAATTTAGAGAGTAGTATACCGTGGAAAAATCATTCATTATAGTAGACCTTGCATTTGGAGATGAGGTTCGTAGCTCTCACGTCCTATCTCTAACGTAATAGCACTTGTTTTAAAGCCTTTGTAGACTTGTTGCGAGTTCCTTCGAACGTTTCATAGCTATTTTGGAGCTTGTAATTTTTGAAGCTCACAATTTTTGGAGCTTTCATTAGCTTTTTGGATGTTGCATCTATGTCAAAGCTCTAACCTTTTGGAGCTTTCGTTTTTTAAGCTCGCCCTTTCGGAAGCTTATATAACATTATTCAAACTCCGGAGCTCTCACACTAGCTATTTTGGAGCTTACGATTATGAAAGCTTGCACTTTGCCAAAGCTTACATTAATGTTACTCGAATGTCGCAGCTCTCCCATAATCTTTTTCGAAGCTCACACTGATGGAACCTTGCACTTTGTGGAAGCTTGCATTTAGTAAAAGCTTGCGTTAACGCTTTCCAAACGTGGCAGCTCTCTCATAAGCTATTTTGGAGCTCAAAATTATGGAAGCTTACACTAACGTTTTTCGGACGTGGCAACTCTCTCATAAGCTATTTTGCTTTGATTTCGTTGGTAGGTCTCTGGTTTGCTTCGTTGGAGTTGCATCACCTTTTAGTGATTTATTAGGTGTACCAACAGAGACTTTATCCCATAAGTGTTCATGTTAGGCACACAATGAATGATAATGAGAGTGATTCGGAGAATTCAACTCGTGAGGGAGTAGAAAATACAAAATTCCAAGTCTGGCCCAGTGGTCAAGGATTTAAAGGCTTCTACACCAAGTCTGGGGTTCGAATCCCAGATAATACAAAATTCTTGCAGATTAATGGAGGACGCTTTTCAGAAGTTTTAGAATCGTCCAGGGAGAACATGTCCATGGTTGGGGATGTCGTACATGCAGAGCCGTTCGTCGGGGAGAGCTTGTCCATCAGGGGAGATGTCGTACATGGAGAGCTGCTGCATCATGGAGACTTATGTAGAAGATGTTCACCCTAATCGCATAGAAAACATGGAGTTGTGTATCATCATAATAGGATTAGATCAAATAGATCAAATTAGTCTGAAGATGATTGTAATATCTATGATAATTCAGACGATTAAAAAAAACAAATAAATACATTATAAAAATATTTATGGACTCTTTTTGTTTTATTTATAACTAAATTTAATCTAATTTTTTTTTATTTTTTAAAGTTTTAAAATTTTTGGGCTCCTTAATTTTTGGGACATGTGGTGGGGCACAGGGCAGTCACACCCCATGTCCCCTTAAGTGAGTCGGCACTGGTCCAAGTTCGTCTCATTCAAGCGTGCTCGGTTCTCATACTCTGATCTCGTTGTGGTCGGGTCCAATTGTAACACCCACAAACCGGAATTGTTGATTTTTGGTGGTGTCGATCGACACAACCATTTTTCCGAACAGTTTGGTTCAGTTTTAATTGTTGATTTTGGTCCGGTTTAGGGAATGAAACCCTAAGGCTCGGGTATTTAGCTCGTGCAGTCGTGTTTTTGAGGTAGAAAACGTGAGTTTGAGAGATTAAGAGAGAAAGTGTGATTTGTGGTGGCTTGGTGATCCAAGAGGTTAGATTTTTGATTCGTTGTGGCTTAAAGAGTCTAAAGAGATGTTTGTTGGGAAATTCTAGAGAAGAGAAGGGAGAAATCAGTTCGTTAAGGGGTTATAGAATCTGATTTTTGTGTGTGCCATCCTTGTTTCTATTCTTTTTCAATCCGAAATCGAGGTGGGTGCGTGACCATGGCTTCTCGGTGATTTAGAATGATTTTGATGAAAATTATGTGGATTGATTGATTGGTACTTGTTGTTTTTTTTTGTTATTGCGGTTTGAAATGTATATGTTGACGTTTTGATGCAAGGTTTATGATTTGAGGCAGGTCAGATTTGGACTGGAGAGGAGAAAGTTCGAGTCCGACGATTGGCAGTCGTGTGTCGATCGACACAGAGGTTTTGATGGTCGTGTCGATCAACACGAGTTGGTTTTTGCTGGTTTTGTGTGGTTAATGTGTGTTGTCTTGGTATTGTGTTATTCTTATTGAGCATGAGTGATAGGCCGTAGATGGTATGCTTGTCTCACTAAGTATTTATGAAATACTTTTTTTTTTCAACCATAACATTAATTAAAAGAAACTCTCCCGATTGGTGACCCAAACTGGAGGGGAATTGTTTACATAAGAGAAAGAAAAAGCCCGTAATCGAGCTGACCTAGCTAAAGCATCCGCCTGAAAGTATTTATGAAATACTTATGCATCTCTTTTACCCATGTGATGCAGGTAAAGATAAAGTGTGACCGTGGAATCATGGCAAGGGGAGGAGGATAATTTAAGGTCTCAATTTATTTATGTGTTTGGAACTTAGAACCTGATGTTTAAGTTGCTAGTAGTTCTGAAATAGATGTTTAGATTGTTGAAATGATTTATTGAGTTATGGAATTCTTGGTTTAAATTGATTATGTGTGTTTCCGCTGGTTTGCTTGGTTTAGTGTAATAGATATTGATGATTATTATTTATAGGAATAATGATCTGAATCAATTAATTAAAAAAAAGGCTTGGTTGTTTTATTTTAGTATCAGAGCCCTTACGGTTTTAGGGCAGTTACGGTATCAGAATCCAACATAAAATTCCAATTAATCAACCAACTCAAGATTCAATTCCAGAATTCTAAACAAATAAATCTAGCAACCTAAACACCAGGTTCACTAGACCTAACAACAACAATAAAATCCTATCATCCTCTTCTTACTGCGTTGATTTCGCGATCACATTTTTCCTTTACCTGCAACACATGAAAATAAGAGTTGCGTGAGTATTATCACAAATACCCAGTGAGACGATCATCCCGTCTACCAGTTACATAATATGGGAAAATAGAATGCCAATACTATGCGATCAATCAATAATCAACAATAATCAAATTAGCATTAAAACAGGTGATGTCGATCGACACAACACCATGATGTCGATCGACACTCCAATACAAAAAATCAGAAATCAAAATAGGGTGTCGATCGATACCATCACCAGGTGTCGATCGACACACCTTTCTTAAACTCAAAAATCGCGAAGACAAATGTGGGTGTCGATCGACACTACCACTAGGTGTCAATCGACACTCCTCGCAGAAACCTAAATCGAGTCAAATCCTCTCCCGACTCGATTCCGTTTCATCATGCGAGACTGTTCACGACGAAAACAACACGATAAACACGCATATTACACAGAATAACAACCAAATTCATCACAATTCAATCATCCGATAACCTAACACTCTAATTCCATAACCACGATCACGCACTCACCTTGCTATGAACGAAAAAGGATCGAGACATGATGAGACAACGATGAATACGGAATCAGACCTTCACAAGGCTGGAAAACGCTAACGGGATCACCACTACGAAGAACGATGATCTTTAACTCTCCAAATCTTAAGAACAACACTCCCTAATCACCAAAAATCCCTCAAACCTCAAGGATTCTCAACTTTCTCTCTTACTCAGGTTTTTCTTTCTGAAAAACACGGCCAAACGCATCTGCACACGTTATATAATCGATCCTAGGGCTTCTTCCTCAAACCGCCATAAACCGAGCAATTAAAATCAAAGAAAACCGGCCAATTAACCTTGGTGTCGATCGACACACCCCTTGGTGAATCGACACCTTTACCGAATTACACTATTTCGGTTCGGGATGTTACATATAGTCCATTAAATATGGGCCTAATATCATTATGGGTCTAATTCTATATTGGCGTTTTGCAAGCCTATTAATGATTTCCTCAAGCTTTTTGCAGAATTGTTCTTGTCGTTACACCGATCTCAGAGGGGTGAAATCCAACCATTACAATATATACTTTAAAAAACTATCTAAAACTCTCAAACGTTTTCATTTTCACGTTGTATCTTCAATTAAACCTAAATTTGTGGTTTAAAATCTAGAAAAGAGGGCATTAAAATTTATATACATATATATTAACTATAGGTATGTAACATTAATATGATACATTTCAGCTTTTTGTTTTTGTTTTTCACTATATATAGTCTGATTATTCTTGTATAACATTAATGATGTGGATGACATGAACAATATGATCCCTTTTGTTATTGAAAATCAAATTGTTTCTCATCTTCCATATTCGCCATCCAAGGAACAATTGTAGCTCATTGCCATTACTGGTATGTGAGAACATATGCTTTAAATTTTGAATTAGAGTTCTTTCCCCTGCATCATTCCCCTTTCGAGTAATCTGTGGAGCCAACTCCCATATTTCTAAAGCGATCCTGCATTGAAACAACATATGATTTATAGTCTCCTCTTTTTCCCCACACAGTTAGCAACTTCTATCAACCTTAACGCTGCGCCGAATCAAATTACTACCAACTGGCAATCCATTATGAGAAATTTTCTACCAAAACATTTTTATCTTTGAGGGAATATGCTATTTCTTTAACTTCGGTAGGAATCTTATTTCCATCTCGCTCCTCATTGTGTTCCTCGTTCATGTTTTCTCTCAGAGCTCTGTATCCTGTTATAACTGAGTAGACTCCATTCTTTTGCGTGAATCCATACAAGAATATCCTTAGCTCCTGTAACACTCCTTCAAATTTGCTTAATGAGATGTACATATGAGGGATTGACATTTTGTAATAACTTATCAATGTTCCATTCATGACTCCCTGAAACCAACAAATCTTTGACCGTCATAGTAGGCCCTGTAAGAGAACCAGGACCTATTGGAGGCCTAGAAGGAGAAATAGGAATCCAATTATCCTTACAAACCTTTATACTCTCCCTATTTCCTACCTCCCATCTTGTTCCTTTCCTAAGAAGATCCTGAGATTTGATTATGCTCCTCCAAGCATAACTGAAAGTGGTATAACACTTTGCTGAGAGAAAATTTGTCTTTCTATAATATTTAGCTTTGAAAACACGAGCTAAAAGGGATGAAGTGTTACTCATAAGCCTCCATGCTTGTTTTGCTAAGAAAGCAATATTAAAAGCTTCTAAATCGTTTATACCTATTCCTCCCTCTGATTTTAAGGCAGTTACCTTACTCCATGCAATCCAAGGAATTCGATACTTATCCTTACCAGATGCCCACCAAAATTGTCTCATTGATGAAATAAGATCATTAATCAAACCCTTTGGCAACATGAAACACAACATAGTATAAGTAGGTAGAGCAGTAATAACAGATTTGATAAGAACTTTTTTGCCTGCTTGAGAGAGAAATTGATTTGGCCATACATTCATCTTGTTCTTTGCTCTTTGACTAAGATATTGAAAAAAATCCTTCCTTCTTCTTCCAATATGTTCAGGTAGGCTCAAGTACTTACCAAAGCCTCCTATTTTATTAATGATTGTCATATTAATAATTTTGTTCTGAATGTGAGAGGAGGTACATTTGCTAAATGTGATTGCAGATTTATTATAATTCACTTCTTGCCCTGATGCCCTATGATATTCTTGTAAGACACTTAAAAGAACTGAGCATTCCTTATCATTTGCCTTACATAATAATAATGAATCATTTGCAAAGAACAGATAAGAGATACTTGGACCTCCCTTAGAAGCTTTGTATCCATGAAGATCTTGCCTTCGTATTCTGTTTTTGATTAGACGCGAGAGTCCCTCTGTACATATCAAGTAAAGGTAGGGTGAGATTGGATCTCCTTGTCTAAGACCTCTATGAGGTGTAATATTATCAGAACGAAATCCATTGATAAGCACTGAATAAGTTGTTGAAGATAAGCATTTCATAATCCATCATCTCCAAATCGAATTAAAACCCATCTTAAGCATAACCTTATCTAGAAAAACTCATTCGACCTTGTCAAAAGCTTTAGAAATGTCCAATTTAAGAGCCATATAGTCTTCTTTTAGTTTTTAGTATGCATTCAATGAAGGAGCTCATGAGTAATTAAAACATTATCAGTAATCAATCTGCCAAGAATAAAAGCAGATTGATTATCTGATATAATATGATGCAGACAAATCTTAAGCCTATTTTCCAATAGCTTGGTGAAGATCTTATATGCCACATTAGTAAGACTAATAGGCTTGTAATCTTTAACCTGAATAGGATTTTCTATCTTGGGAATTAAGCAAATATGTGTGTGACATAAGTTAGGATCCAAATAATTTTCTTCAAAAAAAAAGCCTAACATAAGAACACACACCTTCTTTGATTGCATCCCAATGTTGTTTATAAAAGCTTGCATTCATTCCATCAGGACCAGGAGCTTTATCTGAATTGATGGAAAACACCACTTTCATAACTTCTTCTGTAGGAAGTCTTACCAAATCCTCATTCATTGAATTTGTGACAGAGGATGAAATACCCTGAAGAAGATCATCAGAAATCATTGAACCATTAGATTGATAGAGATTCTCAAAGTACTGTTCAATCTCTTTCTGAATATGACCAGGTTCAGTTAAAATACTCCCCATTTCGTTTTGCATAATTTGAATGCGGTTATATGATCTTCTTTGCTTGGCTTTAGCATGAAAGTATTGAGTATTCTTGTCTCCAAGCTGCAACCATAACACTCTACTTTTTGTCCTCCAATATTCCTCTTCAGACTTATATTCTTTCTGCAATTGAGCTTTCAAGTCATTGATATAAGCATAATCTAATATAGGAGCTTCATAAGCATTATGAATTTTCTCTCTAAGCTCCTGAATATTTTTTTGAGCATTATGCTTTTGTCTACTATTCAAATGAGATAAAACTTTTCTACATTTATCAATGAATTTACTGATATTATAAGGAGAGATGTTTAGAATCTCCATGTTCCAAGCTTAAGACACTAACTTCTTAACCTCTTCATTACCCCTCGACCTGTTGTCATATCTAAACTGTTTGAAACTTTTGTTTTTAACCTTATCAGTGCTTATCAGAAGAGGTCTATGATCAGATGATGCATTCCATGGGAACAATTGAACATGAGCATTAGGAAACATATTAGTCCAATAACAGTTAGCCATTGCTTTATCAATCCTGAACTTAATCGTGTATGATTTCCTAATTCCAGCCCAAGTAAATTGTCCTCCTACCATCCTAAGATCCAATAAACCACGAATATTCAACATTGATCTAAAAAGAGCAAAAAATTGCTTCTGACCTGATAGGCCCACCCAACTTCTCTAAATTGTCTTTGATTTCATTAAAGTCTCACACAACTAGTCTGGCTTTATGCTGGAAAACTCCTGCAGATTCAACAGATATAAACCTTTGCCATTGTTCATGTCTATACTTTGAAACAAGAATTACATATATATATATAGGACAAACAAAAAGCGTTTACACCATCATTTACATCCATATTTGTACAATACAGGGAACGGTCTTCCAAAAAATTGATTTGAACACTTTTATCCCAAAAAATTGATTTGCCATTCCCTCTCCATTTCCCACCGTATTAACTACCTTATAGTGACCATAACCTAAATCATTGCATATTTTATTTACAATATCTACACCATTCTTTGTTTCAACAAGGAGCATGATATCAGGGTTAGCAGATATCTATGATAGTAGGAATTGTCATGAAGTTCTCCAATCCTTGAAAATTCCAGTGCAATATTCTCATGGCTCCTTCGATGGTTTAATGGCAACCACCAAGCCAGTTGAAATAGATGTAGTGTTTGACATATCTCCTTATGCAGTGACTTCCTCCGGTTGATTATCACTCTTACTTGATTCAGACTGGTCTTCCAAAACATTACCTGATGTATGCTTCTTTGATTGACCCTGATCCATATCAAAATCAACTTCAGAGATCTTCCTTTTGGTTCCCTGTTCCCTCAGAACAATACTTCTTTCACCAGCCTCCATTTTCTGATCCTCTGCATTCTTCTGATCTTCATTTACATCATCAAGAAAATAAGATGATAGAGGAGCTAAAGCAGGAGGTATATTCAAAGAAGCATTAGAAATTTCCTCTATAATTTGACCAGTCTTAATACCTTTTATATCCACTTTTCTTTCTTGTTCTGTAGCATATGGATTAGTACTAATGTCCATCAGAGTTGTTGCAGTAGAAGAGACCGAATTTGCTTTTGGACACTCATCATATGAATGGCAAAGGCTTCCACAAGTGGCACAAAACTTCTCAAGGCCCTTGAACTTAAACTCTAATTCGACCGGTTCTCCATAATTACTTATCTGCACCTTACAAACTAGAGATATTTCATGATTTATATCGAATAAAACTTGAACCCAAACCTGAGCTGGGCGATCTCTATTCGGATTTGCTTGCATAGTCTGCACATCAATAACTTGGCCAAACTTTGATCATATGCTTTCCGTATAATCTTCTCTTCTGTATTCATGGGGTAAGTTTTCTATGCAAAATTTGAGGGGTATATACCTCAAAAAGGAAGGATAAGTCATGTGACTCCATAAATCCACCGCCACCATCCATCCTCTATACATGTACGGCGCTCGATCTAACACCGTTAACATCTTATGTTCCTTTTGAAAGTAAGAAGTTTACAGATCCGTCATCGTTAACATGTCTTTCTACTTTCCCAATTAAGCCTCAAGTACCCGGCATAGATTGACGAATTCTAGCTGGATTTTGACGCTTCGGGTTAAGACCTTTGACCACAAGACAGAGCTTATAGTCTCGATCAAAATTATTACGAACCTCCTCATGAACTTGCCATGTTTCTTTATCAGCTCTGATTCTGAGACTCTTAAGAGCTTGTAGTTGACATATTTAAGAGGAAAATAGAGCAATAATCCAGTTACAAGAAAGATTTGAGTGAAAATTGAAGAGATTTGGCAGAAAGTTGATCGAACAAGTCGAAATCTTTAGATCGCCAGAAACTTCTCGACTAGAAGAGAGAAACAGCGAAAAGTCTCCCCAAAAAGTTTATTTTCCATTGCGTTCGGTATAATTGATACCTAAACCATGAATATTGCAGGCACTCTTTAAATTTCAAATACGCTGATATGTTACGAAAGCAAAAGAAAATACGCAATTGTTGTAAGTAAATTACTCCAAAACAAAACAAAAATAATCAATAAGTGAACATAACGTAAAGAGCTTTTTCTTCGAAAATGCGAATATCCGACCCGTAAAAAATGCGGATATCCAGTGTGGCTAAGTCTCTAGCTTCTCCATTTTAGCTTCTTTCTCTCTTCTTCATAATCACAGCTTCCTATAAAAATTCCTTCTTTGATCGCTCTTCTTCCTCAAATATCTTCCTTTTGGGGTTTTTTCTTCCGTTTTTCATTATGCTTCTCAGCAATCCCCACATGGTGGTTCCAGGAAACAGATCGGTTATCTCGCCGGCAACTTTCACGGTGAGTCCGAGCATGAAATTCTGGTCGCCTGGAAAGTTCAAGAGGTACGATAATGGTGGAATTGGGTTAGGGATCGTCGCTGAGCTTGAGAAATCCACCATTAGGATCAATCGACACGAGATTTCGTCTCCGGTTAGCTCCGGTTCGAATAGAACCGATCCGGTTCACTATAACCGGAGATTCCGGTTTTTCCCGGTGGAGATTGATCTCTCTGAGGAATACACTTGCGTCACGAAACGTGATGGTGTGACAAAAGTCTATTACAACGACGACGAATTCGAATTTCGTAAAAATTTATCGGACGGTGATCAGAGATCGAATAAATCCATCGAGGAATCACCCGTGGCGAAGAAGAAGAAGACGAAAGAGGTTAGAGATTCACCAGCTTTTCTGAGTTGGTGTTGCTTGTGTAAGAAGAAACTTCAAGGCAACGACATTTACATGTACAAGTAAGCTCCTTAAATGTGCCTTTTTGAAAGCATGACAAAAAAATAAATAATAATAATGATTCCATAGAAAGTAAATTGGATTATGAAGTTTGTGAAAATTGATTAATTTATGTTTGAATTTGCAGAGGAGATAAAGGATTTTGTAGTAAAGAGTGTAGATCGGTGAAAATAATGGAGGATAATCTCGTGTGTATTGATCCTAATGGTGAGACAAGTGTTGAGGTTTTGAGCTCTCCATACACCGGAGGACAAATTTCTTCCGCCGGAATATTCATAATATAAGAATTGTGATCGGGTGATTGATTCTACCGGAAATTCATGTACTTTTCATTTCTTTTTTTGTATAGTTTGTCATAAAGCCATATTTTATTAGGCTTCGTTATGAGTTTTCTCTATAACTAGAAAAAGAACCCAAAAAAATTCTTTGAGTTAGTTTGATTCGATTTCAATTAATTCAAAAAAAAAAAAAGAATTTCTTTTGTTGTTGTACAAAACTTAGGTATTGTGTTTAAGACTAAACTTATTTTATATTATTTCGAATATATTAACGAACTTGTTATAACCATTTCATGTTGCTTGTATAAGAAGAAATTTCGAGCATCAAACTAACATAGCCCTTCTGAATTCTCCAGTTCAAAATATATTAAAAGAAGGAAAACAAACCCTATTAGAATCACATTAATCCTCATTAAACATTGTGTCAAACATTTAACTTGGTCTCGACATCGAATCAAGAAGCAAACCTAGCTCTGATATAGCTAACCGAAAATTTTAGCAAACAATCCGAAAGTTCTAATGAAAAGTCATAGACCTACTTCTATATATAGAAAATATCGAATCAAGGTTTGGGTACCCAATTAGGGTAGTCTCGAGAACACAGCTAAAACGGAGATAACAAGAATTCAAAAACAAATGTAACTTGTGTATCACGCCAGTTCTTCAAGATGCTCCTGAATCAACTATACAATTAGTTTGTCTCGTCTTTAAGAAACTCTGCAAATCTCCGTAAAACTTGACGAGCATTATCAGTATCAGGATTCCTTATATGAAAAACATGAGTCTCTTCTTTCGTCTCCATTACTTCAACTTTCCCTACCCATCCACTCTTCTCCAGCTTCGCCGCATAACCCAAACCTTGCCTCACAAGCAAATCATTTTCAGCCACCATCACCAAAACCCGATCACAACCCAATCCGGATATATCGGAACCGGACCCAACCACGTTGATCCACGGATCATCCACACCATTTTCGCTATTCGGACTCGCGATTTCCCAAATCCCTTGGTTATATCTCCTCGCCGACACTTGTTTAGTCTCTTTCTCATCAATCGGATCTTTTGACCAGAAAAAAGGATGAAACAGAACAATCCCTGAGATTTTGAGCTTCTCTGTTCCGGCTCTGATTCCCATATGATGCGCGATGTTTGCTCCGGCGCTGTCTCCGGCGATGAATACTCTACTGAAATCGGCGTTTTCGTTTACCCAATCATCCGGACCAGATCCCCTTATATGAGTAAATACCCATTTGATCGCGTCCCACGAATCTTCGTACCCGATTGGAATGGGATGCTCTGGAGCACGACGGTAATCCACCGAGACGGCGATGCAATCGGCGGCTGAAACGGCCGATTTGAGGAAAGTGTTGTAAGCAAGAGAGAAAGCAGATTCCATGATGAAACCTCCACCGTGAAAGTAGACCAGGAGTGGTAGCTTCTTCTTGGTCGTCTTGTTCGGGAGGTGAATCCGGAGAGAGAGGTTTTTCTCCGGTGAATAGACGGCGTCTTTGGAAACGACGCCATTCTCGGGGTTTAGAGATGGTGGGACGATGATTTCGGCCGAGAGGCGTTCGATGCGGCCATTCTTGTAGATCCGAAACCTTGGAGTGTAGTCGTATGCGATTTCGGAATCCATTAGTTGGTTTGTTTGATGGAAAATGGAAATGTGTTAAGAAGAAGATCGTTTTGGTGGTCTGTGTGATTGATTCATATGAAATATAAGAGTTTATTAGCTTTTCTTACACCTACTAATTAAAATAATTCATTGGTTAAAGTTGAAACAGAAAATGCCATTTCTAAAATGATTGAGATTAGTAGGCCATGTTCGTTGAGGACAACAAAATGCTCATCTTGTATCTCGTTTTGTTATCGCTCAGATTTGTTTTTAATTAATGTTTAAATATGTGATATTCTATTTCCTTTCAAGTTTATTAAGGAGTAATTAGAAAAATAATAAACGAATTTTGAGATCGGCAATCAAGACACAAACATGAAACTGTAAGAGAGCTCAAGCCCAACAAGTGTTCTCAAGAGACCCATTAGCCCATGTATATAGGGCAACCTAATTAGGTAGATTTATATAAATATGTCTCTTATGATAACATTTAATGTAACATTGAGAGTTGGAAAACAACTCTCCTTCTTACCATTTTATGAATCAATTAAATATATACTTATCTCGAAGACAACCTTAAGTTTCTTTCTTTCCTTTTTTGTTCTTACATTTGGATAAAGCTCTTTGAGCTATTTATCTTTATCAATCTAGTTCTCATCTTAATAAGCTCATTTGAGCACAAATCTATCTCTCTTTTGATTTTACAGCATGCACATTAGTGAGACTTTTATGGTCTCATAAAACATATTTTAGTATTAGTTTTAATATTAGTTTATTGTGTGAGACTCAATAAGAGACTGTAAATAAATCTGTTTCCAATGATAAGATCAGTGTCAGTCTCATTAAAAAAAAAAAATTTAATATTTGCAAAATGGAAAATAATCAAAGTAGTACATATATAAAAATAGAGGATCTTATTATATAAAAGAGAAGCCGGTCGACGAGAGCGTGACACATAAGCAAAATTGTAATTCGCGAGATCATGACATGTGTTTAATATTGATTGAGATGATGACATGTGTTAAAACTTAAATTTAGTTAAGTAAAAATAAAATTAAAAATGAAAAATTAACAAAAAGAGTTTCCAAGTAATTACTCAAATAATTAAATGGAAAATTTCTAATAGTCTAAACTAATAAAAATAATAATATATGGGATGTAGAGAGGATATAATAAGATGTATATATGTAATGTTTGATAATATAAATGGAAAATTTCTAATAGTCTAAATTAATATAAGTAATAATATATGGGATGTAGAAAGGATATAATAATATGTATATATGGATGTTTGATAATATTTTTTATATGTTTTTATGAGGTTACTAACATAAAATTTACTAATTTCTGATTTAATTCTAAAATATTTTAGTTGTTTTACGATTTATTATATAGTTAAAAAAAATATTGAGTATGATCTGAATTATGTTATATATATATGATTATGAATTCACATTATATTAATTATCACATAAGAATTGAGATATAAATGATCTCTATTGATTTATAGTCTATGTTCTATCAAATTCAACGGGTTTTTAATTAAAACTTAAATATTTATTAATAATTTAATGTGTTAATCCGCGTATTAACGCGGGCCTTATTCTAGTTATTAAAAAAGGGTAATATTACAATCCGTAAAAACGGTGAATGCAAAAAAAGCATATAAAAGCATGATGAAAAAGACAATTAAGTCGGCTCTAGTCTTCACTTCTACCATATTTTTGCCAAATATATTGTTCACATTTGAAGAAATTTGACATTTGATAAAAATACCCAAATCTCCAAAATTTCAGGAAAAAAATCAATACTCAAAAGTCAAAACAATATCAATCGAATTCCAGAAAATAAAAATAAAAAATGGGCCATTGACATTACGCCACGTAACCTGTAGAGACAGGCCCAGAAGTCTCTCCTCTGAGAGACAGTCTCTCAGTCTCGCCCAAAAGCTCACCAAATAATTTTTTTTTCTTTTTTTTTTTCTTTTTGTTTTAATGATAAGAGGCCCTTAGAGCTCACATGGTCTTACATAGTATCAGAGCTTCAGTCGGTTCATGGGTTTTTATTTCTCAATCTTCTAGTTTTCATCTAAGCCAAATCAAAGCTCTTCTTGATAAAGTCGAAACCTTTAAGGAGCTTAGTGAAAAATGTTCGACCTTTCGCTTTCTCTCTATGCTAGTTTTCTTCGTTATCGCTGGATTTCGGCTCCATGTTTATGTCTTTCATCATTCCATCCCAAATCCAAAGCTTTCTCTCTTAAAAGTTGACATATTTAAGAAGCTCATTGCAAAAGATGGAAGTTTTGATATGAACCTGAGGATTTCTCTCCTTACCGACCGGACCCATTAAAGTTAGAAGCTTTGTCCAACCATTGCACATAGACTTTTCTTGGTGTTGCTGGAAATCAAAACGTGAAGAAGGATTTTTTCCAGCCTCTTGGTTTGTCGCAAGAAGAGTATAAAAAAAGCTTCAACACGAGTTCTCTGAGCTAGAAGATTTAGGATTTACGAGTTTTAATGGTAAAGGTTTATGGGTTCTTAAAGTCGGAACTTCTGAGCAATCAACAGGTTTGAGACGTCATGGCTTCAGTTTCTATAATTGGTGAAAAGAAGTTGCAGAACACAAAGCTTCTTTATCTCTAAGGTAACATTTATGTTTTGTCTCAAGAATAGAAATGTTGTGAGATAGATTGAGAAGAGTATGATGAATGGTTTAGATCTCTAGTTCTGGAATTGAGATGCTAGAACGGAATAGGACATTGTCTTGGGTTTAGATCTCTAGTTCTGGATGTGAGATAGGTTGCGTTTTATGGATATACGTTTCTGGTTTTTGATGGCAAAGAGAAGAAATCACAGACAGTGCCAGTCCAATGTTTTAGGGTGCTCTATGCAAGTTTTTTTTTAAAATGCCCTTTACGTATATCGTAAAAACTAGTAATATAAGTAAAAACACTTTAAACTTCATAATTCCAAATAATTTGTAAGAAAATAAAAACAACACTAAAATAGAATTTTATTTTTGAAATATTGCCTTCCTTGCATTTTTGCTCAGTCATTAAACTCATGTAGTCGAGTTTTTCAACCATCTCCGTTTCAATCAATAGCAAAGCCAACCCATTCAATCTCTCTTATGACATGGTAGACCGCAAATAATTCTTTATCAGCTTTAACTTCGACAAATTTATTTATGTGGTGGCAATCGGCACTGGAATAGCCAATAATATGTGAAAGCAATTGCGGTATTTGGATAATAACCCTCCATTCTTTTCAACAAAATCAAGCCCTCCAATAGGCTTTTAAACCTCTTTTGATATTATTTCTTTCATAACTTTTTGTTCTATAAACAAATTTTCACCAACTATATAAAAATGCATACCATGCTTCAAATAAACCTCTAGGTTCACACATGATTTTCTCAAAATGTCATCACTTGCTGATGTTAGCTTTTTAAAACTTTTCCAAAACTAATAAAGTTAAATTAATTTTAGAAAATAAGTAATTAACATGTTTCTTAAGAGAAGGTCCACAAATATTACAAAATCTTTTTTAAAAAAGCCTTAAAAATATTATTATTGTGAAACAAGTTAATAATTTTTTTTTAATTATACTATAACAAAAATTTAAACTTAAAAAGGCCCCTCTAAACTTAGGGTCCTAAGCGGTGACTTCACTGGCTTGTCCTCTGGGCCGGGCCTGATCACAGAACGCACACAAGGTGTTCGGTGAAATGCCAATGAGAGAAATCAGATTGTTTGATTAAGCTAGTGGCTAATGGACAAGAAGTAGATAGTGAGTAAGATTTCAGTAGTTATGGGCACAGAATTCTTCTTGTCATGAGATGGATTAGGGGAGTTAAACGAGTAAAGGAAGCCCAGACTCTTAGTGAGACAAAGAAGTAACATGAGAGAGATCGACTAAGCTCTCCAAATATCAAGAGAATACCTCTGAGGGAGCCATGTGATACTCTCCATGGATAGATACTTGAATAGATCTCACACTAATGTGTTCTACATGGTGAATCGAGCCATCCACCTATATCACATCGATCTTGCTTCGACTACTCAAGTTCTTGTCAAGTCATCTTCATATGCGATTTTCAAACTTAGCCGTATATGTTCCATCCACGCTAAGTTTGCAGGGGAGTGTAAGAGAGCTCAAGCTCAAACCCAACAAGTGTTCTCAAGAGACCCATTAGCCCATGTAATTAGGGCAACCTAATTAGGTAGATTCATATAAATATCTCTCTTATGATAACATTGAATGTAACATTGAGAGTTGGAAAACAACTCTCCTTACCATTTTATGATACAATCAAATCTTTACTTATCTTGAAGACAACCTTAAGTTTCTTCCTTTCCTCTTTTGTTCTTACATTTGAATAAAGCTCTTTGAGCTATTTATCTTTATCAATCTAGTTCTCATCTCAATAAGCTCATTTGAGCACAAATCTATCTCTCTTTTGATTTTACTTATAGAAACAACTAATTAAGGAAATGTTTATATGTTAAGAGAGCCCTATTTGTTTTAGAATTAGACACCATATATATAGAACTTGATTCCGAGTTTCTTTTTGTTTGAGGTAATGTTCTTACAAAATCAGAAAACATAGGAAACTAACTTTGAGATAACACAGAGAAAAGGGATTAAACATTAGACAATATATCTAGTAAAAGAAGAAGCTACTAAGAACTGACCGCTACTAGATACATACAAAATATATGAAGTTTCCTAATCATTGAATAGTTGTAAATTAAAATGATTAAGCATTGAACTAAGAAACATGAAGATAAAAAAGTTTTTTAATATCTTGTATTGATGCATCGTCAAAAGAATGGCCCGGTACGGTTTGAGGTTAGGTCTAGTAAAAACCCTCAGCTTTGAGCTGCAAAACCGAGCCAAGACGTCTTGTTGTCTCCTGTTTGAGGCTTTGAAGACGCTTTGGACGGATCGCATAATTGGTAAGGTGCCTTTGATGTAACTCTATCCTTTCTCTTCTCCAAGAACCGATGAAGCGAAGCTCGTCTTGCGATAGGAAGTTCTGTAAGAAAGAAAAAAAAAGAGATATCTTTAAGTAAGAAGCTGAGCAATTACGGGTTATAAAAGCTAAAGAAGAGATGGGAATCAAAAGATTACCGCATGCCATTGGAGTAGCGATGGATTGGATGGGTTCTTGTGTTCTGATCTCTGTTTGATTCTTGGGTAAGTTAGATGTGAAGCTACTGGCGGATCCTTTGGTGGCCAAGTCCATGATTTCTTTGGCTTTCTCAGCAGAAAATTCATTGAACACAATCACTTGTCCGGCGTAGAATATAGTCAACGGTGCAGTTTGAGACTCTGGTTTCACAGATCTGTTCCAAGACCATATAAGTGAGTCAAAAGATATATAATAATAAGAAATAATCAAGTAGTTGAAGATTATGCTTTAACCAGTTTAGAAAAAAAGCAACACACCTAGTAGTAGTTTGGGTCATTTCCTTGGGGACAGAGGAAGATGAGGAAGAAAAGCTTGCTTGTTGTCTAGGAAACAAATCCTTGGGTTTAACATCTTCACTAGCCGCCATGTTTGAAGCTTCACAAGGGAATAAACTCATGGTTGTTGTTGGTTGACGCGAGATGCCAAATGTTCCTGCAAACATGATCCAAAAAGTTAGTTAGTATATCAACAGATTTAACAAAAGTAAATAATCATTGTTTTTTTTTTTAGATTGTTAGAAACAACCCACAAGGGTCATATGATTCAACAAACACGGTAATAAATCCTGGAAACAGCCTAATTTCAAGGGATTTTTCATAAGTGTAACAAAAACGTGTCAAATTCATGAAACTAAAGATGCGAAAGCGTTTCCTCTACTCAATTGCTTTCCTAATTTTTCAATCAGAGAAAGGGAAAAAAGAAGAGAGAGAAGGGGTTTGATTACCATTATTGGACTCGGGTTTGCATGCAATCCCTAAGCTCAGATCTCCAAAACTACCATTCTCTTTCAGATACTGGCTCAATCGACTACACGTCAGGGAGAAGCCCTTATTCCCAGAAAATCTCCGATTACCCACCAACTCCATAGAACTCGACATCATAAAAAAAAAAAGTCACAAATTTCCCGAATAGCTGAATCGGAACACGGAATCCAAACCGATTTCTGCTTTTTTTCTTCTTCTTGTTCTTGTTGTTATGTCTCTCTGCAAATTGCGTTTGTCACGAGGGAGAAATGGGGGCTCTTTAAAGGAACCTTTTTTGGTTGGTTTGCAGAGTCCTCCTACCTCCCATTAACAATAAATTAAATTAAAAAAATACTTTTAGGTTAAATAAACACGTGTTTATTTCTTTTTAATTAATAAAAAGGGGTCATGCGTCTCGGTTCACTGTTCTCCACGTTCGAACGCTTTCCGTTTCGTTTTTATCCTTTTTTTTCTTCACGTGCCTACTTAGTTATTGGTTGTTCGATGGTAGGACAAAGTCAAACACATATTAATTTATGCTTTTGCCCCTCTACTTTAGTATATATATATATATTTTTTTTTTGTTATTTGTAAAACTGTATAAACTACAAAGTACAAACAAGTACCATAAGAAGACTTTGCAATTAATTTTACGGGTTCGGGCTAATATCGATTTTGAGATAGGTTTTGATGAAGTTCTTACGATGGTTTTGGTTACGGTTGATTATATATTCTGTTTGTTTTTGCTTTTAATGTAAATGAATTGTAAGCATGATTGATTTTCTTAATGGTTAAGGCTAGAAAGAAATGTTGGTATCCTAATACTAACAAGAAAACAACTAAACACGTCCAAATAACTTTTCCGTAAACAAGGAAACAACATTAAAAATAAGTAAAATAACTTTAAAAAACACTCAAAACGCGTTGCAACTTAGTCAACAGCCCCAACTCTTTTATTGCAATTTGCAAGTGCTCTTTGTTCAAACTATAGCATCATGATATATTATTATAAAGTTTATTAACGCATGATTCATGCAGAGACATAACCTAAAGCTTGTTTTATAGAAAATTAAAATTTAAAGATAAGTCTGCGAGTCGTCGATTTAGAAGTAAATGCAGGTTTAAGTCAATCCACATGTCGACCGCCATATTTGATAAATTAATGCCATGAACCATTTTATGATTTTATTGAATAATCAAAAGTTTTTACACTCAACGAATTATATACAAAAATAAAAAACGAAGCGTAAACGAAATTGATGCTTAGTACATGAAATCTAAAATCAACATTACAAATTTGACTTCAGACAACTCCACCATCCACATGTTGCGTCGACCACGTTTTTGTTGCTATGCGTTTAAAAAAATTAAATTGAAAATAAATAAAAAGAAGCAAAAAAAGACAAAAAAGGAGGAAACCAGAAGGAAAGGGCGGCAACTGCACGTTGTCTGCACCATGTGACACGTGTAGGACTATTGTTGGCTATAAATAACGCGTGAAGATTCTTGTACTCTATACAAAGAATGGCTCTCTGCTACGCGACGTATATAAATCTAAAAACTTACCACTCATCGAGCCGTTGGTTTCAGATTTGCCAGAATTTATTTTATTATATTGCATGTATTATATTATTCTTTTTCCAGGCTCGAATTTAGGTACTAGTATTTTTTAAAGGGAGGATTATAGAAATAGACTAAATTTATTAAATTAAAAAACAGGCCAAATATTTTGAAACTAAAAAAATAGTCTTTTTAATGAGTAAAAATACTATCAAATCATTACTGAAAAACTCAAAATTCTTTTTTAAAAATAAAGACGAATGGGAACCTCCAGTGATCGTATAGGGTCCACTAAATTAAAAGTTAAACTAATTTTAGAAAATAAAATACTAATGAAACAATGAAAAACGTTTTTGTTTCAAACGAATTATGGATATGGAAATTATGCATTCGGATACCCATTCGGATATGGTTCGAATAATTCGGATTTCGGTTTTTCTGGATAGTGGTTTATAAAGACCATTCAGATATTTTATATTTTTCGGGTCGGAATAGGTTATATAAAATTGGGTTCGGATCGGTTCCTTGTACTATATATGGGATTCAATAATGATCAAAACTATGATCGGATCGGTTATATCCGATCTAAAACCGAAGTAGTAATGTACACATTAGTTTAAGAAAAGTTTAACTCAAGTGATTCTTCAAAACTTAAGCAATAATCTATTAAGTGCTAACAAACTTGAATCGGTGGTCGGAAATCTACAGTATCATGATATGGAACTTCGAGCTTGTGACATTTGGAGAGATGGCGTTGGCTGGGCTTTTGATCGTATTGCACCATTATTACCGCAACATTATACTTTGCAATTGCGGTCTGTGGTCATTGATACTGTAACGGGAGCTCGTGATAGACTCTCTTGGAGGGATAGTGTAGATGGAACTTTCACAGTTCGGTCAGCTTATGCGAATTTAACGAGAAACGAGGAACCAAGACCGAATCTGAGTAACTTGTTTTAGCGAGCTTGGAAGGTGATTGCACCGGAGAAAGTCCGTGTGTTTCTCTGGTTAGGCATTCACCAAGTGCTTATGACTAATGTTGAGAGACAGAGACGACATTTAAGCGATTCAGGAATTTGCCAAGTATGCAAAGGGGGAGACGAGACGATCATTCACATACCCAGAGATTGTCCTGCGATGTCAGGAATTTGGAATCGTTTAGTGCCTCAACGGAAGAGACGAGCTTTCTTCGGAAAGACTTTGATTGAATGGATTTATGAGAATCTAGGGGATAATCAGGTGAGAGGTGGTATGAACTGGGCAATGTTATTCGCGATGACTCTATGGTGGGGTTGGAAGTGGAGATGCGGTAATGTTTTTGGAGTTAATAGGAAATGTCGGGATCGAGTGAAATTTGTCAAGGAAGTGTCGCAGGAGGTAAGTCTAGCACACTCAAAGGCTGCGGAGAGAAGTGCGGAGAGCGTGATTCGGGTTGAGAAGATGATAGCATGGGGGAAGCCACGAGATGGATGGTTTAAGTTAAACACAGATGGAGCCTCGCGAGGCAACCCGGGACTAGCTGCCGCGGGAGGAGTTATTAGAGACCACGACGGCAGATGGTGTGCAGGTTTCGCGTTAAATATCGGTATATGCTCGGCACCATTGGCTGAATTATGGGGAGTATATTACGGTTTGTGCATGGCATGGGAGCGTCGGATAACGCGTTTAGAGGTGGAGATAGATTCGGAGATTGTGGTTGGATTTCTTCAGATAGGGATAAACGAAGCTAATCCGCTGTCATTCCTGGTACGTTTGTGCCATTGCTTCTTATCAATGGACTGGATAGTCCGTGTTTCGCATGTGTATAGGGAGGCTAACCGTATATCCGATGGGTTAGCAAACTATGCTTTTTCGCTTTCTTTGGGTTTTCATTTGTTTCAATTTGTTCCAGACATTGTTGGTCCTATTTTAGACGAGGATGATCGTGGAGTCTCTATTCCACGACAGGTCCGATTGTAGTTTTAAGTTTATTTTAATAAATCAAAGGGGATTCGTCCCCTTCACCCTACCAAAAAATAATAAACTTGAATCAATAAGGAATCTAAAACTTTTGAACGATATTTAGTGAAATTCACATCGATATTAATTCGATTTTCTCTGATCACATTAATAATTTATGGTAAGTCAAAAATTTGGGGCTAAAGATAAGGTAAGTGTATAACAAGGGTGATTTTGTTTGGATTTAAGTTTGGTTACGGATAATATCCGAACCAAACTGAAGTCCAAAATCAAATCAAATAAAAACCAGTTGGCTAATTGACTAGATCTATATCTGATCCAAACCGCCTGATTTCGGTCGGTTCCCAGTTCGGAATTCGGATTCGGATAATTTGCCCACCCCTATTTTCATCAATAAAATCTATAGCTTTGAAGTGATTTTCTTTCTATTCGACCTCTTTCTAGACTGCTTTTCCTCTTGTTTGAGAGTTTCGGCGAATTTCTAATTTGGGTTCAATCTATCTTACTCTTCTCGTAATAATATCATTATTTTCTTCCAATTTTCAAACTCTAAAAGCCATATTATTATAACTAGACGTTTCTTGGACCTTAAAGAAATCTAAATGGTGTCTGGTTAAACTAAATAATAGAGATATCAAAAAAACAGTGTTCAAGAAAGCGGCCTAGGCGTCTCCAAGCCGATTCGATTTTTGACTAATCGGAGGTGTTAGGCGGAGGTTGTCATTTGGCGGTTTAGGCGTAAATTAGGCGGGTTAAGCATAAAATAGGCGGATAAAATGTGCTTTTTTAAATTAAAAAAAAAATCCTAAAACGGTGAGTTTTAATAATTTGACCATAAAATTCAAAGTGACGTCGTTTTTCTTTAAAACGGAGAGTTTTTATTTAAAATTCATTTTTTAGTTTTACTCTACGTTTAGGTTTTATTTATGGATGATGATTATTAAGAATTAAGATTAATTTATTATGTTTTATGTATTAGGAAAGTACAATATATAGATAAATAGTCTATATATTATGTATACATATAATTAAATATACATATATATAGTTATATTTTAAAACTGTCTAAACCGCCTAAAAATTTGCCTAGTTCCCGACTAGGCGTTCTAGGTGTTAGGCGGAGGTTCGCCGCCCGCTTAGCCCCTAGCGCTTTATTGAACACTGCAAAAAAGATGTTAATGGTGAAACTTGAAACATAGGTTGATGATGCTGAAGCGGAATATAACTGCTGCAATACAAGACTTCAAGAGTTCATTCCAACATTATAATATTTTTAATATATTTATGTAAGAAAATGACAAAAATCTAGAATTTAAATGATTAACAAATGGCCATGTTCTTTTTTTATGTCGAAAAAGTATAATAAAAGAAAGAGATAAATATGTCAACAGTAGAATATATTTTTTATTATAAAAAACATGGTCTATTTTTTAATTTTAATTTTTTGTTGGCCTATTTTCACAATTTTCCATTTTTAATTGAAAATTTTGCCAGAATTATTATAATGTAGTAAAAAATCTTCAAAATCTACCATAATTAAAATTGTCTTGCGAAATCTATCATATTTCACTTTACACGTTTTGGTAAAAGACATTTCTACTCTCCTTGTAACTTACAGTCTCCGTTTCAAAATGTAAGTTATTTTATAGGTTTTTTTTTTCAAAATATAAGTTATTTCGAAAATCCTATGTACTTTTTAACTTTATTGAATATTGTGTGACCACTAATATTTTGTAGTTTTTTTTTATGTTTGGTTAAACTATTTTTTTTTTGGTAGGAGGAGGAGTCGAAACTCCTTTTATTTAATAAAAATAAAAATTACAAACGAACTTGTCGAGGAAACAAAATTCCTTCAACATCCTCTAATAGCAATGGACGTACAATGTCCGGACTAGCATGAAACAAAGGAAATTCCAACGGAAGAGAACAAGTATAGTTTGCTAACCCATTTGCTAGACGGTTAGCCTCATTATACACGTGAGAAATATGGACTATCTAGTCCCTTGATATAAAGTCATGGCACAACCATACCATGAATGACAACGGATTCGACTCGCTTATCCCTGGTTAAACTATTTGTATTACAAATATTAAATGATATTTTTTTAGAGTAAAGGTAGTTTTTTAATATTCGTGTTTTTTGTTAGAAAAACTTTCATTTTAAATGGAGAGAGTATGATTAATAAGTGTTCCATTTCGTCCACAACCACCGACACTTCCATTTTTTTTCACAACCACCGTTTCTGATTTTTTCCATCACCATCTCGAGCCAAAACCATTTTCCCACCATCAACCACATGTCTCTGTTTTTGTTTACCACCATCTCTGTTTACGTGAAGATGATATTACGCAGACAACTTGTGAAATGTCCACTAAATCGTGACAGAGGGAAAGTTGTCCACTAAAATTGTGACAGTAGAAGATGTCCACCACTGTCTTCGTCTCTGTCACCACCATCCACCATTGGCTTCACCATCACTGTTTACCACCATCTCTATCACCACCATCCAGTACTGTCTCCGTTCCCACCACCATCTTTGTCACCACCACCTTCCACCGTCTTCATCACCACCACCGACCACTGTCTCCGTCATTACCATCCACCACTATTTTGCCATCAAAATATAAAGAGAGAAATAGATGAGCTTCAGAGAGAGATAAAGAGAAGGATGTGGTAAAAGGAGGATAGAAGTGTCTTTTACTTATTGATGTGGTAGATTTTTCTAGGGAGTTGAAGATTATGCTGTTTTTTTTAGTATTGAGTTTTAGAAAGTGGTAAATTTTATAGTTTTCTCTTTTTAATTGTAAATTTTATACTAACTATCTACAATATAAATTGCTTTTATGATCAAACATACTCGATCAAAATTCCACACCATTTTTTTTTCCAATAGTCAAAAATTTATATGCCAAAATATAAGGGTAATATTTGAATTAACTTTTGTTAAAAAGAAAAACTTAAATGCAATATTTTTGAAAGTGTTTACAAGCATAAACATTTTTTAAATTTTTTTGTTGAATCTCTCTCTCTCTATATATATATATATAGTTGCGAAAAAAAAATCATAGGTGCTTTTTCGATTATCAATTATGTATTTAATATACTGATTGTTATACATTATTCATATTTCTTATTAACAATAAACTTTGAAAATATTTAGTGTAAGCATTGCTCCTTCTTGCTTTTCTTTGTGAACATTGTTCCATGATAGTTATCTGATTCATGCCACATATTTGGCAATGGT
Organism: Draba incana; assembly: GCA_963576765.1. Classification (NCBI taxonomy): domain Eukaryota; kingdom Viridiplantae; phylum Streptophyta; class Magnoliopsida; order Brassicales; family Brassicaceae; genus Draba; species Draba incana. The sequence continues at coordinate 16,823,022 of OY755208.1, forward strand.
TTTTAACTATTATTAATTATGGCAATGGTCAAAACTAATTAGAAGAAAATAACTATAGAAGTGGTGGTTCACTTATATTTCAATAAACATTTTATATTAACTTTATAAATAAAATACTAAAAACTTATTTTTACGCTTTTTCTTGTAACAGAGAAACAAAACTGAATGACGAACTTTAAAGTGCATACATTCTTATTATTTAGAGGGCTTTAAATAGCTAATTACATAAAACATTTGCCTCTTACATAATCATAGGTTTTTAACAAACTTGAAACAATCAAGTAAGCTACTCCTTAACACCAATTCTTTATTCTAACAACTCTGACTTAGTCCTAAACAAACCAACAAATTGCTTTCCTAAATTGATACTTGCCACTGTATCAGTTTACTTTGGAATCTCGACAAGACCTAGCATCTCCTTCAACTTTTTGAATGTGTCCAACTTCAACGGGTTGATCATGATATGTGCCAGCTGATCTTGAGTCTTGCAATGTATCAATTTCACTTTGCCCTCGTTATTTAAATCTCTTAAGTAATGAAATCGTTCCTTAACGTTCTTGTTATGTCCATGTGTACATGATTCTTGGACAACTGAATGGCTGAGCTAGTATCACATTCGATCGTGATGCACTCTTTATAGTTCTCTCCAATCTCACTAAGTACCCTCATCATCCAAATCTCTTGTGTTGCGCATGAAACTGCAACAATGTACTTCGCTTCCGTTGTGGATAAGACAACAATATGATGCTTCTTTGATATCCAAGAGACAGCTCCTCCCGCTATTAGAAACACAAAACCAAAAGTACTCTTTTGATCATCTAAGTCACCAACATAATCATTATCCGTATGAGCCTAAAATTCACTGTTTATTCCACGTTTATACATGACGTAGATTTTTTTGACATATCCTAACATTATTTTAATCACTTTGAAGTATGCTTCAGATGGATTCTCTACCTACCAACTTGCAAGACCTACAACAAATGCCAAGTTAAGTTGAGAAATCATAAGATACATTTAACTCCCTATCATCTATTTGTAGAATGTGGCATCTAAGACTGCTCCACCTCATTTCTTCGATAGCTTCACCTTTGGAACAATTAAATTGTTCAATCCTTTGCTTGAGTCCATCCAAAATATTTCAAGTACTTCTCTGGCAAATTTCCTTTGACACATATAGATGTCTTCCTCCCTCTGCAAAATCCCCACTCCAAGAAATTATTTCATCTTTTGTGATCCGTCATATCAAAAGTATTTTTCATCGACTCCTTAAATGCAGTGATCAAACTCTCGAAATTGCCTGTAAAGATTAGATCATCAACGTATAGACTTACAAATAGAGTATGCTCGAATTCACACTTCACGAATCCTTACCAAATGAAGTAGCTTTTGGTTTTCCTAAACCAAGCAAAACCAAGCTCTCAGTGCTTGTTTCAAGCCATAAAAAGCCTTCCTCAATATGTAAGCTTTCCCTTCACCTCCCTTCTTCTCAAATCTTTGTGGGTGATCTACATAGACGGTTTCGTGCAATTCTCCATGTAAGATAACACTTTTTACGTCAAGTTGGTAGATGATCTAGTTTTCTTTGTGTTGTTGTGGCAATGATCATCTGGATTGTGTCTCACCATGCCACTTGAGCATTAAATTAATTTTAATCAATCCCAAACCCCTATGCGTAGCCCTTTGCAACCAATCTATCTTTGAACTTATCTATTTTGCCATCTTCATTGTACTTAATCTTGAACACCCATTTGAATCTGATCGTTTAAATACCCTTAGGTACTTCTGAAAATTCAAAGTCTCATTTCTTTCTTTAGACTCATGCTCTCATGGCTTGCCTCCACTCATGATACTTTACTGCTTTATCATAAGTTATAAGATCAAAATCTGCAGTAACAACTTTTAGAACATGATCGTTGATGAAATGAGCGTTAACTTCTTCTCTTGTCGTAGCTTGATCACACTCATAGTCCCGTAAATAAGTGGGAGCTACTCTTCCACATACTGTTCTTTCATGTGCTCTAAGACCAGACGCTATAGCATCATGAATTGCTTACGCTTCTGTAGGTTTATCTTCAGCTTCAAGTACTACTTCAGGTACAGTTGCAGTTTATAGATCCATCACCCAATTGTAGATATTCTTCCTCACCAACCATGATTTCTCCATCATTTTCCCAAGTAAGTTCATTAAAAGATCAAGTCTCACCTTCTGCACTTTTCCTTCCCTAATCCCAATTCTCAGTTTCTTTAATGATCACATCTCTACTCACAATGATGTTCTCTGAAATGGGATTGTACATTCGGTACAGTTTTGATTCTTCACCAACTTGAAGAAAGATACAGTTGCAACTTTTATCATCAAGTTTTGTACGCTTTGCTTCTAGAATGTGGACGTAACTGATGCACCCAAAAACCTTGAAATGTTTCATGTTTGGTTTGATACTGCTCCACACTTCTTCTAATGTTTGGTCTTACAATGCGTTGGTTGGGTTGCGATTGACCACATACGTTATCCACTTGACTCCTTCTGCCCAAAAGACTTTAGGCATTTTCCTTTTTGATAATGTACTACAAACCACGTTCATGATGGTCTGGTTTTGTACTCTGCTACTCCATTCTGTTGGGGCGTGTTGGTTGTTGTCACTTGACGTTTAATGCTTTAAGGTTTACAAAACTCCTCGAAATCTTTTGAGCAGACGCTCTACCTTGATCTATCCTTAAGAACACACTGGCAAAGTTGATTATTTCTCCACACTTACTTTGTAGTTTTTAAACATTTGAAATAACTCAACTTCTTTGGCTTTGATCGTCAATAAAAGTAAGAATGTACCTCTTATGGCCTATAGAAACTGCATATGTATGCGTGCAATACTCTTTGAGGCTCTCCATGTTCTTTTCTTTAGAAATTATTCTCGTTTCTGCTTCCCAATGAGACATTTTTACACACCCTTTTGTATGATTCAATGTGAGGAAGATATTTTCACCACTCTCTTTGAAGTCAAATATTTTAAAATTTTATCGTTCAGATGAGCAAGCCTACAATGCCAATGTGTTAATCGTTTGAGGTGTCCATCTTGAAATAATTGTCTTCTTCCACCGCTTTATCAACAACAACAAGAATCCACTTTTCACTCATTAGAGTCTCAGTGACGAGTCCTCTTGACGGAAAAAAAGATATTGCATACATCTTATTGTATTAGAATCGCCAAATTCCTCTCTTGCAACTGTCCTAGGCTCAAAAAGTTGTTGCTCGACTTAATAAACATTATGAATTACTTGTGTCAAGTCAATCACCTTGATCAACATTCGTGCATCCTTTCCAAGTGTTACTAAATTTCAAAAGCTCTCATCCATCTCAAAAAACTATTTCTTAATACTAGTCATGTGGTTGTTGCAGTCGCGTTCTCAGAACCACAAATTCTCCATTTTTGATCCTTTCATCTCTACATGAGCCATAAAAAAGAGTTCTTCCTCTTCACTGAACTCCATATAGTTCACTTGTCTCTCCAAACTGGGACATTCAAACTGAAAATATTCAAGTTGATGACATTTGTAGCACTTCACCAATGCGTTATCGCCGATCTCTCTTTAACTGGTGCCTCTTCTAACCGAGTTTCTTTTCCTAAACGGTGGCTCTATTTCTCTAACCGCTTCTCTTTGGGTACCAGAAGACATCTTTTGTACTCTATGGGGTACGAACATGAAGAAGAAGCAACATCGTTAGGGTTTTGTTGCGGATTCTGACTATCGTGTTCGTGAAGCTTCCATTTGCGCAAGATAAAGCTTTTCGTTACCGTAAGATTCTCTTCTTCAATTTGAACCCTAGCTTCACTCGATCTTTTACCTTTTTCCTCGTCACTTAAAATTTTCACAAATATCTCCGTTACTATAGTTAAAATATCTAACAATCTCTTTTCGACCTGAACATCTCCGCCGTACACCATTGTGATCAAAAAGTTTAGGTTTTTTTTCGGAATGAGTATTTGATATGAGAGGAAGAATGAAATAGAGAATGATCACAAAGGAAGAGTATATGATATAGTCGGTGTAATAATCATTTTCTAAAAGGGAAAACAATATATACAAAAGCCCAATTGCCAATTGTATTCTAATTAGTTTATGTATATATCTTCTCTTTTTTTTTTTTTTAAATCCATATTTATCTTGTATTCCTATTTGGTTGTTTTTTTTATTTTCCTATTAGTTATGTATATACCTTCTTAATTTGTGTATGTGCGTGGTATTTTCTTATTTAGCAATGTTGTTTTACAATTCACTCCAATAAACAAAATTGGAGGTTCTCTGATTTTTACGTTTTTAATTTGGGAAATAGGAAACAAAAAAGAATAAACTTTCAACCGAGTGGCAAATTAATAAAAAACCTTATAAAACCTTTCATAAGAAAAGTTAATATCTCATAATAAAGCAATTCTATGTTGCAACAACGAATTGATGTTACGGTGGACTATTATTCAAAAATATCTTCTCTAATCGATTTTTTTTTTCACAAAACAAATATTAAAATATTTGCTTCATTAATTTTTTAATCATCCATCAAACAGACTATTTTTTTGTTCACGCTTTTACATTCTTCTAAAATATAATGTCCCGTAAATAGACAAGACCTACTCTTCCACATACCGTTCTTTTATGTGCTCTAAGACCAGACGCTATAACATCATGAACTGCTTCTGCTTCTGTAGGTTCATCTTCAGCTTCAAGTACTACTTTTATGTGGGCTGCTCCGTGTTGATCCTAGTGTGTGTTCAGGTGGCCTGGGATTAAGCTCTTGTTGTGGAATAGGTTTCGGGATGACTTGATTTAGTTGCAAAGCTCCAAGTTTCTCATCAAGCATTTTAGCCATGGTAGCCGTAAGTGAATCCAACAACTTTTTCTTTTTCCTTGCACTAGAAGCGGATGATTCTTCCTCCAAACTCACCATGGTACCTGAAAATTCAAGAAAAACTAACAAGTAAAAGGATCTTTTGAAATTCTACGCAAATCTAGATCTAGAAGATGAACAAGCAGTTTTGATACAGTAACTTGATCGGTCCGAATTAATTATCAAAACTTGTTCAAGAATTGAGTAGACTCGTTCTAGTTTCAGAAACAGTTTATTTCGTAATTTTTGAACAAGCTAGTGATTTATGAAAAAGTTTGCAAGATGGATCTGAAATCTGGAAAAATTCAGAAACGAGTTTAGAACAAAAAAAGCTGATTCGAAGTGGCTCTGATACCACTTGATAGACTTCTCGTGATGATCTATTCCCAAAAAACGCCCTTCGAAGGTTTTGGATGCGGAAATGATAAATATGGATGAATTCCTTTGATGGAAGATGAACGGATTGAAACGAAATGATGAAGATGAACGGATTAATGAAAGTGAATCAAAGTGTCCTTCCAAGAGAGATGGAGATCTCTTAGACTGCGAAGCTCCTTCTAGTCTTTGATATTACGCACAAAGATAAGAAAGAGATGAGAAGATATTACACACTTCTCGGATCAAACAAGTTAGAGAAAATTTGAGAATAAAAATGTTTGATGATTTTATTAGAGGATTTCAGACACAATATATTGGCAAAAGAATTGAAAGGACAAACCCCATTCTCTTTCTTTGACCACACGGAAAAACACAAACATTAAAGAGAGAAGTTTGAAAGACTAATGTGAACACAAGAACAAGTGTGAATACATTAATCTAATTATTGACTAAGGTTTTAATTAAAATAAAAACATAAATAAAAGAGATAGATGGGCCGGTCGAAATCATCATCTTCATGGGCTTTAAGAAATGACCTAAGTTTGATAATGGGGCTTTGAAGAGTGTGTGCACTTTCCTCATTAAAAACCTTCTTCGGAAAACTCATCGGGACAAAACCGAAGAGAGGAAAAAAGAGTACGAGTCCACACACCTCCTATTATCATCCTTCCTCGGCTCGAATCAAAACCAATATGGTTTGATGAGCAATCAAAGGAAGTTGGCCGGTAATCTTAACCAAGAGTAAAGAGAAGGCTTGGTTAAGTTTATTCGTTCTTGGCCTCGTCATGGGTTCTTCCGGTAAATGAAAGTCCTTAGCGTCCATAAGAACCTCCTCGGCTACGAACTGCTCCTCGGCTTCTTGTGGTTCCATAGCTTCTTGTCTAGAGCTAGCCATGATCACATCAAGCAACAACAATGAATATCCGGTTTGCACTCATCAGGGTTTCAATGATGAGTCCTCTTGATGGACGGAAGATTTTGCATACATCTTCTTGTATTAGAATCGCTAAGTTCCTCTCTTGGAACTATTGTTGCTCATGTCTGAGACTTAATTAACATCATGAATTACTTGTGTCAAGTCATTCACCTTGATCTTGATACTTCTTTTTCTTTTGACCAACATTCGTGCATCATTTTCAAGTGTCATTAAATGTCGACAACTCTTATCCATCTCAGAGAACCATTTCTTAATATCAGTCATGTGGTTGTTGCAGCCGTTGTCTTAGAAGCACAAATTCTCCATTTTTGATTCTTTCATCTCTACATGAGCAATAAACAAGAGTTCTTCCTCTTCATTGAACTCCATGTAGTTCAACTGGGACATCCAAACTGAAAATATCCAAGTTTATGACATTTGTAGCACTTCACCAATGCGACAATGCCTTATTAAAGGATCCTCCTCTGCCACGGCATGTGCCACACCTTCTTAATGAACATCCTCTTCATCTTCCTCTTCTTTTTACTCTTGTTTTACTCAGATGGCTGGCTTCTAATGTCACTTTGAATACTTGTTCCTCACTGCTTGATCCCTTAAAGTGTCTTGCGATCTTTTGCTCATGGCACAATAATGAACTCTGGAGAGTATCGACAAAGAGACTATCTATGTCATTAGACTCCTCAATTGAGCATCAACATATATAAACTTTTCAGCAAATATCCTTAAGATCTTCTCAACAATATTGGAATCTTTCATATATTCTCCAAGATTTCTCATATGTGTTGCAAGAAGTATTCTGTAATGTTCTCCTTTTCTTTGATCTCAAGAACCTCGACATCTCTTCTTAGATGTGCAGTTGAGCTCGCCTCACGCACTCGCTCCCCTTATACTTGGTCTTCACGAATTCCACAACTGTTTAGCCTTGTCTTTCTTAATTTTGGTATTTATAGTGGATTTGTCGATCGATTGAAACAAGTAGTTCTTCACCTTCATGTCGTTTAGTTTCTTTCTTGTTAGCTCATGTTTCTTTTCTCCATTGAGGATTTCTCTTCGGGCAGGCTCAACGTAGCCTCTCTCTATCAGATCCCACCACTATTTGGATCTTAAGAGATTCTCTATCAACATGCTCCAATGCTCTAAATCGCCATTGAACTAAGGTATTGCGAGCATGTTTGATCATTTTCCTGATATTCTCTTACTCATGCTCTGTTTTTTGTGTAAAATTCTCACTAATTAGTCGTGAACAAGACTCTGATACCCATATATTGTAACAACAACAAAAAAAAAATGAATGATGAGGCTTTAAAATGCATACTTTTGTATTGCTTAGAGAGCTTTAAATAGCCAATTACATAAGACAACTGCCTCCTGCATTATAGGAGGTCTTTAACAAATTTGAAACAATCAACTAAGCTATTAAACTGCTACTATTCTCTTAACACCATACTTTTATTTTAACAACTTTGACTAAGTCTAATTGACTAAGTCCTAAACAAACAAACCAACATTTTTATCACCTCAAAATCTTCTTTTTTTTTTTTTTTGATATAACCTCAAAATCTTCTTACTGTCATTCTCTTACTAATATGACATATTACAAGGATACTAATCACAAGATTCACATCCGATGTATTAATTAAATTACATAAATTGATCATGGATTAGTTTCAACATGTTTGCTGATTACGCGACAAAAATATTATGAAATAATATAGTATAAATTAAGCAGAAAAAGTCGTCTAATGCAACAAGTCTTTCTTTTACATAATTGCTAAAATTTTGTTGGAAACTATTACATATAAAATTCAAGATATTTTTTTTTACTGATTAAAAAAACTCAACTAGTTTTAAAATAATTGGTTATAACTTTTTTTGAATATGAAAATGAGAGCTATGAGGCTAATTAAAAGTAGATAGGATTTAGATTAAACGAAAAAAATAGTCGAACTCGTGGGAAATGCGTGTAGACGTGTAGTGGTTGGGAAAGAAATACAGATCCACGATGCAAGTTGAGTAACGTGTCCAAATATGTATATTTATTTTACTTTACATATATTCATGCACCATTTCAGACTTTTCAGTTTACCTTTAATTTACGACTCTTAATTTATACAGTAGTATATAATTCTGTAGTCCTTGTTAATGATAAAACAAAGCTTAGGAACTTAGTGTCTTATAATAGTATATTACACCAGAGCAAACCTGTCTTTTTGTTTAAGGTTTTATTATTTAGGGTAGAGAACACTTTCGAAACTTACATGGTTGACTTTGCTAAGACCATGTTTACCACTGAGTTTTTGGGTCTCTTTAGATCCAAAAATAAATAAAAAATGGGTTTAAAAAAGAGAATTGGGTATGAGCCGGCTCAGTGGGCTGAGATTGTTGAGACAGTCTCATGGGATAGGTGGAGAATGGTGATTGGGTGTTGAATTCTGGCGTAGGGGAAAATACAGAAAAGAAATAAAAACAAAATCATTTGATGAAAATATTTTCTTCTCTCTTCCCCGACAATTCAATCGGCGATTCAACAAAACAATCTGGATCTGCGAAGCTCCGGTCACGATTCGTCGAAGCTTCAAACCCGATCTGGATCTGGATCCACGATCAGCGGCTGACGGCGGTCGAGATATCCATCATCACGAACGGAGCAGCTATCGAAGAGACGACGATGAACTCGCGTCGGAGAACGTAGCGCCGGCGCCAGAGAAGATGACCGGAAAAGAGGGATCGACCATCGGGGAAGAAGAAGGAATCGACCGGAGAAGCATTTAATTATCAAAAGAGTAGATGAAATTTTTTTTTTCCAAAAAAAATATAATAAAAAAATACACTACACAACGAAAAAAAATTTATTTTTTAATTCACTTGGTAAAAATACAGTAAAAATGAGTCTTATTTATATATGGAGGATTTTCTAAAATCCCTAAAGTTCTTATTTATATAACTCATTGTATTCACCTAGAAAAGAAATCAGAATTTTTATCACAACAAGATCAATAAAGTTTTCTTAACAGCTACAAAAATAGTCTCTTATGCTTTATGCATTTTATGCATTGTAGTTCACCAGAATTCTCATATTTTTTCGACTCCTATAACTATTATTCATTTTGCAAACACTTTATTTTTTGTTTTATGAGACCGAAACCAGTCTTACCATTGGAGACAAATTTATTAACGGTCTCTTATTGAATTTCAACAAATAAACAAATATTAAAAATAATATTATACAAGTTTCATGAGACTAATAGTTTCACGGATAATCATGCTCTAAGCGTAGTTTCATACGTAGCCACGTTGCGTGGTTTTTAAAATACTGTTGTAAACATACAATGATATACAACTACTACAAGTTTTGAAAAAGTATAAAAAACAGTACGGACATGAAATTTCTAGAAATGATCAAACAATTATTCTGTAATTTTTTCTCAAAAAACAAATATATATATTCTGTAATTTATTTTTGTTAGAGCATTTCCAATGTATTACACCATATTTTACACTGAAATGGTGTAATACCAAAATGGTGTTGGGTTTTACTCTAATGTATTACACCATTTTCTACACTAAAAAAAAATATTCTAAATTTATTCTTTTACAAATTTACATATTAACCCATATAATTTTTTTTAGTTTGATTATTATAAAATTATTTAAATGTAACATTAAATATGAAAAGAAAAATATAATACATCATATAAAATAAAAGTATGTATAATAGATTTTGGAGATTTGGGTTTAATTGTCATCATTTATATATGTTTTTTATTAAATTTAAAATTATTTATAATTTGAAGGACCAATTTATAAATAAAAATATTATACACCAAAACAGTGTAGGATTTGGTGTTGGGTTGAAAAAGATTTAGGATTTAGTGTAGGGTTGGAGATGATGGTCTCACTACGCATGCAGCTTGTTAGACCTTCTAGGAAAAATAAGTATTATTACAAATGAGAAGAAGGAAAAAATATTATAATCGAGGAAAAAAATACAGTTGATAAGGCTCCACTTGTGCGTGACCATTATTGGAGTCGTCGGTGTTTTGCAGAATACATACAAACGTTTGAAACTCTGCTTATTTACTTTACAAGTGGAACATGCTTCTCATGACATGTAAGTAATCAACCCTAGATATTTCGAATAATTTATTATATGTTTCTTTCATATATGTATATATATATATATATATATATATATATACATATCGTTCAAGATTTATCATATTTGTTATATGAATAATCTGCACACATTTACTCTAAAAAATAAAAAAATTTAACCATTAATCTCAACAATTTGTGTGTAAAAATAATTTTGAATCAAATTAAATGAATTATTTTTTAGACGAATCAATTTCGATTCGGATAATAAGTGTGTTCGTATTATATATAATACTATCTTAAATTTTATAGATATTTAACTTAAATTAAGAGTATTTGCAACGGTAAACAAAAATAATAAATGTATTTAAAAAAATGGCAAAACTCATTTCATTGCTATATAAGAAAGATTATTTTGCAACATATTTTCATCATCTTACCCTCACTTGCCCATTTCAATCTCTTCCTCGGTAAGAAAAAATTAAATGAAAGCATTAAATGAAATACACAATTTCTTTTATTTCTTGACTCTTATTTCTTCTCACGTTCTTTCTCTCTCTCCATTCACAACAAAATGTTATAAATTTTACTTCAAAAAATAGTGACTAGAGAAAACAGATTGGAGAGAGTTCAAAGGATTTTCTAGCAATTTGATGGGAATCAAGACGATGAGGTAAATTCAGAAGAAATGGCGGCCCTTCTTGTGAACACATCTACAATGGTTTCACTTATGGCGGTCTCCTCCATATATAAAACGATGATGTCCGATGAAACAACCAAACTTTTTTTTTTTTTTTTTTAGCTAAACATTTCTATTGCGGAAAACATAAACATTTAAAGCAATATAATAATTCAATAATTCCATTAATAAATAATTACTTCAACCAAATAAATCAAATACCAAAAATTCATGAATGATAAAATTAAATAAACTAGCAACCTAAACATTCGGTTCACTAGTCTAAAACAACAACAAACAACCCTATCATCCTCTTCCAACGGCCTCAATTCCACGATCACACTTTTCCTTTACCTGCAACTCAAAAAGGAAACCCGGAGTTACGTGAATATTACTATAAATACTCAGTGGAGCGGTCATCCCGCCAATAGAAAATACATAAACACAGTTTCAATAAACAACACGGTTTAATTCTTAAATTCCAATTTCCAGATTAAACAATTAATCCAAACCTCACGTTAACAATATTTTTCACACAATTTCTGCAAGCAATTAATGGGTGTTGATCGACACGCCACCCTGGTGTCGATCGACACTCGACATTAACGAGTATCGTTTCCCTCGCAGGGTGTCGATCGACACAGCCTCTAGGTGTCGATCGACACTCTGTTCCTGAAACCAGAACTCGAGCCTGTCCTCACGCGGCTCGTCATGGTTACAGCACTAACCGATACAATTACGATTCAATACGATTTACACGCAAAACAGAGATAAAACGATCAATAACAAGCCAAAACAATCAATCAATCCATCCATCAATCAACCACACTCAAACTCTAGTATTCCCCAAACGATCACGTACTCACCTTTGCGTTTTAAGAACGAAACGGCGGAAGACACAGACTCTACGGCCTAGGAACTGCCTCTGATTCGCACCGGAATCACCCGAAAACACGCCACGAACGATCCCGAGAACGAACGAATGAAGAACACCCGATAACCCGAACGATTTGCTAAACAAACGATCACTAGACCTCCAAAACTCCTCACAAACTCTCACTTTTCTCTGATAATGATTTCTATCACGACGGCTGGGTTTTATCACGCAACCCTAGGCGTATAAATACCCAAAACTGAGCCCAAACCGCGATAAAAAAATCAAAACTAAACCGACGAAATAACATGGTGTCGATCGACACTACCCATGGTGTCGATCGACACCCTTACCGAAATTCACTTTTTCGGTTTGGGGATGTTACAATTCTCCCCCACTAAACTGGATTCGTCCTCGAATCCGTCATACTGTCTAACAAAGACCCAAAACCGGTCAATACTACCCGAGATCCTAATACCCGATCTCCGAGGCCCTCGTCTAATCTCATGTTTATATGCCCGTTTTCAGACATTTATCACTCTTAACTTATTCGACACCCCTCCCACTCGCATGACGCATCCTTTGAGCTATCGATGTCACGTGCCCCATCCACTCTCAGGACGCATCCCTTGAGCTCTGGGTACACAGGGGAACTAATCATCCCCTCGAGAGAACTAATCATCCCTCGATACTCGAAATGGAAACTAATCATCCCAAAGAGTATACAGGAGAACTAATCATCTCCTCTGAGGAACTAATCATCGTCACTGAAGAACTAATCATCTCCAGATAAAATGAATGAGTTATCCGGAGCCGCGGCCCCTAGAGTAATAAATTTTAAAACGTCAATAAACATCTATCAACTAGAACTACCTCCCGTGGTCAACTCGATACTCCCTAACCCAGAATATCACAAAACAGGACCATCACCAGCCCACACATAAACCATATAAGAACTACTCATCTTATAAACACAGATAAATAAGAAACTCTATCTTATAAATCTCCAAAAAGTATATTCGTTACAACGAAAACGAAAATACAACAAAAGCAACGCATGCTAAAAACTGAAACTGGAACTACAAAGAGAAATAAAGCTCAAACGGCGACCTGCTTGTCCAACCACTTTCCAAACTTCAATTTCATCTTTGCCTCAGGCTCCCAAGTCTCCTCCTCGCAACCAGCGCAATCCCACAAGACTCGCAACAATGGAATCTTCTTCCGACGCAACTCCTTGACTCTCCTCTCGAGAATCCTCACAAGAACTGCCAAAACCGACAAATCAGGCCGAAGATCCTCGGGGATCTTAGCCACTAACTCCTCCTATTCATGTAGGCACTTCCTCAACATCGAAACGTGGAACACCTTATGAAATGCCTGCATAATCGGAGGTAATACCAGCCGATAAGCAACAGACCCATAAACCGCGGACTCAGCTTGTTCTCTGCTATGGATCTATTAGGACCCCTCAACATAGCCATCTTGACATACACACGATCTCCCACTGCAAACTCAAGCTCTCGCCTCCGCTTATATACATAACTTTTTTATCTATCCTGAGCTTCCTTCATGTTCAGTCTCACAACTCGAACCTTCTCTGTCGTTTCCTAAACATAAGTAGCCCCAAGAATACTCCGCTCCCCCACTTGGGTCCAGCATAGGGGTGTCCTGCATGGCCTCCCATACAAAGCCTCAAAAGGAGCCATCCCAATACTCGCCTGAAAGCTGTTATTATAAGCAAACTCTACCAAGCTCAAATGATCAACCCAGTGACCACCCCAATCCAGTACACACATCCGCAGTAAATGCCCTAAAGTTTGAATCGTCCTCTCGGATTGCCCATCAGTCTGCGGATGGTTCGCTGTACTCATATGCACCTTAGTGCCCATCTCTGCCTGAAATTCTCCCCAAAACTCTGAAGCAAATCTCGGATCCCAGTCTGACACAATACTGGCTAGCACTTCATGCAGCCTCACTATCTCGTTCACAAACTTCTTAGCCAACACAGCCGCTCCGTTTGTCTTTTTGATGGCCAAAAAGTGAGCAGACTTAGTCAACCGATCCACAATCACCTAGATAGCATCGAAGGTCCACGAGTTAGGTAATGCCACTACAAAATCCATCGTGATCATATCCCACTTCCACTCCGGAATGGGTAAACTCTGCAACAAACCACTCGGAACCTTATGTTCTGCCTTAACCAACGAACACGTGTTGCACTTCGAAACCCAATCCGCCACATCTCTCTTCATCCTGACCCTGTGATAATACCGCTTGAGATCACGATACATCTTTGTCGCTCCAGGATGAATCGAGAACTTGCTCGCATGAGCCTCTCGCAGAATATCCTGCCTCAACTCCTCTACCTTGGGTACACAAACCCGACCGCGAACAAGAATCGTCCCATTCGATAAGACCTGATACTTACAACCCTCTGCGATTGACGCAACAACCAAACTCTGATCACTCGCCTAAGCCACTCAAATCCTATTAAGAAGATCTGCCTGATCTGCCGCCTCTAAGCCTATCGGCTCCTGCGACATAGCACATAAAAGCAAAGTACTAATCTCGCTCACCAGCGACTCAATATCCTGCTCTCGAGCCGAATCTATACGCTGACGATTCAAGGCATCAGCTACCTGGTTCGCCTTACCAGGATGGTAAACGATATCCAACTCGTAATCTGCCAACAACTCGACCCAGCGTCTCTGTCTCACATTCAGCAACGACTGAGTGAAAATGTGCTGCATATTCTTGTGGTCTGTGAAAATTTGAACTTTCCCACCATACAGATAGAATCTCTAAATCTTCAACGCAAACACCACTACACCCAACTCCAAGTCATGCGTAGGGTAATTACGCTCAGCACCCCTTAGCTGCCTCGAAGCATATGCAATCACTCTACCCTCCTGCATCAACACGCAACCCAGACCAATCCTAAAGCATCGGTGTATACGACATAAGGCTTACCCGGCTCGGGCAACGCCAACACCGGTGTACTCATCAAAATCTTCTTCAGCTTCATAAAGCTGTCCTCGCATTCCCGAGACCAAACAAACGGGACATCCTTCCCGGTCAACTTCGTCATCGACTGAGCCATACTCGCAAAGCCCTTGACAAACCTCCGATAATATCCTGCTAAACCTAGAAAGCTCCTGATCTTGGTCGCATTAGACGGTCTAGGCCAATCTCTGATAGCCTCGATCTTAGCCGGATCCACAGAAACTCCATCTGCAGAAACAATATGGCCCAGAAAACCCATCACTCTCTGCCAAAAACTGCACTTACTCAACTTAGCGAAAAGCTTCTACTCCCGAAGTTTCGTTAGAACTAACCGCAAATGCAACTCGTGCTCCTCAGGACTCTTAGAGTAAACCAGGATATCGTCGATAAAGATAATCACAAAGACATCCAGATACTCCTGAAATACGCCGTTCATCAACCGCATGAACGCTGCTGGCGCATTAGTCAAACCGAAATGCATAACCACAAACTCGAAATGCCCATATCTTGTCCTAAAAGCTGTCTTCCGAACATCAACCTCGTCTATCGGAATCTGATGGTATCCTGATGCCAAGTCAATCTTGGAGAACCAAGTAGCACCCCTCAACTGATCAAACAACTCATCAATCCTCGGAAGAGGGTACTTGTTTCTTTACAGTGACCCGATTAAGTCCCCGATAATTGATACATAACCAAAAAATACCATCCTTCTTTTTCACAAACAGCATCGGCGCTCCCCATGGTGAAGTACTCAAACGGATAAAACCCTTACTAGCCAAATCCTCCAACTGTTTCTTCAACTTTGCCAACTCAGCTGGAGCCATCCTGTAAGGTGCCTTGGAGATAGGCTCTGTCCGGGGCTCGAACTCAATCATAAACGGATCGGACCGAGACGGCGGTAATCTATGCAACGACTGAAAGACATTCTCGAAATCCCGAATAACCTGAATCTCACTCACAACAACCTTACCCACGGACTCCGGCATAGACATCGTCGCCAAATAAGCCTCGCATCCCCGCTCAATCATCTGCACTACCTGAACTGCAGAAATCACGAGACTCCCTGAAGTCGGTCTCATTCCCTGAAACACCAACCTCTCTGCATCCCGCTCGAAGACCACTCTGCCTCGAAAACAATCCAGATGAACTCTGTAGAACGACAACCAATCCATCCCCAGGATAACGTCGTATAACTCCACCGGACTAATCACCAAATCTGCTTGCATCGACTGCCCAACAATCTGAACATCAACTACTCTAGCACGGCCCGAAGTAGTGATATATCATGGTTTTTACCCGTTTTTAACCATGATATAAGTCGGTTTTGTATAGTATATTTTGTATTTGTGTGTCTTTTGTAGTGTTTTGCAGGAAAATAGTCGTTTGTGCCGAAACCATCCGAAGTGCTTCAAAGATCGACTTAGAAGAACGGTTTCCATTTGGATTTAGCTTCAGAAGTCTTCCTGAAAGTTGTACGTATTTGAGATAGCTTTCCAATGGAAGTGGTTTGAGGTCATTCCGATCAATGGTTCAGGAGATATGGCCGTTTTACCGGAGGGGTTTTTCCAGAGAGTTTCCCGTCGATCGACAGGGATTTGTGTCGATCGACAGGAAGCCTGAAGAAGCCAGAACAACGCGTTTTTCAGATATTTCCACAGACGCCTTCGCGTCGATCGACAAGACTTTAATGTCGATCGACGGCGGACCTGCAGACCTAATTTTGGGCACTTCTATAAATAGTTTTGTTTTGTTTTCATTGTAAAATATCTAGATATTATCTTAAAACTAGATCTATTTCGGAGAGAGAGAGAGGGAGAGAGAGAGATTTTGAAGATCTTGGAGGGAGATCCATGTGTTCTTCACCTACAAACTCTTTGTATCTTCTACTCTAACTCTTTTATGCAATTCTATTCAGTTATTATGATTTCATCATCTATTTCTGAGTAAATTACTTGTTAGGATTTGGAGGTTTCATGGGTTTTGATGAGAAATCAATAAAATCGAAGATCTGTTGAGGTTATCCGTTAGTTCTTCATTTAGACTGTTCTCAATGCTTGAATCTGGCTTGATCACCTAGAATCTTGATCTTAGGATTGTTGGTTAGCCACGACAGTGGGATTAATAACCTGAACTAGTCTAAATGGGCAAAATTACTTATTCGCAAAGGAATTTTGGCTTAGGGATTTTGTGAACCGATCGAACTCGTGCTAATTG
Source organism: Draba incana (assembly GCA_963576765.1). NCBI lineage: Eukaryota > Viridiplantae > Streptophyta > Magnoliopsida > Brassicales > Brassicaceae > Draba > Draba incana. The sequence goes on from OY755208.1 coordinate 16,840,084, forward strand.
CTTCTTTAGATTCGACGAATTCGCAAAGAAATTTGGGATTTGAGTATTTAAAGATAGATAGCCTTCGTAACGACAGTTAGCTGGCTATACTTTCGTGTTTGAGTTCTAGAACGGTGCATGATAGAACCTCTACAGTTGTGATAATCTTCGATTCATTGCCTATAAGATTTTCCATGGCCTAACTCTCTTCTCTTTGAGAACTTGTAAATTAATAAACCATCCTTGTTCACTTGTTCATAGTTCCATCTTTTATTTACTTGTAAAAAGCATTGCTCTAGCTTAAGAATGGATCATTGCAATCCTAGTGTATCAATCAAACCTCTCTGTGGATACGATAACCCTTTGTGCTACAACGTACATAGGGGTTTTTGATGGCCCCGGCCGTGTGTAAAACGCCTGACATCAAAATGGCGCCGTTGCCGGGGAGGTTTTTGCATTGATCATTGGGATTTTGATTTTTCTTAAGGCTAGAGTTTTATTTTTATTCCCTTTTGTTGTTAATCTTTTCTCTTTTGTTCTAGAAGGAAGTGACAAAGATGAAGCAACCGTCAAGCTAGTGACGTTAAACGCGCCATTGGGGACCTCCCCAAACATATCCATAGTCAAGCTAATGACTTAAAATAAGCGCTTAATGGGAGTCAACCCATTTACTTTTCAATTTCGTACTTTTGTTTTGATTTTTTTTAGTTGAAATTTCGAATATTAAGCGAACTTGAATTTTTATTTAAGGAATGCAATGAGTTGTTCCCGTTGATCGTTTGTTGAATGTCAGTAGATGCAGGTTTGGACAACTTCGGGCTTCGAACCAGACACTTTGCGAGAAGTCGACAAATACGAAGTTTGGACAGAGCCATCACTGTCGATCGACATGATTCTCTGTCGATCGACACGAGGACCTCTAGAGAAACCATCTAAATCTTTAAAATACTCTGTCGATCGACACAGAATACATTCTGTCGATCGACATGGGCGTTTTAAAGATTTCAACAACACAACGGTCTAAGGCAGAACATGGTATGTCGATCGACAGAAGTTCCTGTCGATCGACAGGACCCCCAAAAATGGTAAATTCTGTATTTCTTTGATCAAGTTCGCATTTCATTTGATTTATTTTACCAATCTCGGGCTTGATAACACTGGGGACAGTGTTGGTTAAGTCTGGGGGAGGAAGTTACTAACGGGTTTCTTTTTGTTTTGATTTTTGACTCAAATTTTTGGTTAAAATTTTTGTTTTTGTTTTATTGAGTCAAAATTAGTAGAACATCCCTTCTTTTGGTCTTTTTCATCATGTGACCATTCTCCCAGTTTCAGAGTCAGACTAATGAAAAATCCTAGGATCGACCGGTTGACTAGAGACATCCGCTACTTCCAGTATAATCCGCCAAGTCAGAGCTACTGCACGATTCTCTTTGGGATCGATGTCCATTGAGCTTGACTCCTCATTCATACCTGGTAAATGCAACCCCCTGTTGATAATAATGGTACTCCTCTCCCCGTATATAAAAAAAAAAGAATATATATACATGTATATAAGATATTAATAGGATTGGGGTGAAATGATAGCTCTTGAGTACAAGATGAGGAATAAATCCAATGAATCTGTACTCGAGATGATCACCCAGCTCATAAGCAGCAGTCTGAGTCCCTTAAAAAGGATGTTGAGGACGAGCAATCTCACGATCCTGTCTCCTCACAAGGAACAATCGTAGTGAGTCACGAACCTGTCTCCTCACAAGGAACAACATTAGTGAAATATGCACTGCTTCGAGTTTAACAATCGCAAAAAAAAAAAAAAAATGTATATATATGTAAATATAGAACGAAATAAGTCTGGGGGAGAGGTAGATTACCAAGTGTTGTTTAGGTTGATTTATCGCGGTATAGTATGGGAATGAGTCTAGAAGGTTCATGGCTTTGAGAACATTGAGATCAAGCGATGAAGACTAACGGATTATGCTGCGAAGTGGTGGATGGATTTGGAAGGTTGTGTGTATCTGCGGAGAAGTACATGGTGGTCTGATTCTGGTTGGTTTTGGAAAGGTCAATTCGCTGCATCGAAAGAAGGTATGTTCTATGTTTTCAAACCTCTTTCACATCCTTGGTGTATGTTTTGCTTGAGGCAAAGCAAATGCTAAGTCTGGGGGCGTGATATATCATGGTTTTTACCCGTTTTTAACCATGATATAAGTCGATTTTGTATAGTATATTTTGTATTTGTGTGTCTTTTGTAGTGTTTTGCAGGAAAATAGTCGTTTGTGCCGAAACCATCCGAAGTGCTTCAAAGATCGACTTAGAAGAACGGTTTCCATTTGGATTTAGCTTCAGAAGTCTTCATGAAAGTTGTAGGTATTTGAGATAGCTTTCCAATGGAAGTGGTTTGAGGTCATTCCGATCGGTGGTTCAGGAGATATGGCCGTTTTACCGGAGGGGTTTTTCCAGAGAGTTTCCCGTCGATCGACAGGGATTTGTGTCGATCGACAGGAAGCCTGAAGAAGCCAGAACAACGCGTTTTTCAGATATTTCCACAGACGCCTTCGCGTCGATCGACAAGACTTTAATGTCGATCGACGGCGGACCTGCAGACCTAATTTTGGGCACTTCTATAAATAGTTTTGTTTTGTTTTCATTGTAAAATATCTAGATATTATCTTAAAACTAGATCTATTTCGGAGAGAGAGAGAGGGAGAGAGAGAGATTTTGAAGATCTTGGAGGGAGATCCATGTGTTCTTCACCTACAAACTCTTTGTATCTTCTACTCTAACTCTTTTATGCAATTCTATTCAGTTATTATGATTTCATCATCTATTTCTGAGTAAATTACCTGTTAGGATTTGGAGGTTTCATGGGTTTTGATGAGAAATCAATAAAATCGAAGATCTGTTGAGGTTATCCGTTAGTTCTTCATTTAGACTGTTCTCAATGCTTGAATCTGGCTTGATCACCTAGAATCTTGATCTTAGGATTGTTGGTTAGCCACGACAGTGGGATTAATAACCTGAACTAGTCTAAATGGGCAAAATTACTTATTCGCAAAGGAATTTTGGCTTAGGGATTTTGTGAACCGATCGAACTCGTGCTAATTGCTTCTTTAGATTCGACGAATTCGCAAACAAATTTGGGATTTGAGTATTTAAAGATAGATAGCCTTCGTAACGACAGTTAGCTGGCTATACTTTCGTGTTTGAGTTCTAGAACGGTGCGTGATAGAACCTCTACAGTTGTGATAATCTTCGATTCATTGCCTATAAGATTTTCCATGGCCTAACTCTCTTCTCTTTGAGAACTTGTAAATTAATAAACCATCCTTGTTCACTTGTTCATAGTTCCATCTTTTATTTACTTGTAAAAAGCATTGCTCTAGCTTAAGAATGGATCATTGCAATCCTAGTGTATCAATCAAACCTCTCTGTGGATACGATAACCCTTTGTGCTACAACGTACATAGGGGTTTTTGATGGCCCCGGCCGTGTGTAAAACGCCTGACATCAAGTAGCCAAGAATCCACCTCCAGCCACCTTGAACAAACCCGAACGCTCACCAGCCCTGCTACAGATGCCACTGCTCTCGGCAAGCTCCGGGGTAATAAAGCAGTTCGGTCCTCCAGAATCAAAAAGGACTTGGGACTCAAAACCTCCCACTAACAAGGTCTCTACACAATTCATATGAGTTTAGAACCCTACTAGGCTATCACAGATAAAATAACAGAAACAAACAACAATTCACCAACTAAAGATTTTACGAAGTCTGAGTCTAAGATTTTACCTGTGATCGATGCACCGCTATGCTGCCCCACCTCACCTGGAGTATAGACTAGCGGTGCCGGCCCGATCTGGTTCAATGGTTACACTGCCGCCAACTGCGTCACTGGCTGGACTGCAGCACCAGTCATCTGCGGCAACTTGGGACACATCGACCTGATATGCCCTGTCTCCCAACAATGGAAACAAACTCTGGAATCCGACTGCTGTAACTGCTGCTGATGGTCACCCTTCCGAGGGCAACTCGATAGACGATGGTCGAAACTACCGCATTCATAACACGATCCGCCCCTCAAACTCTGACTGGGCCTGGAAGCGTCATCCTACTTCCGTTTCTGACCCTACGCAGGCTTGCCGCCCTTGCCGGGACCAGAACCAGAACTACCCTGCTACCTCCTCGGCTGAGCAGTAGGAACAACTACCGCTGGAACCACTGCGGCTGCCTGCCCTCTCAGATCCTCCTCGATCCCAGCAGCAACCTCTACCAGCTTCGCATTCGAGGCATACACCGTCACTCTGCATCTGGTCCGTAAATCTGGCTGAAGTCCCCTAAGAAACCTCTGTACCTTAGTCCGCTGATCGATCATGCCTCTACCCGCCTAAGCCAACAAACGACCAAACTTAGCGTCGTACTCGCGCACTGAACGATCTCCTTGAACCAAATCCATAAATCTCGTCGCGAGACGATCTAGAGCCTCCTGGGGAAAATATTTGGCTCTGAACTCAGCCACAAATTCTCCCCAGGTCCACCCTGCACAAGGCCTCCTGGCCTCAATATCCCTCCACCACGCGTGCGCATCACCGCTCAGATAGTGGACCGCCAACTCCACTCGATACTCATCAGAGCAACGAACCAAGCAAAAATTGCGCTCTACGCGCATATGCCACTCGAAAAGAATGCCTTACTCATCTGACGCATCTGACTCACCATCTCTAGGTAAGACGGACGCACCTCTGCAACCGCAGCCCTCGGCTGCACCTCTGCCACTGGAGGCACCACTGGAGCCTGAACCGGAACTGCCACCGGAAACCGCTCCAACAACTGCGCCATAAAGCCCTCTATACGCTCCCATCGATCTTGGGCTGGAACAGCACCCGTACCTGGGCCCGCTCCTCTGCCAGCCATACCAGCGCCCCTCCTGACGCCCACAACACTCTCACTAGCGTTACCACTGGCCTCACCCACGGATCTCACATGATGCGTAGGAGTCTCTGACGAATGCGTAGTACTCGAAGACGACTCAACTACTGGTCCACGACCACATCCATGACCTCTGCCACGACCTCTACCACGTCCACGACCTTTAGCTCTGGCGTCCATCTCTCTGCACTCACACAAAACAGGACAATAAGCTACAAGAAGTCACAAACAATCACAAAACTTACCGTGGAATCATTTAAAAGGCCGAAGAGGATGATACTAAGACTATTAAATTGACTAAACACAAAAAGCAATTCAAACATCCAAATTCCATTGTTCTAAAACAGTCTAGGCACTGATACCAAAATGAAACAACCTAACTTTTTTTTTTTTTTTTTTTAGCTAAACATTTATACTGGGGAAAACATAAACATTTAAAGCAATATAATAATTCAATAATTCCATTAATAAATAATTACTTCAACCAAATAAATCAAATACCAAAAATTCAGGAATGATCAATTAAATAAACTAGCAACCTAAACATTCGGTTCACTAGTCTCAAACAGCAACAAACAACCCTATCATCCTCTTCCAACGACCTCGATTCCACGATGACACTTTTCCTTTACATGCAACTCAAAAAGGAAACCGGGAGTTGTGTGAGTATTATCATAAATACTCAGTGGAGCGGTCATCCCGCCAATAGGAAATACATAAACACAGTTTCAATAAACAACACTGTTTAATTCTTAAATTCCAATTTCCAGATTAAACAATTAATCCTAACCTCACGTTAACAATAATTTTCACACAATTTCTGCAAGCAATTAATGGGTGTTGATCGACATGCCACCCTGGTGTCGATCGACACAGCCTCTAGGTGTCGATTGACACTCTGTTCCTGAAACCAGAACTCGAGCATGTCCTCACGCGGCTCGTCATGGTTACAGCACTAACCGATACAATTACGATTCAATACGATTTACACGCAAAACAGAGATAAAACGATCAATAACAAGCCAAAACAATCAATCAATCCATCCATCAATCAACCACACTCAAACTCTAGTATTCCCCAAACGATCACATACTCACCTTTGCGTTTTAAGAACGAAACGGCGGAAGACACAGACTCTACGGCCTAGGAACTGCCTCTGATTCGCACCGGAATCACCCGAAAATACGCCACGAACGATCCCGAGAACGAACGAATGAAGAACACCCGATAACCCAAACGATCACTAGACCTCCAAAACTCCTCATAAACTCTCCCTTTTCTCTGATATTGATTTCTATCACGGCGGCTGGGTTTTATCACGCAACCCTAGGCGTATAAATACTCAAAACCGAGCCCAAACCGCGATAAAAAAATTAAAACCGAACCGACTTAATAACATGGTGTCGATCGAAACCCTTACCGCAATGCACTTTTTTGGTTTAGGGATGTTACATCCGAGATGTCGAGAGAGATTTTATAATGACCCGCTCGAGGGCTAGGAAAACCCTCGGCAAAGCCTCGCGGGAAGCCTTAGACCATTTAGCCCAAAACCTAACCTAAGTAGCTCGATGACTAAGCTAGATGCTTAGTTAAGCTGCTTGATGACTAAGCAGGGTGCTTGGTTAAGCTGGTTAGTGACTAAGCATTGTGCCTGCTTGCTCATTACCCTCAGCCGAAGAAACCTTTTTATGCCCAAAGGACGAGGTTGCACCGTATTTTCCGAATTTGATATATTTACAAAACTATAAAAATTTGCCGAAGCACGACAATTCAGTTTGGGATTGACCTGCTCGGGATTGACTAAGCACGACAAATTCGTAGTAAGCACGTGGTGTCACGACAGTGTTCAACGAGTCAAGGGAAGCACGAAAAATCCTAAGCATGACAAAACTTGTAAGCACGAGGTGTCGCGACTGTGTTCAACGAGCCAACGGAAGCACGCCAAATCTTAAGCACGACAAAACTTATAAGAACGAGGTGTCGCGACTGTGTTCAACGAGTCATTGGAAGCACGACAAATCCGCAAGCACGATGTGTCGCGACCGTGAGCGACGAGTCAGCGGTGACTCAACTACATGCCTAGCTGCTTAGTATAACCTATATATAGAACCTAGTAGCTCCCATTTTCTTCATCATTTTCGAACCAAACCTCTGATAAAAATGCCTTAGAAAAATCCGATCCTTTTATGTGTTCGTGATCCAGGCCCTTGTCTTGATCGAGTAGCTCGGGAATAGACGAATTTCTAGCCGTAGTTCTGTCCGTTTTACAAGAAGGAAGGTCGAGTTTAGATATTAGTTCGAATCCTAGTCCTAACCGTTCATTAAGTAAAGGTGAGTCTTGGTGATGTTTGTCGTGTGTTAGATGAGTAGATCACACGTGTTTGTTTAATTGTTATGATTTAAAGTCGTAGAGGTTCATGTTAGAATTGTTAGGATTTTAGTAAGTATTTTCTTTGATTGTTGGTGAATGATGTTTGATTGTCTGATTGCGTGTTGCATATGTCATGAAATGATTGTGTCATAAGTTAGGTTTGTTATGTGATCAAGAGGATCGTCTAACTTCCTAACAAGTGTAGAAAGCAGTTGACAATTCCATATATCGGGGGTCACGAAGGAACGAGATTGCAGCCGATGACCGTGACAATGATTGTGGGTCACGGAGGAACAGGATTGCAGCCTATGACCGCGACACCGATTGTGGGTCACGGAGGAACAGGATTGCAGCCTATGGCCGTGGATGCAGTAGTCGGATCACTAATCTTTAGCCTTTGTGGTTACAGATTAGTGAGGTAAAATATGACAATGGAAGGAAGTTGTCAAGTCGCGGGAATAGGTTTTTGGTTTCATTTTATACTTTCCGCATGAGCATTCTCTAATAATTGTGTGATTGCTTGATTGCTTGATTGCTTGCTTGTTGATTGTTATTTTGTTTTTGGGTTGGGAAAATATATTATTGCTTGTTAGGGGAGCCTTGGCTTACTGAGTAATTAGTACTCATGAATCAATTTGTTTTGCAGGTAAACCTTTAGAGGGAACCATTAGAGGGTGTGCGGAACGATAGGACCACCGGAAGTAGGTTTTCAAAGTCTTCTGTAAAGCTATGTTTTAATTTATGTTTTTATGACTCTTTTGGGCTCTAGACCTTGGCCAAACTTAATCCTATGTAATTATTGCAAATAAATAAAAGTATGTTTTGTGAAATTATGGGTGTTTATCTGATATTAGTCTTGTCCAGACTAACACAACTCAAGATCACGGAACGGGTTGTAAAGCCTTAGGCCGTGGTCGAGAGGTTAAGGTACCTTGGATGGGTTGATTCGGGAAGCTAGATGCGTTCTAGTAACCTTTATCAGTATGTCTACGGGTATCTACTGTGGCGTCCTGCTTAGCGGTGATAACGGGGCGTTACAGATTTCGACGCGTTAGGGCTGGAGCTAAACGCCGACAAGGCCATTAAATCCTCGGAAGCTTAGTCTTCTTCGATTACTGATAAAAGAGTTGTTGAAGCTCAGGAGAAACATAGGACATCTGCTAAGTTTCAATTTGGATGTGCTCGGTACGTATTTTAGATCGATTCTTTTTCGTTTGAAGATCTAAATTTATGTGTACTCTGCTATACATCACAATGGTTGCTATGCAAAGTTTCACTTTGCTAAGTAATATTTTACGGATCTATGATGTCACTTTTATTATTTGTTAAATCGATTGGCTTGGTACATATTTGTTCTTCTTTATGTTTGAATTTTGATTTTTTGGATTTATGTATAGAGTCATGGATATCCCCACTCTCCCTATGTGTTTTCATAAGTTGTTAAAATTTAATGTATCATATAAATAGATAAATGTATCGCTAACTTTTTATTTAACAAGATATAAAAAAAAAAAATATATATTATGGTAATTAACCGTGAGAAAATATACATATACATCCGCTATATATTATTACGGAGGTGGTTTCTTCTAAGAATCCTACATTTTATCCTCTCATTCACTCTCACAAATTTAATATGACATGACATCCTCTAAAAAGTGACATGGCAAAAAATTTAGTGGGCTAAATAACAAATCCATTTTTATATAAGTATTTTGGTTCGTGGGCTAATGATAATTTTAGTTGTCCAAATAATAAATTAATTTTCATATGAGTATTTTGATTAGTGGGTTAATGACAATTTCCTTTAAAATTATATCTACCCTCTCACGACAATATTTGAACTAGCCTCCTACGATTGTAAACGTTTTAGAACACTTTTATATATAAATATTTATGACACTCAGATTTATCATAAAAACTTACCAACTTTTTAAAAAACTTTTGGTATGTTTTGTGAAATTTGTTTTTCAAATTTATATCAACAAATATATGTTTTTTTGAAGAAAACATTTCTAACACAAGACAATTCAAAAATAATATAATAATTTAAGAGAAATAGTTATATATATTTTTTTATCTTTAGATTAATTTTTTTTATAAGAAGATTGAATCTTTGCAACTATCTTATTTCTTATTTTAGATTACTCATCCTAATTTCTTATTTCAGAATACTCATCCATTTATATAACATAAACATTTTCTACAATTTTGTGTTTTTCATCTGTAAAAACACAACTCAAATTTTTCATTGATTTTTAAAAAATAATTTAGCAGCTTTTGCTTTTTGATGTTATAAAAGACTTAGATAAATATGTGTATTTTAAATTTTCTTTAAGATATTCGAACGTGGCAAATTTATATAATTCCAAATTATGTAACAATTCAAATACATATAATTTATACATGTTCTTGTTGTTTTCTAGAGTTAAACATGTTTATTGAACAAATAATTATTCTTTAAACTATTGGTTTGGGTGATTTATATTTTATATATTAAACATCATAAATTTTGAGTTATGCCACTATTGGCATGCCACTTTTCAATTATGCCACTGTTTCAAAATTATTACCGCGTGCCACTGTTCACTGAAATGAAAAAAACAAACAGATTTCTTTTTCTCTCTCATCTCTCTCACGCTCATCTCCCAGATCCAAATTTTTTTCTCTCATCCAAATTTCGTTTTTTTCTCTCTCTACCAGATTGCCATCATGAGATCGAATTTTACTATCACTGAATTCGATTCTCGTCATCTCTAATTTCACTATCTCTGATCTCTGTCCCGATTTCCGCTAAGAAGATTTGAAAAGATTTCCGCTAAGATTCGAGCAGATTTAGGAGGAGAAGGTGGAAGAAGAAGAAGAAGAAGAAGAAGAAGAAGAAGAAGAAGAAGAAGAAGATCTCAAAGCAAATTCAAACACAAACGACTGTAAATTTTTGAGTTTGGGTTAACTATTATGCATTTAGGGTATAAATTTTGGGGGGGGGATGGGGGTAAGGTTTTGCCTTTACATTATAAAACTGTTAAGAAAATCTTATAAAACTGTTAAAAAAAATTATAATGTTTTTAAAAAGTTTAGTAAAACTGTTAAAAAAACCTTATAAAACTATTTAAAAACCGTGTAAAACTGTTTATAAGGTTTTTGTAAAGTTTTATAAGGTTTTTAAACAGTTTTATAAGGTTTTTAAACAGTTTTATAAGGTTTTTAAACAATCTTATAAACCTTTTAAAAACTTTACAAACCTTATAAAAATCTTATAAACATTTTAAAAACCTTATAAACCTTTTAAAAACCTTATAAATTATTTAACTGTTTAGTTTTTAATGACATGTAAAAAAGTCTTAAAAAACGGGAAAACCCTAAAAATAATCAAAACCCAGATTCGACCAAAAAAACAATCAAAACCCAGATCTGACAAAAAAATAACCAAAACCCAGATCTGCACAAAAATCGAATCAAAAGCTCAAGAAAGGATCCGCCTCGCCTCGAATCAAAACGTTCTTTCTTTTCTAAAAACGATCTTTCTTCTCTTATGAAATTGATAGTTTGTGAGAGGGATGCAATAACTCGACTGTAAGGTCCACCAGGTCCGTAGGAGAGTCGGTCTTTCTCTAAGCAAGCTGTTTTCTGGCCTATACGGAAAGAGTTTTCAAGGAGGAACCCAGCTTTTCCCCTCTCAGCGAAGCTGGAGGAACCCCTTGAGTCTCTAACATCAGAATCCGAACAAAAGATCTACAGGTAGGCCACAACTGCCTACGATCCAGTGTGCAGGGTGCTCGCTTAAAAAAAGTGATCGGAGATATATCTTTCGATCGAACTGCTATCTTATTGAACATGCGCAGAGAGTGGCTACTGCTTCAAAGCTTTCGACGAAAAGGAGCTACCCTCTCTGTCCATACTCGACTTCGCTGTAATTCCATTTTAAAAAAGCTGCGGGAAACAGTGACAGAGTAGAAGTTTTCCGGATATAGTAGTTTCATTTGTCCCGGTGTAAGAAGTCTAAGGCTTAAGATTCCTACGGGCCCTAAGCGGAACAATCCAGTGGACGTCTTTGCCGGAGTTCTTCCGTTGGAGTTTAGGGTATTCAAGTTTGTATTATTCTCTCTGTAAGGGGTAAAGTCTAAGAAATATTTCTATTGGGCATGCAACACTCCCAGAATAACACCTTGCAGTGTTAGAACTTATCTACTGGAGGTAATAAAAAGGAGGCATTTTCCGGCTAGACAGATTAGGCTTTTCCGGGACAGGAGGTAACTGCTCTTAGGGAACCACAAAGTCAGAACTTTCCCCGCTCTATGTTCTCAGCCAATAACTATTAGACTGGGCCTATTAGCCCTGAACTCTTAGAAGAATGTCTAGGTCAAAAAAGTGGTTTCTTTAGCTTAAAGTCTCTCTCTTTTCCTAGAACTCATGTTAGCCGGTCAAAGATTCCGTTGGAAAGGTAGATGACATTTATGCTCTCGAGGAATGCCTACGTTCTCTACAATCGTTATTACTGGTTAGCTCAGCTACACCACATGCAATACCAGGGGTTCCTCTGCTAGCGGCCTACCTCCTGATCCCATCATGCCGAGGAATTCCCATCGAACAAAGGAGATATTCTAAACAGAAGCAGCCCTTGAACCGTACTTAGCTGCACACGAGGAACGCCTTTTCTTATTTTGACTTCATTTTCAAATCTTTGATGCTCGGCCATACCAACATGGGTTCCTCCGGCCTTCCCTCCCTTTGAAG
>OY755208.1:19364065-19488126 GCA_963576765.1 Draba incana
GTTCATATTCTCCTAATCTCTAAACCGATCCAAATCTCTATTTTTCTCTCTTATTCTCTAAAATCCAACATTACCCATAGTGTCTCTTGGCTCTTGGGTTCCCAAGTTTTGAAGAAGGAACCGTAGATTAGAGCCAAGGTCCGACGGGATGGTTAAATCATCCAAGTTTTCTTTGGCATCCAAACCGTAATACCCTTTGTCCTCAATGAATTTCACATCCCTTGACACAACCGTCTTCCTTGTAATCGGATCATAGCATTTGTATCCCTTTTGAGTGGTTGAATATCCAAGGAATATGCACTTCGAACTCTTGGCATCTACCTTGTTCTGTAGCTCACCAGGTACTAACACAAAACAAAGACAACCAAAGACCTTTAGATGTTCAATAAAAGGTTTAGTTTTGTTGAGTACCTCGAATGGTGCATAATCTCCTAAGATTTTGGTTGGCGTTCGATTAATTAGATAGCAAGCCGTCATTACGGCATCTCCCCAAAACCTTTTTGGAACATTCATATGGACCATCATTGATCGAGACACCTCCATCAAGTGACGGTTCTTTCTTTCGGCCACCCCATTTTGTTGTGGTGTGTAAGGACAACTTGTTTGATGAAGTATGCCTTGTCTTTTGAGATGTTCTTTTAACCGGGTACTAGTATACTCCCCTCCATTATCTGTTCTAAAAATTTTGATCTTGGCATTGTATTGGTTAGCAATATAAGCTTCAAAATTCATAAATGCCTCAAATACTCTATCTTTAGATGGTAAAAGTGTAATCCAAGTGTATTTCGATTTCTCATCTATAAAGGTGACAAAGTATTTGTTATTATCTCTAGAAATGCAAGGGGAGGTCCACACATCCGAATGAATCAAGTCAAAACAATTATCATAAGTGGTAGTAGATTTTGGAAAAACCGATTTGCAATGTTTACCAAGGATACAAGATTCACAACTCAAATGATCAAAGTAAACATTAGGTAACATTATTTCAAAAGCTCTAGAATGAGGATGACCTAATCTAGCATGCCAAATCGCATTATTGGAAACTCCTAAACAAGATTTAAAAGAACAAGAACTAGATAAGCTTGGCGAAATATCTTCAAGAACATAGAGATCATCCTTGGTACCACCTTCCCCAATTATCTTTCCGGACTTAATATCTTGAAAATGAACATCATTAGGACCAAAAATTGCATAACAATTCAAGTCTTTAGTTGCTCTTTTAACCGATAGTAAATTTGAGGTAAAGTTAGGCATATAAAACGCTTTTGAATCTTTATCAAATAGCCTCAAGGTTCCAATTCCTTTTATGGGAATATTATCACCATTAGCAATTTCAACATTACCATTAATTGATTTCACATTTTCAAGCATGTTCAAATTACTTATCATGTGATGTGAAGCTCCCGAATCAATTATCAAGGAACTATTAGGAGTTCGAGTAAAGAAAGTTTTACCGGATTCTTTGCTTGCGTTCAAGGCTTTAAAGAAAGCCTCCAAGTCGGATTTCCTCACATAATCTTCTTGGACCGCATCACTTCCTATCTTGACCGGTGTTGTGGGTTGGCTCTTCGGTTGATCACCTTTGGCCGAGATAAAGTTCACCTTAGAGGTATTAGCACGGTCGTTGTCCCTTGCTCGATCGTTGTAGAAGCGTTCCTTGAGATGTGGATGAAGCAACCAGCATTTATCCTTAGTGTGTCCCTTCCTTTTACAATGATCGCACCATCCCTTGGATTTCTTCTCATCAAACCGGTACACACCCTTGTTAGCCGTCGGAAGCTCCCCCTTACCACTAAAGAGCCCAAGAGATCCTTGTTCCCTTTGGATTTGAGCACACACATCATCAAGACTTGGGAGATGGTCCAATCTAAGAATATGCTTGATGAGATCGTTGAAGACCGGGCTCAATGTAAGAAGAAGGCCGAACACCTTATCTTGCTCCTTCCGTTCGTTGATTACCGTTGGATCGACCGAGCTTGGCCTAAGCATTTCTAGTTCAGCCCATAAGGATCTATATTTCCCAAAATGCTTAGTAAACTCCATGTCCTCTTGATGAAGATTGTTGATGGCCTTCTTTACTTCGAACACCCGAGAGAGATTTGATGTGTTTCCATACACGTTTTTCAAAGTTTCCCAAAGTTCCACCGCCGTCTCACAATAGGAGTAGGCTTCGAGAATAGCCGGTTCAAGCCCATTTTGAAGGATCGCCAACACCGTTTGGTCCTCTTGGAACCACTTGGCTTCCTTCTCCTTTACCGCCTCTTCATCCTCTTCTTCACTTGAGTCAAAGTCCGGCCTTGTAGAGATATCAATGTGGTTCCATAGACCTCGACCACAAAGAGTTGTTTTAGTGGTTCTAGACTACAATAAGTAATTCTCACCCTTGAGAACCACGGGAATCACCAAAGCTTTAGTATTTTCCATGAGAACTTTCAAACTTAGATTGATTTTATCACAAAGTTTGAATCTTTAGAGTTACCGTAACTAAAACTCTTTTCTAATATAGGTTAGGTTAAGCGCATAGAGAGAATGGATATCTCAATATAACGATTCAACCTAACACTTTAAGAAAGTTTCGGATCGAAGGATTTTTGAGATTTTAGACCGAGAGATTGATGAACCAAGAAGTTTATGAGATTTAGTAGAGATTAAGGATCGCAACCCGCTCTGATACCATGTTAGATTTTAGAGAATAAGAGAGAAAAATAGAGATTTGGATCGGTTTAGAGATTAGGAGAATATGAACTTGAAAAACATTTTTATTATTCAAGCTTAAGGAATACAAGATCAGAACTAACCCATAAATAGCAAAGACTAGGTTGGTCAGCATGACCGGATTTAAAAGTTGAACAAAATGAGTAAAAAGTGTCTCGGTACATTGCCCGGAACGCGGTACGTGCCTTGCCCGAGTTCCGTACGTCCGCAGCATCCTTATCCGAACGTTGGCATCACGGATCAGCACATGACCCGATAACCCGGTAAGGGTCCGCGTGTTTATCCGAATACCCGGTACATGACCCGGATCAACACGCGGACACTTCTCGTCCTGATCCTCGAAGCTTCTCGTCCCGCGGGTCCATCCGAACGTCCTGATGTCCGAGACTCCAACTGACCCGCGTACCGAACTGATCCTCGATGCTCCAAAGTACTGCGGACTGTCCTGACATCGAGCCGCTCCGTCCCGCGGATCACTTATCGTCTGATCCGCGGTTTACCCATCCGTTTTATTCCACTTGCGTAAATTACCCAATATTATTTATTTCCCTAAGTACCGATGTAGCACTTAGTTCAACAAAACTCACTAGATGCAGCCATAGCCATGCCGTTTTCTTGTGTTGAGGAGCTGGCTTGCTTTTGTTCATCCATTTGCTCATGGGAGAGGTTAGCTTTCTGATCTTTGAACTTGCTTGGCTTAAGGTGTGGGTGTAGGATCCAGCACTTATCTTTGGTGTGGCCCTTCTTCTTACAATGGTCACATATCCACACCTTCCTATCATCAGGCTTGTAGAGTCCTTTATTGGCAGAGATAAGCTCCCTTTTTCCTCCAAAGAGACCATGAGAGCCTTGTTCCTTTTGAATCTGAGCACACACTTCTTCAAGGCTCGGAAGTTTGTTTGCCCTCAGCATATGCTTGATGAGGTCTGTGTAGCTTGGATTTAAGGTCATGAGAAGACCAAAGACCTTATCTTGCTCACGCCTTTCATTAATAACAGCTGGATCAACTGAACTTGGTCTTAGCATTTCAAGTTCAGCCCAAAGGGACCTAAATCTCCCAAAATGTTGAGTAAATTCCATGTCTTCTTGGCTGAGATCATTGATAGCCTTCTTGACTTCAAATACTCTACTCAAGTTTGAGGTATTCCCAAATACCTTGTGGAGAGTTTCCCACAACTCCTTGGCTGACTCACAGTAGGAGTATGCTTCAAGGAGAGATACTTCAAGAGAGTTTTGGATGATAGATAACACCATTTGGTCCTCTTGGAACCACTTGTTACTGTCACCAGCAACCACCGTCTTCTTACCATCCTTCTCAACCGTCTCCTTTGGTGCTTCGCTCTTCACGACATGCTCCCAAAGCCCACGGCTACACAGAGCTGTTTTGGTCGTTCTGTGTTAATCAAGGAGAGTACTTAAGGATTAATCTTTCCTTAAGTTACTAATGGAATAAATGAGTTACCGAAGAAAAGAAATGATCCGGGTAACTTTGGTAAACAAGTGGACCGAGACGCGGATAAGTATAGAAGCGGATCGGTACACGAGGGAGAGATGCGGAACGGTACACGAGGGAGAGATGCGGAACGGTACAGTTCAGACCCAAGGCGTTCCATGTGGTCCCGAATAATCTGATCGTTGCTTTCTTGGTGTGTCATCCCGTTCATGAGCTCTCTTGTGGTCCCAAAAACAATCTGGTCAAAGAAAAGGATTTGATGCTTTATTCCACAAGAGTCCAAGAGTTGCTTTATGAGCTGTCCTTATCTTATCCTCTTTCCCCTCATCTCCAACGTTCAGATTTTGTAATCTGATCCAAAAGACTTTCCTTTATATATTTGCATCTCTTTCATTGTAATCCTTAACTTGTTCTTCATAATAAAATCAGATTACAAGTTCATATATTCAAGATGTAGAGATTAGGAGTTAATTGTGTTTAGGGTGAGATTCATTTGAATCAAACCCACTTATGTGTATCTCTTCTTCTTAATCACTCCTAATCTCTTCTAATATGTTCTAAATCTCTCTTGAATCTGTCCAAAACTCTCTCTTAATCTCTTTGCTCATTTGAGCTTTTCTTATGGATTCAATCTCTCTAAAGGTTGGATCTTGTGTTTATGAACACCTTATGAACCCTAAAATCTAACATGGTATCAGAGCGGGTTTGCTCTGTGTTCATGGGTTCTTAAAACGTTAGGTTAAATCGTTATAAGGAGGTTTCTATTCTCCTTATGCGCTTAACCTAACACACATTCTATTCTAATGATTTCCGCTGTGCTTGTATGGAAGAGATGGATCTCTTCTTTGGTTAATCTTTGATTGTGTTGTTGAATACTTGGATCTATTGCTCGGAGAAAGCTAGATCCGAGTTTGAAGAATGAAGAAGCTTCGGTTTGAAGATGTTCTTACCATGAAGCAAAGGAAGGTTCCTTTGAAGAAATAAAGCTCAATCAAGAAGGTGGTTCCCATGATGAAAGGGAGTAAATGTCCAACCTTTGGAGCTGTTTTAAGATGGTTCAATCAAGAAGGTAAAAAGGGAGAAGAAGGCCCCAACCTTTGGAGCCAAGTCAAAGAAAATCCGAGTGAGTTTGATACTCGGTCACTAGTGTGAAGCTTATTGGGATTCAAGGGAAGTTAGTCACGAAAAGTTTTGAAGTTTTCCCTCCCATGAAGCTCAAGGATACTGTTTACTCTCAAGAAGCCTATGTTGGTGCGGTTAGATGAAGGAAGGATCATCGGTTTACAAGGGAAGAGGAAAAGAATGAAATTTGGAGATTCTCAAATGGAGACCCTTGGAGAGGAGATCATTCGGCCAAATGGGATTCAAACCTTGGAATGCTTATTTGGGTTATTTCCTATCCTTACTCTCTTGGTGAACCGATTCAAAATGAATCCATGATCTAGCTAAAGAGAAACACATTCATGAGAATAGAGAATATTTCTTAAACCTACCCCTTTCTTATACTCAAAATCTTTCTATATTCTCTTAAATCTCTCAATCTCTCAATCTCTATATTCTCTAAATTCTCTATTCTCAAAATCAGTTTGGAACCAAAGCCTAAACACAAATCAAACACTAACCCTAATCCTTATGTGATTGATTACTCTTGGTTTGAATTCTCTTGTGTTGTGAATTCTCTTCGGTAAAAGAAAGAAACGTTTCCCCTTTATCAAAGCTCACCGTGTGTGTGAAACTTATCACCGGACCCTTATTCTCTATGGTGATAAGGTTTGAGCACTTATGGTCCATTCTTGTGAGAATCATTGAAAGATTAATGTTGGTAACATTGAGAAGATGTTTGGTGTTGGTAACATTGATTGGAACATTGGTGGGAATGGCTAGAATGCTTGGAGTGTGCTTGTGCCTTGTTTTTGTTGCGGTCCTTGTTTGAATATGGAACCGATGATGCACACCCAAGGAGTCCAAGGAGATGCAACTAAGAAGGTGGTTCCTTGATAGGTCAAGGAGTAAAATTCCAACCTTTTGGAGATCTAGAAGCATGGAGGATTTGGAAGGGAAAATCCAAACTGGTGGCTACATAATCGACGAGCCCGAAAGGGAAAATCCGAACTTGTAGCTATCTAATCGACGAGCCATTACAATTCCTCAAGACAAGCCGATGTGATGGAGTTATCCGAGATTGTTGCTTCGGATAGTGAAAGAATCATGGCGTAAAGAAAGGTTGCATAGGCTTGGGAGTCAAAGAGCTAGGGGGAAGAAATGGAATGATTATAAGTTATAAATGAAGACCGGAGGGGAACACGGAGGAGGCCAAGATAAGAGAAGCTACTTGAAGTTTATGTTTAAACCGAAGCTAGAAGAATGAAGTGTCTTCGGGTGGAAAGTTCAAATGGGTTGTGTGTGTGAAATGGCGGTTCCAAGTCACACTAGTGGTGTTAAATGATCATGCTTCTAAGGAGTGATCATCATGGAATGAATCAAAGAAGTTGTATTGGTGTGGAATGAAGTGAAGATTAAAGGATCAACCACACCACCGAAATGAAAAGGCTACTCTCTAAACTCTTAATCTTTTAAATATGTTCAATTATAATTGTTTGGTTTTTTGATTGCTTGCTTGGTTCATTGGTGTATACTTTAAGCTTTCTCTTGTTTGAACTACGTTAAGGTTCGAGGAGGAGAAGATTGAAGTTGGCTAATGATCGTGAGATAAAGAGGAAGCATCAAGACCGGCGGTTTCAACCTTAGCCTTTGTGTTCACGACGCCTAAGGTTGAGGGGGAGTATTAGAGAGGAAGCATGAAGAAGGAGGGCGAGGCCGAGGCAAGAGAAGAGAAGCCGAGGACCGAAGCTCAAGAAGAACAAGACCTTGATTGAATTTCCCTAAAGATCATTGAGTTGGTACTCTTTTTCCTTAGTAGATTTTTATCCCAATGGGTTTTTATCTACTAAGGTTTTAATGAGGCCTCTCCTTGTATCTCCAAGTCCACACTTCACTTTGTTGTGTTTGGACTTGAGGGGGAGTGTTAATCAAGGAGAGTACTTAAGGATTAATCTTTCCTTAAGTTACTAATGGAATAAATGAGTTACCGAAGAAAAGAAATGATCCGGGTAACTTTGGTAAACAAGTGGACCGAGACGCGGATAAGTATAGAAGCGGATCGGTACACGAGGGAGAGATGCGGAACGGTACAGTTCAGACCCAAGGCGTTCCATGTGGTCCCGAATAATCTGACCGTTGCTTTCTTGGTGTGTCATCCCGTTCATGAGCTCTCTTGTGGTCCCAAAAACAATCTGGTCAAAGAAAAGGATTTGATGCTTTATTCCACAAGAGTCCAAGAGTTGCTTTATGAGCTGTCCTTATCTTATCCTCTTTCCCCTCATCTCCAACGTTCAGATTTTGTAATCTGATCCAAAAGACTTTCCTTTATATATTTGCATCTCTTTCATTGTAATCCTTAACTTGTTCTTCATAATAAAATCAGATTACAAGTTCATATATTCAAGATGTAGAGATTAGGAGTTAATTGTGTTTAGGGTGAGATTCATTTGAATCAAACCCACTTATGTGTATCTCTTCTTCTTAATCACTCCTAATCTCTTCTAATATGTTCTAAATCTCTCTTGAATCTGTCCAAAACTCTCTCTTAATCTCTTTGCTCATTTGAGCTTTTCTTATGGATTCAATCTCTCTAAAGGTTGGATCTTGTGTTTATGAACACCTTATGAACCCTAAAATCTAACATTCTGGACCACAGCAAATAGTTTACCCCTTTAAGAGTAACCGGTACCACAACAGTTCTTGAGTTTTCCATGGTTAAAACCTTATTGACCACAGGATAAACCTATTGAAAGTTTGAACTAGAACTGAAAAATGAGAAGATTTTGAAAGTTCTTTGAGAAATCTGCAAGAAATAAATCACTTTAACCTCTCACAACTCAGCACCCAAGGATTTGAGGATTATTCAATCTCAGAGTGAGGAGGTTAGTATGAATTATTTCAAGAGCAAACAAAGACTTCTTGAAAATTTCCAGAAGTTTATAAACCACTGGATAAAGCTAGATTTTTCCAGAAAATTTGATGAACCAGAATGAAGATTGAGTGAAGAACACAATGAAAGAACAGAGAATAAGAGATTTTGGAGCTTAAAGCTCTGATACCATGTAAGATTATGCGGAATAAGAGAGATTTTAGTTTAGATTATGTTTAGAGTTTCAGAGTAAGAACAGAGTAAGATGAGAGAGATTGAGAGATTAATAGACTTGGAAGAGAGAAACTTTCTCCTTAGATTGATTCTGATTCATTACAACATATATATAGAAAGACAACATAGATAAGGGTGAAATACATAATTAAGTGTTGATAGTGACTTGTCCTACTGGTAACATAAACAGAAACATGTGATTCTTCTATTTTGGGTAAGTCCCACCATCTTCTTTATTCAGCCCAGATTCTGTCTCATCTTCTTGTGTACTTGAGAATCTGATCTTATTAGTCTACAAATGGGTTCACTAATCCTCATTAGTTTAACACATTAGTTCAACATGATCCTCCATAATCTTTCCAAGAAAGGCTTGAAAATCCAATGGCAAAACGGCAAGAGAACAAGTAGCTTGGATTGGATGAGCAACAGAATGACAATTGTAGTAGACTCTCTTATCTTTCCAAGTAGAGGGATCACGTCTTGGTCTTGTACTTCTTCGGAGGACTGGTTGAGGTTGCTGATCACTCGAGACTTGTATGGTTGGATCCGGTTGTGTGGTCTCTATGGTTGGATCCGGTTGTGATATAGGCTGTTCCTCTTGCAAGACCGGCTGATCTTGTTGTGGTACCGGTGTGACAGATGCTTGTGGTGATTGCGGAACCACATCCATATCTCCATCAAACTCCCCCTCAATATTAACTTCCGGCTCCTCTTGAGGCTGTCCCTCATTGCCTTCCATAGGTGGAGTATGTGGTTGGGTGGTGACCGAAGATGATCCATTCCCAAGGTGGTCCAATAGGAATCTAAGACTCTCATTCCGGTCAACCGAGGTAGCTAAGTCCTTCAAGCTCTCCCAATCCCTTTCCCCGTAGTATCCTTTGTTGGAATTTGATGAGTCTAAGCTCATCTTAAGATCAACAAACACCTAAAGGTGTTAAAGAAAGAATCACACAAACCGGTTTATCATAAAACCGAGTATTACATGTGTGAGGAGATTTGAAGTTTGAATAAGAAGAAATAACATAGATAATCAAAGGAAAGTTACTTAAATGATTGGGGTTTGATTCATAAGAATCAAACCCATAACTTAGTTCCTTTAATTATCTACATTGGAAAATACTAAAGAAAAGACTAAGTAAAATAAAAGATAAATAAGAACAAGAATTTCTCTCTTTTATTATAAAGAATTGGATGCATACAAATGAATCTTACAACTTGTATTTATAGAGGAAAAATCAGAATCAAAATTAAAGGTAAAAATAAAATGTTGACCAAATTTGAATTTGGTCAACTGTCCCAACGTTCGGATTGCAACGTTCGGATGTACGGACTGGCGTCGAGTGAAAGTGACCCGCGGGTCGAGAAGGATCACGCGGCATCGGGACGCAGGAGCTTCGGACGCGGGTCGAGGATCAGGACGAGTGGCATCGAGTCGCAGGACGCGGATCATCGATGCCAACACGCGAAGGGACGCGGATCAGTACACGACCCGCGTGTTTATCCGTTAACCCGGGTCGGGTATTCGGATAAACACGCGGATCCTAGAAACTGATCTGATCCGCGTGTTCGAGCATCGGTACGTGGTTCCTCGACGCCTCTTCGATCCGCGGGTCGAGTGGCATCGATGCCAGGTCCGACCCGCGGTACATGGTCGGGACCAAATTTCCCAACTTCCATTTTTCACCGTTTTTGCCATTTTCTCGTGCGACCTTCTTCGTTCCTCATGCGGCCTCACTCCTTCTTCACTTGAATGGCCTAGAACACCATTTTCCAAGCCTTGAACGCTTCTTGACCTTCCTTACCCAAAGTGACCCGAATATGGCTAAGTCTTGGGCACTTTGGGATCTTCTCTTGAACACCTTTGTGTTCTCCTTGTTTAACACTCCCCCGCAAGTTAATACGCAGTAGCACGAAGTATTAACTTGGAGACACAAGGAGAGACCTCATTAAAACCTTAGTGGGAAAACCCTTTGGGACAAAACCACACTAAGGAAAAAGAGTATCTACTCCAAGGTCTTAAGGGTTTTAAACCAAGGTCTTGAACTTCACCTCGGCTCCTCTTTGTTCTGCCTCGGTCTTACTCTTCTTCTTTGAGCTTCGGCCTCAACTTATCCGTGATAGCTTCGGCCTTGCTTCTTCTCTTGAGTGACCTTTCTAATACTCCCCCGCACTCTTAGCCGCTGTGAAAATTTTGTGAACAAAGGCTAAGAGTGGAGTGACCAACTGTTTGACCGAATGTTTGATGCTCCATTCGGTTGATTTATGAGCTATCACCAAACAATCCGGTGTGGTACCATTTGTAAAATATCGAAGCTTCTTCTTTCGCACCACTAACCCACTGTACATCTTCAGTAATGGGTCTAGTTGATGTCATAAATAGGGCTTGCCATTTGCCTTCACCAATTTGCCACTCGAGATCATTTTCCAAAGTCTGCCTGAATGCAGTCTGGACACCTTCTGGTATTTTGGCTCTTACGACTTCTGTAGAGCTCGGAATGATACAAGATTTTCTCCCCCTGAAACTATACAGGTTCCTCTAACTTTTTCATGTTGGGAGTTTTGCCTCGAAACGCCTCAATTTTTCACGCACGCCTCTTCAAGACAGATTTGCTGTTCTGGACCAGTCTTGAGACCTTGGCTTTGTAGCCTTCGTTGTTAATCGAATTGCTTCGGAATCACTTGGAGAATTTTCTCCACTCTTTTCTTGACCTCTCCATGGTCAGACTTCAATTTTCCCGAGCTTCTTTCTTGAGTTTAAAATTGTTGCAATGAACCGGGTGAACTCGGAATTTTTCACCACAGCTTGTCTTGAGGACTTGGAACGGCTCGTCGATTAGAGAGCTACAAGTTCGGATTTTCCCTTTCGGGCTCGTCGATTATGTAGCCAACAGTTCGGATTTTCCTTTCCATCTCCTCCATGCTCGTGGCCACCATGTTTGTACTAAGTTTTGACCATAGAGAATAAGGGGTCCGGTCATTACTAGCACAAACTTGGTTTCTTCTTTAGCTCAATTCCACTCTTGAAATTCCAAGTCTCTTCTCAACCTTCCTTAACGCCAAGCCCAATACCTCCGAAGCCTCTCAATCTCTTTTAGCTCTTCGGATAGCCTCAAAACTTGACTTGTTCAACCCTTCTTCACCATTCATGGCATCGCTCTTTGAATGGCTTCAAGATTGACCTTCAAAGGCTAGTTGCTTCTTCTTGGATTTCTTGAGTTTATTTCACCTTGCATAAACACAATAAACAAATTGGATCAATCATCCTCAAATATTTAAGTTTAAAATCAATGATTTTAAACTTTCTATCTTCAATTTGTTTATAGGTTCCATATTAGCAAGCATAACATTTTCAAGGATTAAACATTTTTAACCAACCGGTTTTAATCCTAACCGGATTCAAATTCAAAAATGAGAGGGAAAAGAATTTAGAAACTCCCTCTTCTTCCAATTTTGGATTGGAAGTATGAACATCATTGAAGCTTGTAGCTTCTTGAAGAATTTTGTAACATCTTGTGTGGTTTCCTTTGAACCACAAAATCATCAAACTTCTTGATGAATAAACTTGGGCCCGGATTCAACGTGATTTTAAATGCACAATAGCATCCCACGGTTCTCTCCCATAATCATCATCACGAGAGGCTCCACCATTTTTATGCGGGAATATCTAGAGGCTCCACCATCTTTTGGTGGGAATATCTAGAGGCTCCGTCATCTTCCTTTGGTGGGAATATCTTGTGACCTAGAATATTTAGTAACCAAGATTTAGAGAAACCAAAGTATGAGTAACCGAGAGTTTGAAAGAATGAGTAACCGAGAGTTTGAAAGAATAAGTAGCCGAGAGATTAGAGAGATTTAGTAACCAAGAATGAGAGTATTAGTAACCGAGAGTGAGAGAATTTGTAACCAAGTATTAAAACGTGATACCGGCATTTTCCATCGGTTCACTTCAAGAAACTCTCAAGTAAGCAATCTCAATCTCTTATTAGCTTACTTGGACAAAGATTTAACAAGAGCAACAAAGGCTCACCAAGAATTTTAAACCAAGATTTTCAAAACCATTTTCTTTAAAATTCCGAATAAAACAAAACCTTTTGGTAACAAATTCCAAACTTTTCAAAACAAACATTTCAAATTTACTAGAATTTCTTCACAAAATCCGGTTTCAAATAAAACAAAGATTTTCAACATTTCTTTTAAAATCAACAAAACCCGGTTTTAAGAAAATTAAGACTTTAAAACTTTGAAATCGAAATTCTTCAACATTTCAAATCAAACATTTCAAATTCATTTAAAATCAACATTTTCAAAACCTTTTAAACAAAATTCTTACACCAAGAATTTTCAAATCAATTTCTTCAAAATTAAACAAAATCCGGTTTAAAGAACACAAACTTTAAACTTTTGAAATCAAAATTTCTCAAACATTTGAAATCAATTTGCAGCGGATAATCTATATGAATTTGTGTTGGATTAAGCGCATAAGGAAGATTGAAACATCCTTATAACGATTCAATCCAACTCACCAAAGAAATCAAAAAATTTCTTAACTTTTGAAAAATAAACCCGAATACTCCAAATCTTCTAATCCCAAGAGCTTATGCTCTGATACCATGTTGGAATTTGATGAGTCTAAGCTCATCTTAAGATCAACAAACACCTAAAGGTGTTAAAGAAAGAATCACACAAACCGGTTTATCATAAAACCGAGTATTACATGTGTGAGGAGATTTGGAGTTTGAATAAGAAGAGATAACATAGATAATCAAAGGAAAGTTACTTAAATGATTGGGGTTTGATTCATAAGAATCAAACCCATAACTTAGTTCCTTTAATTATCTACATTGGAAAATACTAAAGAAAAGACTAAGTAAAATAAAAGATAAATAAGAACAAGAATTTCTCTCTTTTATTATGAAGAATTAGATGCATACAAATGAATCTTACAACTTGTATTTATAGAGGAAAAATCAGAATCAAAATTAAAGGTAAAAATAAAATGTTGACCAAATTTGAATTTGGTCAACTGTCCCAACGTTCGGATTGCAACGTTCGGATGTACGGACTGGCGTCGAGTGAAAGTGACCCGCGAGACGAGAAGGATCACGCGGCATCGGGACGCAGGAGCTTCGGACGCGGGTCGAGGATCAGGACGAGTGGCATCGAGTCGCAGGACGCGGATCATCGATGCCAACACGCGAAGGGACGCGGATCAGTACACGACCCCCGTGTTTATCCGTTAACCCGGGTTGGGTATTCGGATAAACACGCGGATCCTATAAACTGATCTGATCCGCGTGTTCGAGCATCGGTACGTGGTTCCTCGACGCCTCTTCGATCCGCGGGTCGAGTGGCATCGATGCCAGGTCCGACCCGCGGTACATGGTCGGGACCAAATTTCCCAACTTCCATTTTTCACCGTTTTTGCCATTTTCTCGTGCGACCTTCTTCGTTCCTCATGCGGCCTCACTCCTTCTTCACTTGAATGGCCTAGAACACCATTTTCCAAGCCTTGAACGCTTCTTGACCTTCCTTACCCAAAGTGACCCGAATATGGCTAAGTCTTGGGCACTTTGGGATCTTCTCTTGAACACCTTTGTGTTCTCCTTGTTTAACATCCTTGTTCTTCAAGGAACTTCACATCACGTGAGACATAGATTCGGTTGTTGATAGGATCAAAACACTTGTACCCCTTTTGCGTTGTAGAATACCCAAGGAACATACACTTGATGCTTTTCGGCTCAAGCTTGTTCCTAAGCTCTCCTGGAACTAAGACAAAACAAACACACCCAAAAACCTTTAGATGTTCAAAAAAGGGTTTAGTTTTGTTAAGTACCTCAAAGGGAGATATGTCCTCTAAGACTTGAGTTGGTGTGCGGTTGATAAGATAGCATGCTAACATAACCGCATCTCCCCAATATCTCTTCGGAACGTTGTGGTGAAACATCATTGATCTTGACACCTCCATAAGATGTCGATTCTTCCTCTCCGCCACTCCATTTTGTTGTGGGTTATATGGACAGCTTGTTTGATGCACAATCCCATGTTTAGCAAAATGCTCCTTAAGTTTATGGCTTGTATATTCCCCACCATTATCTGTTCTAAACACTTTGATCTTAGCATTATAATGGTTAGTGATGTAATGTTGGAAGTTAAGAAATGCATCAAACACCCTATCTTTAGATGGAAGTAAAGTGACCCATGTATATTTTGATTTCTCATCTATAAATGTCACAAAATACTTGTTTTTATCTCTAGATAAGCATAGTGATGTCCAAACATCCGAATGAACCAAATCAAAGCAATGTTCATAAACAGTAGATGATTTAGGGAAAACGGTTTTACAATGTTTACCAAGAATACAAGCTTCACAACTAGAGTAATCAAAAGAAACATTCGGTAACATGAGTTTAAGAGCACGTGAATGAGGATGACCTATTCTAGCGTGCCACAATTTATTCGAAGTTGCATCTAAACTAGAGCTAAAATGCGAACGATATGAAGTGATCGGTGCAAAATTCTCTAAAACGTAGAGATCATCTTTAGTTCCCCCTTCTCCGATTACTTTACCGGAGTCAATATCCTGAAAAAATACCTCATTAGGACCAAATATTGCATAACAATTAAGGTCATTAGTGGTTCTTTTAACGGATAACAAATTCGATGTGAACTTAGGCATATAAAGAGCTTTAGATTTTTTATCAAATAACTTCAGATTGCCTATCCCTTTAATGGGTACTCTATCTCCATTAGCAATTAGCACATTTCCTTTAGCGGGTTCTATATTGTCTAGCAAATTCGGATTACTAACCATATGGTGTGAAGCACCCGAATCAACAATTAGAGAGCTAGAAGGTCTATGTGTGAATAAACTATATGGAGTTTGAGTTATAAGGTTGATACCAGATTCCTTGAATGTAGCAAATGACTTCATGAGGGCTTCCAAGTCTGATTTCCTCACGTACTCCCCATGAGCTCTATTCTCCTCTTGTCTTGAAGAACCGGCCTGTCCATGATCATCTTTTGGATTGGCTTGAGTAACATTGGCTCTTGGAATCCTTGGTCCGTTGAGGTGGCTTGGTTTGAGATGTGGGTGAAGAATCCAACATTGCTCCTTTGAGTGTCCCTTCTTCTTGCAATGTTCACACATCTTCCCTTTCCTTTCATCGAATCCCTTGTAGATGCCCTTGTTGGCTGTAGGTAGTTCTCCTCTGCCCCCAAACAAACCGAGAGACCCTTGGTCCCTTTGGATTTGAGCACACACATCATCAAGACTAGGTAGCTTCTCCGCACGTAGAATGTGCTTGGTAAGATCATTGAAAGCTGGATTGAGAGTAAGGAGCAAACCAAAGACCTTGTCTTGTTCCCTCCTTTCGTTGATTACATCCATATCCATAGAGTTAGGCCTAAGCATGTCAAGTTCTGCCCATAGTGAACGAAACTTACCAAAGTGCTGTGTAAACTCCAAGTTTTCTTGGCTTAACTCATTGATTGCCTTCTTTACTTCAAACACCCTAGTGAGATTAGATGTGTTTCCATACACATTCTTGAGGGTAGACCAAAGATCAGCTGCTGTCTCACAGTAAGAGTAGGCTTCTAAGAGTGGAGTATCAAGAGAGTTTTGAAGAATGGCCAGCACCATTTGATCCTCTTGAACCCATTTCTCTTTCGCAACAAGCTTCTCATCGATTGTATCTTCATCATCACTACTAGAATACTCCTTAAACACTCTTGAACCATCAACAAAGCCCCATAGACCTCTACCACAAAGAGCTGTTTTTGTTGTTCTAGCCCAAAGGAGATAGTTTCCTCCTTTTAACATAATTGGAATTGCTAAAGCCTTAGAATTCTCCATGTTTCCAGTACTAAAGTTCTTTCCTTTCTAGCTAAAACCAACCGAAACCTCTTAAAGATGACAGCTTTCTCCACAAATAGAAGGAATCACTACAAACAGATGGAAAGAAGTAACCTTTGAACTTGAAAGCTGAAGATCGAGTAGATGCTGAGCTGAGTCTGAGCTGAGTCTCCAAAGGACACGAACAGAGAATGAATCCAAGCTAACTCCTTGAAGAACACGACCAAAATCTTTGTGAACCGAAGAGAACTCAATAGAACAGTAACCAGAAGATTTAGAGTAGATTAAGAAAAGATTTAAGAAGAATGTAGTTTTGTGAATCAAACTCTCCTAATCTTCTCCTAAAACTCACGTCCAAAACATAGAGAGGGAGGAGAAAGTTTAATGTTTGATTGTTTAGAGAGATAGAGAGATATTTCTGAATTTTTCTCTTATTAGTTTTCAGATCTTACAACTGATACTTATACTAACTCTATTACAAATATCTAACAAATATCTAAGAAATATGATTAAACAACTAATCACAAATATCTTCTTTAAAATCTGATCCACCCTCTTGTCCACTTGCTCTTACCTAGCTCTTAAGTTATCTTTTGTC
Organism: Draba incana; assembly: GCA_963576765.1. Taxonomy (NCBI): domain Eukaryota; kingdom Viridiplantae; phylum Streptophyta; class Magnoliopsida; order Brassicales; family Brassicaceae; genus Draba; species Draba incana. The sequence continues at coordinate 19,380,888 of OY755208.1, forward strand.
ACTTGAGAAGACTTGGCTTTGAAGACTTCCAACCATTGACTCAAACTCAACTTAAGTCTTTGACTTTTCTTCTCCGAGCCATCAGACCGATTGCACTTGACCGAGTCCTCCACATTACTAGGCTTAACAATCCTCCTTACATCACTAGGCTCAACACTCCCCCTCAAGATCGGTTGGTGGAGATCCAATAAACCGATCTTGCTTTGAATATAATTCCCTACTAGAGATGTTGTTGCCTTGGTGAAGATATCAGCTACTTGATCTTCACTTCTCACAAACCTTGTGCTAATAGTCCCATCTTGTATTTTCTCTCTAACAAAATGGCAGTCTATCTCCACATGCTTCGTTCTTTCATGGAATACTGGATTTGATGCAATGTGCAAGGCAGCCTGATTATCACAATATAACGGAATTGTCTCCTTTCCTTGAATCCCCAAATCATGCAGAAGATACTTTATCCACACTAACTCCTTGGTTACATCTCTCATAGCTCTGTATTCAGCCTCAGCACTTGATAGTGATACTACCTTTTGCTTTTTGCTCCTCCATGTAACCAGGTTTCCACCTACAAAAGTACAGAAACCAGTAGTGGATTTTCGATCCTTCTTGTTCCCAGCCCAGTCTGCATCACAATATCCTATGATACTTGTGTCATTGCTCTTCTCCATCCACACTCCTTTTCCAGGATTCCCTTTCAGATACCTCAGAATCCTTTCTACCATATTCCAATGATGGACAGAAGGTTGTTTCATGTGTTGACTCACTTGGTTTACCGCAAAACACAAGTCTGGCCGAGTGATGGTGAGATAGATGAGTTTCCCAACAAGCCTTTGATATTGCTTGACATCTTCAAATAACTCCCCCTCTTCATAGTCTTGATATCCTTCTTCGATTGGCGTTTTAGCTGGTCTTGAGCCTAATTTTCCAGTTTCTGTTAGAAGATCAAGCACATACTTTCTTTGAGATATAAATAGACCATCTTCAAATCTTGTCATCTCAATCCCCAGAAAGTACTTCAGCTCACCCAAGTCTTTGATATCAAAAGACTCTTTCAGATTTTTCTTTAGGAGACTCACTCCCTCAACATCATCTCCTGTTATAATGAGATCATCCACATAAATTAACACAGCTACAATACCTCTAGATCCCTTTCGTGTGAATAGAGTATGATCAGCTTCTGACATTTTGAATCCTTTCTCACGTAAACAACTGCTCAGCTTATGGTACCAAGCCCGAGGAGATTGTTTCAATCCATAGATTGCTTTTCTCAATCTACACACATTTCCAGCCTCATGACCATATCCTGGAGGAGGTGCCATATACACCTCTTCTTCTAGTTCTCCTTGTAAGAACGCATTCTTCACATCCATCTGCCAAAGATCCCATGACAAATTGACAGCAATAGAGAGAAGAACTCTTAGTGAATGTAGCTTAGCTACTGGTGCAAATGTCTCGGTATAATCCTCTCCATAGACTTGAGTATACCCTTTTGCAACCAGTCTAGCTTTATACCTCTCAATCTCTCCTGAACTTTTATACTTGATGGTAAACACCCAACGGCAACCAACTGGTTTCTTCCCTTTAGGCAGTCTCATCATATCCCAAGTATTGTTTTCCTTCATTGATCTCATCTCTTCTTTCATAGCTTCAACCCATACCTTACTACTGCAAGCTTCTTCATAAGAGACAGGTATTCTTTCTTTTCCTATCTTCCCAAGATATACTCTGTTTCTATGTGGCAGATTAGCCATTGTGCAGAATGCTTCAATAGGATAGCCTACTGAGATCTCCTTGGCATGAGTAGATCCATGATTCTCCCTTTTTGACAAATCATCGCTGTCGCCAATAAGAATGGGATTAACCCACTCCGTACGCTCAGAACAATTCATTGCCACAGTGGGAATCTTTTCCAACTTTGAATTAGTTTGCCCTTGATGATCAGCAGCTATATTATTGAAATACACTCTATTTTGTTTCCAATGACTAGGAGAATACCTTTGTCTCTGACTTCTTCTCAGAGGCAGTTGTATTGGTGATGACACTTCTCCATGAGTTTCTTCATCAATACTCTATTCTTCAGCTGAGTGAACCGGCTCACTCACACTTGGTTCATCTTCTCCCCCTGAGCTAAAATCCTGAGAAGACTTGGTGTGATGACTTGATGTAGAGGTCGAGTCATGCACCAGTGTGTCAGATGTTGAAGATTCTGATTCACTCCTTTGATGATCAACTCTTACTATGGGTACTTCTAGGTCTGGAGCTCTATCCATTCCAGGAAACCCAACTTCCTTTAAACCATTCTGATCTTTCTCATCAAAGTACCCACTTTGTTCTTCAAACTTCACATCTCTTGATACATATTCTCTCCTTTCCTCAGGAGAATAACATCTGTATCCTTTCTGAGTTTGAGAATATCCCACAAATACACACTTAACACTTCTTGCTTCCAGCTTGCTTCTTTGCCCCTCAGGTAGAGAGACGAAGCACTTGCATCCAAACACTCTCAAATGATCAATGCTTGGTTTCTCCTTATGCAGTACCTCGTATGGAGACCTGCCCTTCAAATTGTTCGTGGGCAGTCTGTTGATCAAGTAGACTGCTGTCATTACAGCATCTCCCCAAAAACGTTTTGGAACTCCCCTTTCAAACATAATTGTCCTTGCTACCTCCATTATGTGTCTGTTCTTCCTCTCAGAGACCCCATTCTGCTGAGGAGTATAAGGACAAGTAGTTTGATGAACAATTCCATGCTTACTGAGTAATTCTTTGAACTGTCCACTGATGTATTCTCCTCCATTATCACTTCTCAAAATCTTTATTTTCGCTCCAAATTGTGTAGCAACATAGGAATGGAATTTGAGAAATGATTCATAGACTTGGCTCTTTGTACTCAGAAGAGTCACCCATGTATACTTGGATTTCTCATCAATAAAAGAAACGAAATACTTATATTGATCCTTGGAGAAACATGGTGCTGTCCATACATCAGAATGCACAAGAGCAAAGACTTCATCATAAACAGTAGATGAGTCATGAAAAGGCTGTCTACTGTGCTTTCCTAGAATACATGATTCACACACTTCATCCTTTTGAACAAGGTTGGGTAAGACCAACTGGAGGACCTTGGAACTAGGGTGACCAAGGCGAGCATGCCATATTGGGCTTTCTCCAACCGCATTCACTGCCAAAAACTTCCTTTCACCCCCTTCATGGGTAGACAAAAACTTAGCAGCACCATTTCCTTCCTTTAGTACATACGCACCTTCCTCCACCTTCCCTTCTCCTATCACTTGCTTAGACTTACTGTCCTGAAATTCAACAAAATCAGACCCAAACACAGCCAAGCAATCTAAATCCTTTGTTGTCTTTTGAACAGATAGCAAGTTAGAAGCAAAACTAGGCATGTATAAGGCCTTAGTTTTCTTCTTAAACAACTCTAAGTCACCAATACCCTCTATTGGGACTGTTCTCCCATCAGCAATCACTACACTACCAGGATGTTCCTTAACATTCCTAAGAATTCCAATATCCTTAATCATATGATGGGAAGCTCCTGAGTCAACAATCAATTCCCCATATGTTTTTTCAGCAAATAAACTCTTACCCCAATCAGAGAGAGTCTTACCAGACTTGGTAAATTCGGAGAGACTCCTAATCAGCTCCTCCAAGTCATACTTCTTCCCCACGTCTTCTCCAGCTGCCACAGAGACTGATCCCATATAGGAGCTAGGTTTACTAGAGCTCGATGGACCAGCTCGGTCAGACCCATTGAGTCTGTTTCCACGCCACAGAGCTGAACCCTCAAAACTCCTAGTATCTTCCCACGGAGGACCTCCTTCCCTTATCCTCTTTGGTTTAAGGTGTGGATACAAAGTCCAACACTTCTCCTTAGTGTGGCCTTTCATCTTGCAGTGCTCACACTCAAATTTCCTTTTATCCACTTGTGGATATTCTTTTCTTCCAACTTGGCCTCCAAACTGAGCCACTTCTTTTACAGCATGAGCCACTTCACTTGGTTGACCAAACAAGCCCCTTGAGCCTTCTTCCCTTTGAATCTGCATACACACTTCAGTAAAGCTAGGGAGTTTGTCAAACCTCAAGATGTGATGGATGAACTCCTTGAAGGATCCATTGAGACTAAGAAGAAGTCCGAAGACCAGGTCTTGGTCACGCCTCTCACTTAGCTCCTTTGCATCTGTAGTTTGTGGCCTAAGGAGTTCCAGCTCAGCCCACAGTCCTCTATATTCTCCAAAAAAATCCTTGAACACTCTATCTCCTTGTTTGATTTCATTCAAGGCTTTCTTCACTTCAAAAATCCTAGAAACATTTGACATGTTCCCATAGACTCCTAACAGAGTCTTCCATAGTTCTCTAGCCGTCTCAGCATAAGAGTAGGCTGCAAGTATTGCTGGCTCAAGAGAACTTTGAAGAGCAGCTAACACAAACTGATCTTCCTGTTCCGTCTTGCTTTCTTCTTTCGCAGCAGCCACACCGGCAGCCACACTAGCAGCTACACCAGGAGCCACACCAGCGGCCACACCAGCATACGAACCAGTGGCCACACGACTTCCTACTTCCACAGCTGATCCTTTGTCGATGGACTCTACTTGAGGATCTACATATCCCCATAGTCCACGACTTCTTAGAGCTGTCTTGGTGGTCCTAGACCACAACAAGTAATTTGTTCCTTTGAGTACCACCGGAATAACAACGTTCTTCTGATTAGTATCCATGCTTCAAGAGAAAATAAACTTCAGAACTTCAAGATCCTAAACCTGCTCTGATACCATGTAGTTTTGTGAATCAAACTCTCCTAATCTTCTCCTAAAACTCACGTCCAAAACATAGAGAGGGAGGAGAAAGTTTAATGTTTGATTGTTTAGAGAGATAGAGAGATATTTCTGAATTTTTCTCTTATTAGTTTTCAGATCTTACAACTGATACTTATACTAACTCTATTACAAATATCTAACAAATATCTAAGAAATATGATCAAAGACTTGGGGGAACTCAAATATTTTCTGGGTATTGAAGTTTGTAAACTGGATGAGGGGCTGTTTCTGTCTCAAAGGAAGTATGCTTTGGATCTTTTGTCTGAGACAGGGAAGCTTGGATCAAAAGCGGCTAAGACACCTATTGAGAACAGCTACAAGGATGAGCCTAAGGGGGAACCTCCTGTGGATGTAAAGCAATACCAAAGGATGGTGGGGAAGCTGATCTATCTAACCATCACTAGACCAGACATCTCTTTTGCGGTGAATGGAGTGAGCCAGCATATGCAAGCTCCCACTAGACACCACTTACGAATGGTAGAAAGGATCTTAAGGTATATTAAAGGTTCACCCGGAAAGGGTATAATGATGGGTCGCAATAATAGCACGGAGATTGTGGGGTATTGTGATGCAGATTGGGCAGGTGATAAGGTTGATAGAAAGAGTACTACTGGCTACTGCACTTTCATTGGAGGTAACTTGGTTACTTGGAAGAGCAAGAAGCAGAAAGTCATTGCTAGGTCAAGTGCAGAGGCTGAATATAGGGCTATGGCTAATATCACAAGTGAATTGGTCTGGTTGAAGAGTCTGCTCAAAGATCTTGGAATTGTGTCATCTAAGCCGATTATGCTCCATTGTGATAACCAAGCTGCAATTCACATAGCTTCTAACTCAGTGTTTCATGAGAGAACCAAGCACATAGAGGTGGACTGTCATTATGTGAGGGAGAAGGTTCAGGCAGGTATCATAACACCATCTTATGTCAAGAGTTCTGAACAGCTTGCGGACATATTCACAAAGGCAGCAACCGCGAAAGTGTGTGATGAATTGCATGTCAAGATAGGTCTCTTGGATCTTTGCCGACCTATCTTGAGGGGGAATGTTGAATTGAGCAATGGAACAGTGTTACACACAAGATAAACTCATGTTTAATCTGTCCTAGAATAGTGATTTCCCACTTTCCTCACTAATGGTGGTTTGATTATTCTTAGCCACATACTTAGATACTTTATTTGTGTAATCTAAGTATATATGTGTGATTGTAAATCATAGAATGAAAAAAAAAGAAAAAGGATAATCTCTTTCTCCCTCTCTCTCTCTTGTTCTTCATCCAGATCTGAACCAGATCACTCCTAATCTCTTAAACCTCTTCTAATCTCTTAAAATCTTCAGAGCATCCTTGCGTTATTAGAGAGGAAGCATCAAGAAAAGGAGCAAGACCGAGGCGGAACAAAGAGGAGCCGAGGTGAAGCTCAAAGATCAAGACCTTGATTCAAATTTCCCTAGATCTTGGATTGATACTCTTTTTCCTTAGTGTGGTTTTATCCCAAAGGGTTTTCCCACTAAGGTTTTAATGAGGTCTCTCCTTGTATCTCCAAGTTCATCCTTCACATTGTTGCGTATGGACTTGAGGGGGAGTATTAAATCAAGGAGAGTACTTAAGGGTTCATCTAACCTTAAGTTACTAATAATAGAGAAAGACCGAGACGTGACTCGGACGCTTGGATACGCGGACGGTCAGAGATGAGGACGCGGATCCAGTAGCGGTCTAAAGCGGTCATAACGTGGAGAAGCTAGACCGCATGAAGAGAAGTTGAAGCCGCATGAGAAGACCCGCGGTCCGTGTTCTTGAGGCGCGGGACGGATGGATCCTCGACCCGGTAAGTGAAGGATGACCCGCGTGTTTATCCGAATACCCGCGAGAAGATCCGACCCTGCTTCACGTGACCCATTGCTGCATCTGTCCCGAGCCTCGGATGGTCCTCGATGTCTCTCGTCCCGCGGGTCGAAGATGACACGATGCTCCCCGGATCCGCACGTACTGAACTGATCGTCTCGAAGTCACGTACTGAGTCTCGTACTGACCCGATCCTCTCGTCCCGTATCTCGATGGAACTGATCCGCGGGCCGATAACCGCAACGTCCCAACTTTAGATTTCCCCCGATCTTTATTTTTATTTTCCCTTAGCACACATGAGGTTCTAAGGTCAATAAAATTTTCTTTAGGGTGAGATTCATTTGAATCAAACCCATTTATGTTTAATCTCTCCTAATATTTCTTAATCTCTCTCAAATCTCTTTCTAAATCTCTCTTTGCTCATTTGAGCTTTTCTTATGGATTCAATCTCTCTAAAGGTTGGATTTTGTGTTTATGAATATGTTAAGAACCCTAAATCTAACATGGTAGCAGAGCAGTTTGCTCTTGGGTTTAAAATGTTAGATTGAATCGGTATAAGGAGGTTTCCATTCTCCTTATGCGCTTAATCTAACAAACATTCGAAACTCTTAATCCGCTGCGTTGTGTTGAAGAGATGTATTGAAAAGATCTCTTCTTTGGTTACTTGTTGATGGATTGAAATCTTGTTGTGTTGAAGACTCGGATCTATTGCTCGGAGAAAGCTAGATCTGAGCTTGAAGATTGAAGATGTGAAAGCCCGATGCTTTCATGAAGAAAAGAGGAAGAAAGCTCAAAGCTTTCCCATGGGAGAAGAAGAAAGCTCAAGGCTTTCCCATGGAAGAAAAAGAAGAAGAAAGCTCAAAGCTTTCCATTGAAGAAGACATGAAAGGCCGAAGCTCTCATGAACAAGAAGAGAACGGTGAAGAAACTCACGGCTTGGAAGTCGACCCAATCCGATGAGCAAGTCACGTTTCATTGAAGAAGAAGCTCAAAGAAGAAGGTGATGGGATTGCCACCTAAGGAGCTCAAAAGCGTTGGGTCCGGTATAAGAGAAGGCTGGATCTTGGTCCAAGTAAGCTAGGAGAAGCTTGCTTGTGAAACTCTTGAAGAAAACCCAAGTGTGGAGCTTGGTCACTAGTGTGAAGCAAATGGGAGTCAAAGGAAGAAAACCATTAAAGATTGGAGCTTTCCTTTCCCATGAAGCTCAAGGATGGTTTACTCAAGCCTATGTTGGTGCGGTTAGATGAAGGAAGGATCGGTCGGTTTGCTAGAGAGGAGGAGTAGAATGAAAGTGGAGATTCTCAAATGGAGGTTCTTGGTAAGGTGAACATTGGGCCCGATGGGAGTCAAGCCATGGATTGCTTATTTGGGTAATTTCCTATCCATACTCTCTTGGTGGATTGACATTAAATGAATCCATGATCTAGCCTAAGAGAAAACACATTCATGAGAATAGAGAATATTTCTTAATCTACCCCTTTCTTATTCTTCAAAATCTTTATAATCTCTTATATTCTCTAAAATCTCTACAAATCTCTATATTCTCTATATTCTCTAGTTCTCTATTCTCAAACAGTTTGGAACCTAGCCTAAACACTAATCAAACACTCACCCAAATCCCTTAAAAGGCTCTTGGTAACTCTCGGTTGTGTGATGAACTCTTGTGTGAGAATCCTCTCGGTCCAAGACCTCTCTCTTGATCAAAACTCGTCTTAAGTGTGAAGCATGGTTACTCTCGATCCCTTATTCTCTCGGGTTGACTATGATTGAGCATTTGAGGTCCATTCTTGTGGTGAAAAACATTGTGAGAAAGATTGGTGTTGATAACATTGATTGGATGGGAAACATTGATGAGAATGGTTGGATTGCTTGGTGTTGTGTTTTTGGTATGATTTTGTAGCGGTTCTTATTTGATTGAGCTATGGAACCGGTACACACTCAAGCTACCCAAGAAGATGTAACTAGCCTTTGAAGGTCAATCTTGAAGTCATTCCAAAAGAGCCATAGTATTGACCTTGGTATTGATCATTAAGAGATAGAGGCGGGAAGGAGCTGGTTCAGTCTTGATCAGATTCAAAACAAAAGCCGGTTATGAGCTGGTTATGATCAGTCATGAGCCGGTTATGTTTGTAGACTACATCCTGTCCAGATTCATCCCACATCAAGAGATAAGATGAGTCATTAACCAAAAGCAAAGGACAAGTAAAAAGTAGTCAACAATCTTATCCTTTTCCTTATCTTCTAACGGTAATATGAGTTGTGTTCTTCTATTTATTCAGCTGTAATCTCTCTTTATCAAAATTTAATCTGATCAGAAACTTATGATGAATAAAAAGATGATTTCTCTCTAATCTTCTCTTAATCTTTTACTCTTACTCTCTAATTTCCGCAAATCTTATCATGGTATCAGAGCAAGATCCTATCTAGTCTCATTATTCTTCTTAAATCTCTTCTTAATCTACTCTAAATCTTCTGGTTACTGTTCCATTGAGTTCTCTTCGGTTCACAAGGATTCTGGTCGTGTTCTTCAAGAGATTAGCTTGGATTCATCTCCTGTTCGTGTTCTTTGAAGATTCAGCTCAGCATTTTCATCACAAAGACTCCAGTTCATCTCAGCATCGCTTACACTCTCGGATACTACTCGGTCTTCAACTTTCAAGTTCAAAGGTTACTTCTTTCCATCTGTTTGTAGTGATTCCTTCTGTTTGTGGAGAAAGCTGTCATCTTTAGGAGGTTAGCTAGAAAGGAAAGAACTTTAGTGGTGGAAACATGGAAAACTCTAAGACCTTAGCAATTCCGGTTATGTTGAAAGGAGGAAATTATCTCCTTTGGGCTAGAACAACAAAAACAGCTCTTTGTGGTAGAGGTCTATGGGGATTTGTTGATGGTTCAAGAGTGTTTAAGGAGTATTCTAGTAGTGATGATGAAGATACAATCGATGAGAAGCTTGTTGCGAAAGAGAGATGGGTTCAAGAGGATCAAATGGTGCTGGCCATTCTTCAAAACTCCCTTGATACTCCTCTCTTAGAAGCCTATTCTTACTGTGAGACAGCAGCTGATCTTTGGTCTACCCTCAAGAATGTGTATGGAAACACATCTAATCTCACTAGGGTGTTTGAAGTAAAGAAGGCAATCAATGAGTTAAGCCAAGAAAACTTGGAGTTTACACAGCATTTTGGTAAATTTCGTTCATTGTGGGCAGAACTTGACATGCTTAGGCCTAACTCTATGGATATGGATGTAATCAACGAAAGGAGGGAACAAGACAAGGTCTTTGGTCTGCTCCTTACTCTCAATCCAGCCTTCAATGATCTTACCAAGCACATTCTACGTGCGGAGAAGCTACCTAGTCTTGATGATGTGTGTGCACAAATCCAAAGGGAGCAAGGGTCTCTCGGCTTGTTTGGGGGCAGAGGAGAACTACCTACAGCCAACAGGGTCATCTACAAGGGATCCGATGAAAGGAAAGGGAAGATGTGTGAATATTGCAAGAAGACGGGACACTCAAAGGAGCAATGTTGGATTCTTCACCCACATCTCAAACCAAGTCATCTCAACGGACCAAGGATTCCAAGAGCCAATGTTACTCAAGCCAATCCAAAAGATGATTATGGACAGGCCGGTTCTTCAAGACAAGAGGAGAATGGAGCTCATGGGGAGTACGTGAGGAAATCAGACTTAGAAGCCCTCATGAAGTCATTTGCTACATTCAAGGAATCCGGTATCAATCTTATAACTCAAACTCCGTATAGTTTATTCACACATAGACCTTCTAGCTCTCTTATTGTTGATTCGGGTGCTTCACACCATATGATTAGTAATCCGAATTTGCTAGACAACATAGAACCAGCTAAAGGAAATGTGTTAATTGCTAATGGAGATAGAGTACCCATTATATTGACCTTGGCACCATCAAAATGTGCTAAGGGAAAGGAAATCAGCAAGCCTGTCGATCGACAGAGAGGAGCGTCGATCGACATGGAAGTCTCTGCCAAATCTGGAGCATCGCGTAACGAAGGCGTCGATCGACACCAAGGAGTAGTGTCGATCGACACTAGCCCCAGGGGTTGAATCTGACCGTTAGATATCTGACCGTTGGAGATCCGACCGTTAGAGATTCGACCGTTGAGGAATTAGCCGTTGGAGTGTAGTGTCGATCGACACACCTATGTTGTGTCGATCGACACGGAGGCCAGAAACTGTTTTCTATTTAAACCTTGTTGTATGAACCTTGTGCATTTATCTTGAATGGAATAATTTTTCAAGTTCATACTCTTTCTCTCTATTCTTCCCAATTCTCTCAATCTCTTATTCTCTCAATCTAAGTCCTAAAATCTAACATGGTATCAGAGCAATTTTGATCTTTGTGACCTCATTACTCTCATAATCTCATTCTTCAAATCTCATTCTTTCATCAACCTTTTCGATTTGTGGATTTATCTTTAATTAGTTAGATCAAATCGTTATATAGAGATTTCCATTCTCTTTATGCGCTTGATTTAACATACATATCAATCCCAAATCATTTCTAAAAGTTTCAAACTTTCATAAGAAAAGATGAGTTCTTTAGATAATTCTAAACCATTGGTGGTTCCGGTTACTCTCAAGGGAGATAACTACTTATTGTGGTCAAGAACCACGAAGATAGCTCTATGTGGCCGAGGGTTGTGGAGCCACATTGAAACTTCATCCAAACCGGTGTATGATTCATCCGGAGAAGAAGACGATGGAGATTCCGAAAAGAAGAGAGAAGCAAAGTGGTTCCAAGAGGACCAAACCGTGTTGGCCATTCTTCAAAATGGTCTTGAATCCTCCATTCTTGAGGCGTATTCCTATTGTGAAACGGCGGAGGAGCTATGGGAAACATTGAAGAACGTTTATGGAAACGTGTCTAACCTATCTCGGGTGTATGAAGTGAAGAAAGCCATCAATAATCTTCATCAAGAGGATATGGAATTTACCAAGCACTTTGGGAAATATAGGTCCCTTTGGGCCGAGCTTGAAATGTTGAGACCAAGCTCGATTGATCCAAAGGTGCTAAACGAAAGGAAAGAACAAGACAAGGTCTTTGGGCTATTACTCACCTTGAATCCGGCATTCAATGATCTCATCAAGCACATCCTAAGGTCGGAGAAGCTCCCAAGCCTTGAAGATGTGTGCTCACAAATTCAAAGAGAACAAGGTTCCCAAGGACTCTTTGATAGTAAGGGGGAGCTTCCAACGGCTAACAAGGGAGTTTACAACCGATTCGATAGTCGCGGAAACAAAGGGAGCTATGGTAACAATCGGCCGGGCACTAAGGCAAGGTGTGAACATTGCAAGGGAAGACACACCAAGGAGACTTGTTGGCTACTTCATCCGGAGCTCAAGCCGAGTTGGTGGATCGACTACCCGAAAAACCCAAGAGCTAACCACACCACGGCCAAGCCCGACCAAGTTCAAGCCGGATCATCTAAGCAAGGTGAGGAGGCCAACCAAGGAGATTATGTGAGAAAATCCGACTTGGAGGCGCTCATCAAAGCCCTTACCATACAAAAGGAATCCGGTAAAACTTACTTTACTCATACTCCTAGTAGTTCCCTAGTAGTTGATTCGGGAGCTTCCCATCACATGATTAGTAACTCTAGGATGCTTGAGAATATTGAGTCAACTAATGGAAATGTGATGATTGCTAATGGTGATAATATACCTATAAGAGGAATTGGAACTTTAAAAGTCTTTGATAAAGATTCTAAAGCTTTTTATATGCCGACTTTTACTTCTAATTTACTTTCGGTAAAAAGAGCTACTAAAGATTTGAATTGTTATGCAATCTTTGGTCCTAATGATGTTCATTTTCAGGATATTGATTCCGGAAAGATTATTGGAGAGGGTGGAACCAAAGATGATCTCTATGTTATTGAAGATTTTTCACCTAGTTCTTTTTCGGTCAAATCTTGTTTAGGAGTTGCTAATAATGCTATTTGGCATGCTAGATTAGGTCATCCTCATTCTAGAGCTTTTGAATTAATGTTACCAAATGTTTACTTTGATCATAAGAGTTGTGAATCTTGTATTCTTGGTAAACATTGTAAAACGGTTTTCCCGAATTCTACTACTACTTATGAGAAATGTTTTGATTTAGTTCATTCGGATGTTTGGACCTCACCATGCTTATCTAGGGATAATAACAAGTATTTCGTAACATTTATAGATGAAAAATCAAAATATACTTGGATCACCCTATTACCATCAAAAGATCGTGTTCTTGATGCATTCATAAATTTTCAAACTTATGTTACTAACCAATTCAATGCCAAGATCAAAATCTTTAGAACAGATAATGGAGGAGAATATACAAGCCATCGCTTCAAAGAACATCTATCTAAGCATGGCATCTTGCATCAAACAAGTTGTCCATACACTCCTCAACAAAATGGCGTGGCCGAACGGAAGAATCGTCACTTGATGGAGGTGTCTCGTGCCATGATGTTCCACATGAATGTACCTAAGAGATTTTGGGGTGATGCGGTCATGATGGCATGCTATTTGATCAACCGAATCCCAACCAAAATTCTCTCGGATATCTCCCCGTTTGAGGTACTTAATAATACTAAACCTTTTATTGAACATCTAAGGGTTTTTGGGTGTGTTTGTTTTGTCTTAGTTCCCGGCGAATTGCGGACAAAGCTAGATGCAAAGAGCACAAGGGGTATGTTCATTGGATATTCCACTACCCAAAAGGGATACAAATGTTATGATCCAAGTTCGAGAAGAACATTTGTATCCAAGGATGTGAAGTTTATGGAGGAAAAGAGCTACTATCGTACCGAAGAGAAGGATGAACTACGGGAATTTGCAAGCTCTACGGATTACAATGCTCATCTAAGGTTCCTCCTTCAACATCTCGACAACCCGGAAGCACCAAAGGCTAGAAACGGTGAAGCTCCTCCGGTCCAAGAAGAGACTATCCAAGGGACCAATGATGAGAGTGTTCCCAATGATCAAGAGGAGACGGTTAGTAATGATGAGACCTCCGGTGCTCAAGAAAGTCAAGAAGCGGTGATTGGTCATGATGAACTCCCCGCGGCTCAAGCACAAGACCACGATGACTCGAGAGTTGAAGAAGAACCAAGCGAACCGGTTCTTAGGAGAAGCACACGATTAAGGAAGGACCCTTCCACATGGAAAGAGAATAGAGTCTACTACAACAACCAAGCCGTTGCTCATCCTATTCAAGCGGTTTGTTCGCTCGCACTTTTACCTTCCTCTCATCAAGCCTTCCTTGTGAAGATAGATGAACATTCGATTCCGAAGACATATGAAGAGGCAATGGAAGAGGATCATTGGGTTGAAGCGGTTAATAATGAGGTTGGGGCTATGATTAAGAACCACACGTGGGATGAGGCCGATCTTCCGTTTGGGAAAAGAGCGGTTAGTTCTAAATGGGTCTTCACTCTTAAGTTCTTGAGCAATGGGGACTTGGAACGACACAAGGCGCGGTTAGTGGCAAGAGGATTTACACAAACCTATGGAGATGACTATACGGACACTTTTGCTCCGGTGGCTAAGCTACACACGGTACGGGTTGTATTCTCTTTGGCGATCAATTTGGATTGGGAGTTGTGGCAAATGGATGTGAAGAATGCTTTCCTTCAAGGAGATCTTGAAGAAGAGGTATACATGACTCCACCACCCGGCCTAGAGAACACCATTGCTCCCGGAAAGGTTCTTCGGCTAAGGAAAGCCATCTATGGTCTTAAACAATCCCCAAGGGCTTGGTACAAGAAGCTAAGTTCGACTCTCAAGGAAAAAGGTTTCAAGAAGTGTGAATTGGATCACACTCTATTCACGCTTCAAGGCCCGAATGGAATGGTGGTTGTCTTGATCTATGTGGATGATATGATCATCTCCGGTGATGATAAACAAGGGATTCAAGACACTAAGGATTTCTTAAAATCGGTCTTCGAAATTAAGGATCTCGGCGAGTTGAAATACTTCCTTGGGATCGAAGTATGTAGATTCACAAATGGATTGCACATCTCCCAAAGGAAGTATACTTTGGATTTGCTCAAGGAAACCGGGAAGCTTGCCTCGAAGCCGGCTAAGACACCACTTGAGGAAGGATACAAGTCCGATCGAAAGGGGGAGCAAGAAGATGAAATGTATGAGGATCCATCTCAATATAGAAGACTTGTTGGGAAATTGATCTATCTTACCCTAACAAGGCCGGATCTTTGCTTTGCGGTCAACCAAGTAAGTCAACATATGAAGGAACCAAAGGTGTTTCATTGGAAAATGGTGGATCGAATACTTCGGTACCTTAAAGGGAGTGTTGGCCAAGGCATTTGGATGGGAAGAAATGAAGACACCGAAGTTGTCGGGTATTGTGATGCGGATTGGGCCGGAGATCGAAACGATAGAAGATCCACAACCGGCTATGCAACATTCATTGGTGGAAACTTGGTGACTTGGAGAACTAAGAAGCAAAAGTCGGTCTCATGTTCAAGTGCGGAAGCCGAGTATAGAGCGATGAAGAAATTAACAAATGAGCTAACATGGTTGAGAGGCATCTTAGCTCACATGGGGATTGAGATCACCAAGCCGATGGTGATGCATTGCGACAACCAAGCCGCAATTCACATAGCTACCAACTCGGTGTTCCATGAACGGACGAAGCACATAGAGATCGATTGCCACAAAGTTCGTGAGAAGATTGAACAAGGATGGACACTTCCGTGTTTTACAAGGAGTGAGGACCAAGTGGCGGATATCTTCACCAAGGCCGCGAGTCTCAAGGTTTGCAACCGTCTCTTTAGCAAGCTTGGACTCGTGGATCTCACGCGTCCATGAGAAGACCCCTAACTTGCAATCGTCACACTCTTTTTCCCTTAGCAAAGTTTTGTCCCACGTGGTTTTCTTTGTTAAGGTTTTTAATGAGGTGATGGTTGCGGGTTTCCAAGTTAAACATAATTCCTTATGTTTAACTTGAGGGGGAGTATTGACCTTGGCACCATCAAAATGTGCTAAGGGAAAGGAAATCAGCAAGCCTGTCGATCGACAGAGAGGAGCGTCGATCGACATGGAAGTCTCTGCCAAATCTGGAGCATCGCGTAACGAAGGCGTCGATCGACACCAAGGAGTAGTGTCGATCGACACTAGCCCCAGGGGTTGAATCTGACCGTTAGATATCTGACCGTTGGAGATCCGACCGTTAGAGATTCGACCGTTGAGGAATTAGCCGTTGGAGTGTAGTGTCGATCGACACACCTATGTTGTGTCGATCGACACGGAGGCCAGAAACTGTTTTCTATTTAAACCTTGTTGTATGAACCTTGTGCATTTATCTTGAATGGAATAATTTTTCAAGTTCATACTCTTTCTCTCTATTCTTCCCAATTCTCTCAATCTCTTATTCTCTCAATCTAAGTCCTAAAATCTAACACATTAAAGGGATAGGCAATCTGAAGCTATTTGATAGAAAATCTAAAGCTCTTTATATGCCTAAGTTCACATCGAATTTGTTATCCGTTAAAAGAACCACGAATGACCTTAATTGTTATGCAATATTTGGTCCTAATGAGGTATTTTTCAGGATATTGACTCCGGTAAAGTAATCGGAGAAGGGGGAATTAGAGAATTTTGCTCCTATCACTTCATATCGTTCGAATTTTAGCTCTAGTTCAGATGCAACTTCGAATAAATTGTGGCATGCTAGAATAGGCCATCCTCATTCTCGTGCTCTTAAACTCATGTTACCAAATGTTTCCTTTGATTACTCTAGTTGTGAAGCTTGTATTCTTGGTAAACATTGTAAAACAGTTTTCCCTAAATCATCTACTGTTTATGAAAATTGCTTTGATTTGGTTCATTCGGATGTTTGGACATCACCATGCCTATCTAGAGATAAAAACAAGTATTTCGTGACATTTATAGATGAGAAATGAAAATATACATGGGTCACTTTACTTCCATCTAAAGATAGGGTGTTTGATGCATTTCTTAACTTTCAAAATTATATCACTAACCATTACAATGCCAAGATCAAAGTGTTTAGAACAGATAATGGTGGGGAATATACAAGCCATAGACTTAAGGAGCATTTCGCTAAACATGGGATTGTGCATCAAACAAGCTGTCCATATAACCCACAACAAAATGGAGTGGCAGAGAGGAAGAATCGACATCTTATGGAGGTGTCAAGATCAATGATGTTTCACCACAACGTCCCGAAGAGATATTGGGGAGATGCGGTTATGTTAGCATGCTATCTTATCAACCGCACACCAACTCAAGTCTTAGAGGACATATCTCCTTTCGAGGTACTTAACAAAACTAAACCCTTTTTTGAACATCTAAAGGTTTTTGGGTGTGTTTGTTTTGTCTTAGTTCCCGGAGAGCTTAGGAACAAGCTTGAGCCGAAAAGCATCAAGTATATGTTCCTTGGGTATTCTACAACGCAAAAGGGGTACAAGTGTTTCGATCCTACCAACAACCGAATCTATATCTCTCGTGATGTGAAGTTCTTCGAAGAACAAGGATACTACGGGGAAAGGGATTGGGAGAGCTTGAAAGACTTAGCTACCTCTGTTGACCGGAATGAGAGTCTTAAATTCCTATTGGACCACCTTGGGAATGGATCATCTTCGGTCACCACTCAACCACACACTCCACCTATGGCAGGCAATGAGGGACAACCTCAAGAGGAGCCTGAAGTTCATATTGAGGGGGAGTATGATGGAGATACGGATGTGGTTCCGGAATCATCACCAGCATCTGTCCCACCAGTACCATAACAAGAAGAGCCGATATTGCAAGAGGAACAACCTGAATATCAACCGGATCCAACCATAGCTACCACACAAGTCTTGAGTGATCAGCAATCTCAACCGGTACAAGACCACGACGTGATCCCTCTACTTGGAAAGACAAGAGAGTCTACTACAATTGTCATTCCGTTGCTCATCCGATCCAAGCTACTTGTTCTCTTGCCGTTTTGCCATCGGATTTTCAAGCCTTTCTTGGAATGATTATGGAGAATCAAATACCAAAATCCTATGAAGAAGCAATGGAGACTAAAGAATGGAGTAAGGCTGTTGATGATAAAGTAGGAGCTATGATCAGAACTCACACATGGGATGAAGCGGATCTTCCACCCGGGAAGAAAGCGGTTAGCTCCAAGTGGGTATTCACCATTAAACATCTAAGCACCGGAGAGATTGAGCGGTACAAAGCTAGGCTTGTGGCTCGGGGGTTTACTCAAACATATGGGGTTGATTACACTGATACTTTTGCACCAGTGGCTAAGCTCCATACTGCTCGGGTTGTTCTTTCCATAGCTACGAACCGTGATTGGGATATTTGGCAAATGGATGTCAAGAATGCTTTCCTTCAAGGTGAGCTCGAAGAAGAGGTTTACATGAAACCACCTCCGGGTCTTGAGAACACCATTGCACCGGGAAAGGTTCTTCGGTTAAGAAAAGCGATCTATGGTTTGAAGCAATCCCCTCGAGCTTGGTATCACAAGTTAAGCTTTGTTCTTATGGGTAGAGGTTTCAAGAAGTCACAATCAGATCATACACTCTTTACCTTACACGGACCACAAGGACTTGTAGTCGTTCTCATCTATGTAGATGACTTGATCATCACCGGCGATGACAAGGGAGGTATCCAAGAAACTAAATCTTTTCTTAAATCTCTTTTTGACATTAAAGATCTTGGAGAACTTAAGTACTTTCTTGGGATTGAGATTTGCCGACTTCCGGAAGGCTTATTTCTATCTCAAAGAAAGTACACACTTGATTTGTTGAATGAGACAGGTACATTGGATGCTAAGACAGCCAAGACACCACTTGAAGATGGCTACAACGTCAACCAAAAGGGGGAGGAAGGTGATGCACCGTTTGAGGATGTTGCGAAGTATCGAAGACTTGTAGGCAAGCTTATCTACTTGACGCTCACAAGACCGGATATATGTTTTGCGGTGAATCAAATCAGCCAACATATGAAGACACCAACGGTATATCATTGGAGCATGGTTGAGAAGATTCTTAGGTACTTGAAAGGGAGCATTGGCCAAGGTATTTGGATGGGAAGGAACAACAACACCGAGATTGTTGGGTATTGTGATGCGGATTGGGCTGGAGATAGAATTGATCGGAAATCTACTACTGGTTATTGCACATTTGTGGGAGGCAATCTAGTGACTTGGAAGAGCAAGAAGCAAAAGGTTGTTTCGGATTCAAGTGCGGAAGCGGAGTATCGGGCCATGAAGAATCTTACCAACGAGTTGATATGGCTCAAGGGTTTACTCAAGTGTTTAGGCATTCAGCAAGCTACACCAATGACGATGCATTGTGATAACCAAGCTGCAATTCACATTGCATCCAATTCGGTTTTCCACGAGCGGACCAAACACATTGAGTTGGATTGTCACAAGGTTCGGGAGAAGATCGAGCAAGGATACACGCTGCCATGTTTTACAAGAAGCGAAGACCAATTAGCGGATGTCTTCACCAAGGCCACAAGTCTCAAGGTTTGCACTCACATCTTTAGCAAACTAGGACTTGTGAACCTTGAACATCATTGATCTAATCTTCCCTATCCGTGGACATCATACTCTTTTTCCCTCTTGCATAGTTTTGTCCAACGTGGTTTTCTATGCTTGAGGTTTTTAATGAGGTGATGCTCACGGGTTTTCCAAGCTCAGCCTTATGTTCCATTAGGCTTGAGCTTGAGGGGGAGTATTGATCATTAAGAGATAGAGGCGGGAAGGAGCTGGTTCAGTCTTGATCAGATTCAAAACAAAAGCCGGTTATGAGCTGGTTATGATCAGTCATGAGCCGGTTATGTTTGTAGACTACATCCTGTCCAGATTCATCCCACATCAAGAGATAAGATGAGTCATTAACCAAAAGCAAAGGACAAGTCAAAAGTAGTCAACAATCTTATCCTTTTCCTTATCTTCTAACGGTAATATGAGTTGTGTTCTTCTATTTATTCAGCTGTAATCTCTCTTTATCAAAATTTAATCTGATCAGAAACTTATGATGAATAAAAAGATGATTTCTCTCTAATCTTCTCTTAATCTTTTACTCTTACTCTCTAATTTCCGCAAATCTTATCACTTGGCACCATCAAAATGTGCTAAGGGAAAAGAATAAGCAAGAGTGTCGATCGACAGAGGAGAGTGTCGATCGACACTCACCTCTCTGGAAAAACTGGAGGTGCGGAACGAAGGCGTCGATCGACACCAAGGAGTGGTGTCGATCGACACGAGTCCCAGAGTTTGAATCCAACCGTTGGAGATCCGACCGTTGGAGAATCCGACCGTTGCTATCCAACCGTTGAGATATGACCGTTGGAGAGGCGTGTCGATCGACACAATTATTTAGTGTCGATCGACACGGAGGCCAGATCTGTTTTCTATATTAACCTTGTTGTATGAACCTTGCACATTTTATCTTGAATGGAATAATTTTTCAAGTTCATACTCTTTCTCTCTATTTTTCCCAATTCTCTCAATCTCTTATTCTCTCAATCTAAGTCCTAAAATCTAACATGGTATCAGAGCGATTTTGATCTTTGTGACCTCATTACTCTCATAATCTCATTCTTCAAATCTCATTCTTTCATTAACCTTTTTCGATTTGTGGATTTTGTTAGATTTTAGAGAATAAGAGAGAAAAATAGAGATTTGGATCGGTTTAGAGATTAGGAGAATATGAACTTGAAAAACATTTTTATTATTCAAGCTTAAGGAATACAAGATCAGAACTAACCCATAAATAGCAAAGACTAGGTTGGTCAGCATGACCGGATTTAAAAGTTGAACAAAATGAGTAAAAAGTGTCTCGGTACATTGCCCGGAACGCGGTACGTGCCTTGCCCGAGTTCCGTACGTCCGCAGCGTCCTTATCCGAACGTTGGCATCACGGATCAGCACATGACCCGATAACCCGGTAAGGGTCCGCGTGTTTATCCGAATACCCGGTACATGACCCGGATCAACACGCGGACACTTCTCGTCCTGATCCTCGAAGCTTCTCGTCCCGCGGGTCCATCCGAACGTCCTGATGTCCGAGACTCCAACTGACCCGCGTACCAAACTGATCCTCGATGCTCCAAAGTACTGCGGACTGTCCTGACATCGAGCCGCTCCGTTCCGCGGATCACTTATCGTCTGATCCGCGGTTTACCCATCCGTTTTATTCCACTTGGGTAAATTACCCAATATTATTTATTTCCCTAAGTACCGATGTAGCACTTAGTTCAACACTCCCCCTCAAGTTAAACATAAAGGATTTATGCTTAACTTGGAAAGCTCACAACTATCACCTCATTAAAAACCTTAGTAAAGAAAACCACGTGGGACAAAACTTTACTAAGGGAAAAAGAGTGTGATGGTTGCAAGCAAGAGGTCTTCTATGGATGGGTCAAATCCACAAGTCCAAGTTTGCCATAAAGATAAGTGCAAACCTTGAGACTTGCGGCCTTGGTGAAAATATCCGCTAGTTGGTCTTCGCTTTTAGTGTAACACGGTAGAGTCCATCCTTGCTCGATCTTCTCTCTCACTTTGTGACAATCGATTTCAATGTGCTTCGTCCTCTCATGGAATACCGAGTTCGTTGCTATATGAATAGCGGCTTGGTTATCACAATGCATGACCATCGACTTCGTAGTTTCAATCCCCAAATGTGCAAGAATCCCTCTTAGCCAAGTGAGCTCATTAGTCAACTTCCTCATTGCTCTATATTCGGCTTCCGCGCTAAAACACGAGACCTCCTTTTGCTTCTTTGTTCTCCAAGTCACCAAATTCCCTCCAATGAATGTGCAATAGCCGGTTGTCGATCTTCTATCACTTTTATCTCCGGCCCAATCCGCATCACAATAAGTCACCAAATTCCCTCCAATGAATGTGCAATAGCCGGTTGTCGATCTTCTATCACTTCTATCTCCGGCCCAATCCGCATCACAATATCCAACCACATCAGAGTTCTCATTCTTTCCCATCCAAATTCCTTTTCCCGGACTCTCCTTGAGATACCTAAGTATCCTCTCAACCATTTGCCAATGGTATATCTTTGGCTCTTTCATATGTTGGCTTACTTGGTTAACCGCAAAGCATATATCCGGTCGTGTAAGAGTCAAGTAGATCAATTTCCCAACAAGCCTCCTATATCTAGAAGGATCTTCATACAACTCATCTTCTTGCTCCCCCTTTCGATCGGCTTTGTATCCTTCCTCCAATGGTGTCTTTGCCGGTTTACATGCAAGTTTCCCGGTTTCTTTCAACAAATCCAAGGTATACTTCCGTTGACTAATGTGTAATCCATTCTTGAACCGACACACTTCAATACCAAGGAAGTACTTCAATTCTCCAAGATCTTTGATTTCAAACACCGATTTGAGAAAATCCTTTGTTTCTTGAATTCCTTCTTTATCATCACCGGTGATTACCATATCATCAACATAGATCAACACAACTACCATTCCCTTTTTACTTTGTAGTGTAAATAGGGTATGATCAAGTTCACACTTCTTGAAACTTCTCTCCTTGAGAGTGCTACTCAACTTCTTGTACCAAGCTCGTGGAGATTGTTTGAGACCGTATATGGCTTTTCTTAGCCTAAGTACTTTTCCCGGAGCAATGGATGTCTCAAGCCCGGGAGGGGGCGTCATGTAGACCTCTTCTTCAAGATCTCCTTGTAGAAAGGCGTTTTTAACGTCCATTTGCCAAAGCTCCCACTCCAAGTTAACCGCCAACGAGAATACCACTCTAACCGTATGGAGCTTAGCAACCGGTGCAAATGTATCCGTATAATCATCTCCATACGTTTGTGTGAATCCCCTAGCAACCAACCGAGCTTTATACCTTTCAAGGTCACCATTGCTTAAATACTTGATTGTGAAGACCCATTTTGATGTCACGGCTCTCTTCCCAAACGGCAAATCCGCCTCATCCCATGTATGATTTCTTACCATAGCTCCCACTTCATCATCTACAGCCTCTACCCACTGTTCATTCTCCATAGCCTCCTCATAGGTCGTTGGAATTGTATGTTCGTCTATCTTGGTGAGAAAAGCACGATGGGAAGAAGGGAGAAAGGCGAGAGAACACACTGCTTGTATAGGATGGGCTACGGCTTGATAGTTGTAGTAGACTCTACTCTCTTTCCATTGAGAGGGATCTTTCTTGACCCTAGTACTTCTTCTAAGCACCGGCTCGACCGGAGCTTGAGTAACTTGAATCTCTTCTTGTTCTTGATGCTCCTCTTGTTCCACTAAAGTATCCTCTTGTTCTTGACCATCCTCTTGAGACACTTCTTGAGCATTGTCTTGATCTTGCACATCTTCTTGGACCACTTCTTGAGGTTCGGATGAGTTACTCAGTATGCCTTGAGATTCTTGACTTGGCGTAGACGGAACGGCCTTACCTGTTGAACTAAGTGCTACATCGGTACTTAGGGAAATAAATAATATTGGGTAATTTACCCAAGTGGAATAAAACGGATGGGTAAACCGCGGATCAGACGATAAGTGATCCGCGGGACGGAGCGGCTCGATGTCAGGACAGTCCGCAATACTTGGGAGCATCAAGGATCAGTTCGGTACGCGGGTCAGTTGGAGTCTCGGACATCAGGACGTTCGGATGGACCCGCGGGACGAGAAGCTTCGAGGATCAGGACGAGAAGTGTCCGCGTGTTGATCCGGGTCACGTACCGGGTATTCGGATAAACACGCGGACCCTTACCGGGTTATCGGGTCATGTGCTGATCCGTGATGCCAACGTTCGGATAAGGACGCTGCGGACGTACGGAACTCGGGCAAGGCACGTACCGCGGTCCGGGCAATGTACCGAGACACTTTTTACTCATTTTGTTCAACTTTTAAATCCGGTCATGCTGACCAACCTAGTCTTTGCTATTTATGGGTTAGTTCTGATCTTGTATTCCTTAAGCTTGAATAATAAAAATGGTTTTCAAGTTCATATTCTCCTAATCTCTAAACCAATCCAAATCTCTATTTTTCTCTCTTATTCTCTAAAATCTAACATGGTATCAGAGCAGGATGCGATCCTTAATCTCTACTAAATCTCATAAACTTCTTGGTTCATCAATCTCTCGGTCTAAAATCTCAAAAATCCTTCGATCCGAAACTTTCTTAAAGTGTTAGGTTGAATCGTTATATTGAGATATCCATTCTCTCTATGCGCTTAACCTAACCTATATTAGAAAAGAGTTTTAGTTACGGTAACTCTAAAGATTCAAACTTTGTGATAAAATCAATCTAAGTTTGAAAGTTCTCATGGAAAATACTAAAGCTTTGGTGATTCCCGTGGTTCTCAAGGGTGAGAATTACTTATTGTGGTCTAGAACCACTAAAACAGCTCTTTGTGGTCGAGGTCTATGGAACCACATTGATATCTCTACAAGGCCGGCCTTTGACTCAAGTGAAGAAGAGGATGAAGAGGCGGTAAAGGAGAAGGAAGCCAAGTGGTTCCAAGAGGACCAAACGGTGTTGGCGATCCTTCAAAATGGGCTTGAACCGGCTATTCTCGAAGCCTACTCCTATTGTGAGACGGCGGTGGAACTTTGGGAAACTTTGAAAAACGTGTATGGAAACACATCAAATCTCTCTCGGGTGTTCGAAGTAAAGAAGGCCATCAATAATCTTCATCAAGAGGACATGGAGTTTACTAAGCATTTTGGGAAATATAGATCCTTATGGGCTGAACTAGAAATGCTTAGGCCAAGCTCGGTCGATCCAACGGTAATCAACGAACGGAAGGAGCAAGATAAGGTGTTCGGCCTCCTTCTTACATTGAGCCCGGTCTTCAACGATCTCATCAAGCATATTCTTAGATTGGACCATCTCCCAAGTCTTGATGATGTGTGTGCTCAAATCCAAAGGGAACAAGGATCTCTTGGGCTCTTTAGTGGTAAGGGGGAGCTTCCGACGGCTAACAAGGGTGTGTACCGGTTTGATGAGAAGAAATCCAAGGGATGGTGCGATTATTGTAAAAGGAAGGGACACACTAAGGATAAATGCTGGTTGCTTCATCCACATCTCAAGGAACGCTTCTACAACGATCGAGCAAGGGACAACGACCGTGCTAATACCTCTAAGGTGAACTTTGTCTCGGCCAAAGGTGATCAACCAAAGAGCCAACCCACAACACCGGTCAAGATAGGAAGTGATGCGGTCCAAGAAGATTATGTGAGGAAATCTGACTTGGAGGCTTTCTTTAAAGCCTTGAACGCAAGCAAAGAATCCGGTAAAACTTTCTTTACTCGAACTCCTAATAGTTCCTTGATAATTGATTCGGGAGCTTCACATCACATGATAAGTAATTTGAACATGCTTGAAAATGTGAAATCAATTAATGGTAATGTTGAAATTGCTAATGGTGATAATATTCCCATAAAAGGAATTGGAACCTTGAGGCTATTTGATAAAGATTCAAAAGCGTTTTATATGCCTAACTTTACCTCAAATTTACTATCGGTTAAAAGAGCAACTAAAGACTTGAATTGTTATGCAATTTTTGGTCCTAATGATGTTCATTTTCAGGATATTAAGTCCGGAAAGATAATTGGGGAAGGTGGTACCAAGGATGATCTCTATGTTCTTGAAGATATTTCGCCAAGCTTATCTAGTTCTTGTTCTTTTAAATCTTGTTTAGGAGTTTCCAATAATGCGATTTGGCATGCTAGATTAGGTCATCCTCATTCTAGAGCTTTTGAAATCATGTTACCTAATGTTTACTTTGATCATTTGAGTTGTGAATCTTGTATCCTTGGTAAACATTGCAAATCGGTTTTTCCAAAATCTACTACCACTTATGATAATTGTTTTGACTTGATTCATTCGGATGTGTGGACCTCCCCTTGCATTTCTAGAGATAATAACAAATACTTTGTCACCTTTATAGATGAGAAATCGAAATACACTTGGATTACACTTTTACCATCTAAAGATAGAGTATTTGAGGCATTTATGAATTTTGAAGCTTATATTGCTAACCAATACAATGCGAAGATCAAAATTTTTAGAACAGATAATGGAGGGGAGTATACTAGTACCCGGTTAAAAGAACATCTCAAAAGACAAGGCATATTTCATCAAACAAGTTGTCCTTACACACCACAACAAAATGGGGTGGCCGAAAGAAAGAACCGTCACTTGATGGAGTTGTCTCGATCAATGATGGTCCATATGAATGTTCCAAAAAGGTTTTGGGGAGATGCCGTAATGACGGCTTGCTATCTAATTAATCGAACGCCAACCAAAATCTTAGGAGATTATGCACCATTCGAGGTACTCAACAAAACTAAACCTTTTATTGAATATCTAAAGGTCTTTGGTTGTCTTTGTTTTGTGTTATTACCTGGTGAGCTACAGAACAAGTTAGATGCCAAGAATTCGAAGTGCATATTCCTTGGATATTCAACCACTCAAAAGGGATACAAATACTATGATCCGATTACAAGGAAGACGGTTGTGTCAAGGGATGTGAAATTCATTGAGGACAAAGGGTATTACGGTTTGGATGCCAAAGAAAACTTGGATGATTTAACCATCCCGTCGGACCTTGGCTCTAATCTACGGTTCCTTCTTCAAAACTTGGGAACCCAAGAGCCAAGAGACACTATGGGTAAGGCCGTTCCGTCTACGCCAAGTCAAGAATCTCAAGGCATACCGAGTAACTCATCCGAACCTCAAGAAGTGGTCCAAGAAGATGTGCAAGATCAAGACAATGCTTAAGAAGTGTCTCAAGAGGATGGTCAAGAACAAGAGGATACTTTAGTGGAACAAGAGGAGCATCAAGAACAAGAAGAGATTCAAGTTACTCAAGCTCCGGTCGAGCCGGTGCTTAGAAGAAGTACTAGGGTCAAGAAAGATCCCTCTCAATGGAAAGAGAGTAGAGTCTACTACAACTATCAAGCCGTAGCCCATCCTATACAAGCAGTGTGTTCTCTCGCCTTTCTCCCTTCCTCCCATCGTGCTTTTCTCACCAAGATAGACGAACATACAATTCCAAAGACCTATGAGGAGGCTATGGAGAATGAACAGTGGGTAGAGGCTGTAGATGATGAAGTGGGAGCTATGGTAAGAAATCATACATGGGATGAGGCGGATTTGCCGTTTGGGAAGAGAGCCGTGACATCAAAATGGGTCTTCACAATCAAGTATTTAAGCAATGGTGACCTTGAAAGGTATAAAGCTCGGTTGGTTGCTAGGGGATTCACACAAACGTATGGAGATGATTATACGGATACATTTGCACCGGTTGCTAAGCTCCATACGGTTAGAGTGGTATTCTCGTTGGCGGTTAACTTGGAGTGGGAGCTTTGGCAAATGGACGTTAAAAACGCCTTTCTACAAGGAGATCTTGAAGAAGAGGTCTACATGACGCCCCCTCCCGGGCTTGAGACATCCATTGCTCCGGGAAAAGTACTTAGGCTAAGAAAAGCCATATACGGTCTCAAACAATCTCCACGAGCTTGGTACAAGAAGTTGAGTAGCACTCTCAAGGAGAGAGGTTTCAAGAAGTGTGAACTAGATCATACCCTATTTACACTACAAAGTAAAAAGGGAATGGTAGTTGTGTTGATCTATGTTGATGATATGGTAATCACCGGTGATGATAAAGAAGGAATTCAAGAAACAAAGGATTTTCTCAAATCGGTGTTTGAAATCAAACATCTTGGAGAATTGAAGTACTTCCTTGGTATTGAAGTGTGTCGGTTCAAGAATGGATTACACATTAGTCAACGGAAGTATACCTTGGATTTGTTGAAAGAAACCGGTATTGACCTTGGCACCATCAAAATGTGCTAAGGGAAAAGAATAAGCAAGAGTGTCGATCGACAGAGGTGAGTGTCGATCGACACTCACCTCTCTGGAAAAACTGGAGGTGCGGAACGAAGGCGTCGATCGACACCAAGGAGTGGTGTCGATCGACACGAGTCCCAGAGTTTGAATCCGACCGTTGGAGATCCGACCGTTGGAGAATCCGACCGTTGCTATCCAACCGTTGAGATATGACCGTTGGAGAGGCGTGTCGATCGACACACTTATTTAGTGTCGATCGACACGGAGGCCAGAACTGTTTTCTATATAAATCTTGTTGTATGAACCTTGCACATTTATCTTGAATGGAATAATTTTTCAAGTTCATACTCTTTCTCTCTATTCTTCCCAATTCTCTCAATCTCTTATTCTCTCAATCTAAGTCCTAAAATCTAACATGGTATCAGAGCGATTTTGATCTTTGTGACCTCATTACTCTCATAATCTCATACTTCAAATCTCATTCTTTCATTAACCTTTTTCGATTTGTGGATTTTCCTTTAACTAGTTAGATCAAATCGTTATATAGAGATTTCCATTCTCTTTATGCGCTTGATTTAACATACATATCAATCCCAAATCATTTCTAAAAGTTTCAAACTTTCATAAGAAAAGATGAGTTCTTTAGATAATTCTAAACCATTGGTGGTTCCGGTTACTCTCAAGGGAGATAACTACTTATTGTGGTCAAGAACCACGAAGATAGCTCTATGTGGCCGAGGGTTGTGGAGCCACATTGAAACTTCATCTAAACCGGTGTATGATTCATCCGGAGAAGAAGACGATGAAGATTCCGAAAAGAAGAGAGAAGCAAAGTGGTTCCAAGAGGACCAAAGCGTGTTGGCCATTCTTCAAAATGGTCTTGAATCCTCCATTCTTGAGGCGTATTCCTATTGTGAAACGGCGGAGGAGCTATGGGAAACATTGAAGAACGTTTATGGAAACGTGTCTAACCTTTCTCGGGTTTATGAAGTGAAGAAAGCCATCAATAATCTTCATCAAGAGGATATGGAATTTACCAAGCACTTTGGTAAATATAGGTCTCTTTGGGCCGAGCTTGAAATGTTGAGACCAAGTTCCATTGATCCAAAGGTGCTAAACGAAAGGAAAGAACAAGACAAGGTCTTTGGGCTATTACTCACCTTGAATCCGGCATTCAATGATCTCATCAAGCACATCCTAAGGTCGGAGAAGCTCCCAAGTCTTGAAGATGTGTGCTCACAAATTCAAAGAGAACAAGGTTCCCAAGGACTCTTTGATAGTAAGGGGGAGCTTCCAACGGCTAATAAGGGGGTTTACAACCGATTCGATAATCGTGGAAACAAAGGGAGCTATGGTAACAATCGGCCGGGCTCTAAGGCAAGGTGTGAACATTGCAAGGGAAGACACACCAAGGAGACTTGTTGGCTTCTTCATCCGGAGCTCAAGCCGAGTTGGTGGATCGACTACCCGAAGAACCCAAGAGCTAACTACACCACGGCCAAGCCCGACCAAGTTCCAACCGGATTAGCTAAGCAAGGTGAGGAGGCCAACCAAGGAGATTATGTGAGAAAATCCGACTTGGAGGCACTCATCAAAGCTCTTACCATACAAAAGGAATCCGGTAAAACTTACTTTACCCATACTCCTAGTAGCTCCCTAGTAGTTGATTCGGAAGCTTCCCATCACATGATTAGTAACTCTAGGATGCTTGAGAATATTGAGTCAACTAATGGAAATGTGATGATTGCTAATGGAGATAATATACCTATAAGAGGAATTGGAACCTTAAAAGTCTTTGATAAAGATTCTAAAGCCTTTTATATGCCGACTTTTACTTCTAATTTACTTTCGGTAAAAAGAGCTACTAAAGATTTGAATTGTTATGCAATATTTGGTCCTAATGATGTTCATTTTCAGGATATTGATTCCGGAAAGATTATTGGAGAGGGTGGAACCAAAGATGATCTCTATGTTATTGAAGATTTTTCACCTAGTTCTTTTTCGGTCAAATCTTGTTTAGGAGTGGCTAATAATGCTATTTGGCATGCTAGATTAGGTCATCCTCATTCTAGAGCTTTTGAATTAATGTTACCAAATGTTTACTTTGATCATAAGAGTTGTGAATCTTGTATTCTTGGTAAACATTGTAAAACGGTTTTCCCGAATTCTACTACTACTTATGAGAAATGTTTTGATTTAATTCATTCGGATGTTTGGACCTCACCATGCTTATCTAGGGATAATAACAAGTATTTCGTAACATTTATAGATGAAAAATCAAAATATACTTGGATCACCCTATTACCATCAAAAGATCGTGTTCTTGATGCATTCATAAATTTTCAAACTTATGTTACTAACCAATTCAATGCCAAGATCAAAATCTTTAGAACAGATAATGGAGGAGAATATACAAGCCATCGCTTCAAAGAACATCTATCTAAGCATGGCATTTTGCATCAAACAAGTTGTCCATACACTCCTCAACAAAATGGCGTGGCCGAACGGAAGAATCGTCACTTGATGGAGGTGTCTTGTGCCATGATGTTCCACATGAATGTACCTAAGAGATTTTGGGGTGATGCGGTCATGATGGCGTGCTATTTGATCAACCGAATACCAACCAAAATTCTCTCGGATATCTCTCCGTTTGAGGTACTTAATAATACTAAACCTTTTATTGAACATCTAAGGGTTTTTGGGTGTGTTTGTTTTGTCTTAGTTCCCGGTGAATTGCGGACAAAGCTAGATGCAAAGAGCACAAGGTGTATGTTCATTGGATATTCCACTACCCAAAAGGGATACAAATGTTATGATCCAAGTTCGAGAAGAACATTTGTATCCAAGGATGTGAAGTTTATGGAGGAAAAGAGCTACTATAGTACCGAAGAGAAGGATAAACTAAGGGAATTTGCAAGCTCTATGGACTACAATTCTAATTTAAGGTTCCTCCTTCAACATCTTGACAACCCGGAAACACCAAAGGCTAGAAACGGTGAAGCTCCTCCGGTCCAAGAGGAGACTATCCAAGAGACCAATGATGAGAGTGTTCCCAATGATCAAGAGGAGACGGTTAGTAATGATGAGACCTCCGGTGCTCAAGAAAGTCAAGGAGCGGTGATTGGTCATGATGAACTCCCCGATGCTCAAGCACACGACCACGATGACTCGAGAGTTGAAGAAGAACCAAGCGAACCGGTTCTTAGGAGAAGCACACGATTAAGGAAGGACCCTTCCACATGGAAAGAGAATAGAGTCTACTACAACAACCAAGCCGTTGCTCATCCTATTCAAGCGGTTTGTTCGCTCGCCCTTTTACCTTCCTCTCATCAAGCCTTCCTTGTGAAAATAGATGAACATTCGATTCCGAAGACATATGACGAGGCAATGGAAGAGGATCATTGGGTTGAAGCGGTTAATGATGAGGTTGGGGCTATGATTAAGAACCACACGTGGGATGAGGCCGATCTTCCGTTTGGGAAAAGAGCGGTTAGCTCTAAATGGGTCTTCACTCTTAAGTTCTTGAGCAATGGGGACTTGGAACGACACAAGGCGCGGTTAGTGGCGAGAGGATTTACACAAACCTATGGAGATGATTATACAGACACATTTGCTCCGGTGGCTAAGCTACACACGGTACGGGTTGTATTCTCTTTGGCGATCAATTTGGATTGGGAGTTGTGGCAAATGGATGTGAAGAATGCTTTCCTTCAAGGAGATCTTGAAGAAGAGGTGTACATGACTCCACCACCCGGCCTAGAGAACACCATTGCTCCCGGAAAGGTTCTTCGGCTAAGGAAAGCCATCTATGGTCTTAAACAATCCCCAAGGGCTTGGTACAAGAAGCTAAGTTCGACTCTCAAGGAAAAAGGTTTCAAGAAGTGTGAATTGGATCACACTCTATTCACGCTTCAAGGCCCGAATGGAATGGTGGTTGTCTTGATCTACGTGGATGATATGATCATCTCCGGTGATGATAAACAAGGGATTCAAGACACTAAGGATTTCCTAAAATCGGTCTTTGAAATTAAAGATCTCGGCGAGTTGAAATACTTCCTTGGGATCGAAGTATGTAGATTCACAAATGGATTGCACATCTCCCAGAGGAAGTATACTTTGGATTTGCTCAAGGAAACCGGGAAGCTTGCCTCGAAGCCGGCTAAGACACCGCTTGAGGAAGGATACAAGGCCGATCGAAAGGGGGAGCAAGAAGATGAAATGTATGAGGATCCATCTCAATATAGAAGACTTGTTGGGAAATTGATCTATCTTACCCTAACAAGGCCGGATCTTTGCTTTGCGGTCAACCAAGTAAGTCAACATATGAAGGAGCCAAAGGTGTTTCATTGGAAAATGGTGGATCGAATACTTCGGTACCTTAAAGGGAGTGTTGGCCAAGGCATTTGGATGGGAAGAAATGAAAACACCGAAGTTGTTGGGTATTGTGATGCGGATTGGGCCGGAGATCGAAACGATAGAAGATCCACAACCGGCTATGCAACATTCATTGGTGGAAACTTGGTGACTTGGAGAACTAAGAAGCAAAAGTTGGTCTCATGTTCAAGTGCGGAAGCCGAGTATAGAGCGATGAAGAAATTAACAAATGAGCTAACATGGTTGAGAGGCATCTTAGCTCACATGGGGATTGAGATCACTAAGCCGATGGTGATGCATTGCGACAACCAAGCCGCAATTCACATAGCTACCAACTCGGTGTTCCACGAACGGACGAAGCACATCGAGATCGATTGTCACAAGGTTCGTGAGAAGATTGAACAAGGATGGACACTTCCGTGCTTTACAAGGAGCGAGGACCAAGTGGCGGATATCTTCACCAAAGCCGCGAGTCTCAAGGTTTGCAACCGTCTCTTTAGCAAGCTTGGACTCGTGGATCTCACTCATCCATGAGAAGACCCTAACTTGCAATCATCACACTCTTTTTCCCTTAGCAAAGTTTTGTCCCACGTGGTTTTCTTTGTTAAGGTTTTTAATGAGGTGATGGTTGCGGGTTTCCAAGTTAAGCATAATTCCTTATGTTTAACTTGAGGGGGAGATTGACCTTGGCACCATCAAAATGTGCTAAGGGAAAAGAATAAGCAAGAGTGTCGATCGACAGAGGTGAGTGTCGATCGACACTTACCTCTCTGGAAAAACTGGAGGTGCGGAATGAAGGCGTCGATCGACACCAAGGAGTGGTGTCGATCGACACGAGTCCCAGAGTTTGAATCCGACCGTTGGAGATCCGACCGTTGGAGAATCCGACCGTTGCTATCCACCGTTGAGATATGACCGTTGGAGAGGCGTGTCGATCGACACACTTATTTAGTGTCGATCGACACGGAGGCCAGAACTGTTTTCTATATAAATCTTGTTGTATGAACCTTGCACATTTATCTTGAATGGAATAATTTTTCAAGTTCATACTCTTTCTCTCTATTCTTCCCAATTCTCTCAATCTCTTATTCTCTCAATCTAAGTCCTAAAATCTAACAACCGGGAAATTTGCATGTAAACCGGCAAAGACACCATTGGAAGAAGGATACAAAGCCGATCGAAAGGGGGAGCAAGAAGATGAGTTGTATGAAGACCCCTCTAGATATAGGAGGCTTGTTGGGAAATTGATCTACTTGACTCTTACACGACCGGATATATGCTTTGCGGTTAACCAAGTAAGCCAACATATGAAAGAGCCAAAGATATACCATTGGCAAATGGTTGAGAGGATACTTAGGTATCTCAAGGAGAGTCCGGGAAAAGGAATTTGGATGGGAAAGAATGAGAACTCCGATGTGGTTGGATATTGTGATGCGGATTGGGCCGGAGATAAAAGTGATAGAAGATCGATAACCGGCTATTGCACATTCATTGGAGGGAATTTGGTGACTTGGAGAACAAAGAAACAAAAGGAGGTCTCGTGTTCTAGCGCGGAAGCCGAATATAGAGCAATGAGGAAGTTGACTAATGAGCTCACTTGGCTAAGAGGGATTCTTGCACATTTGGGGATTGTAACTACGAAGCCGATGGTCATGCATTGTGATAACCAAGCTGCTATTTGTAAGATTTAGAGTGTTTAAGCGGAAAGATTAAGAGAGAATAGAAGAGATTAAGAGATTAAGAACTTGAAAACATTTTTCCATTATTTTTTCAAGGTAAAGGTTACAAATGATTGGAACAACCTATAAATAGAAAATACTAGGTAAGAATGGTCAACATGACCGTTTAAGGATAAGGGGAAAAAGTGATTCGGTCACTTGCCCGATCTGCGTGACCGAGACTCGGCGCCGTACGTACCGCGGATCCACAAATGCGTCCAGATTCCTGCCCGCGGTACGCTCCTCGTACGCGACCCGTTTACCCGGGTGGGATCCGCGTGTTTTACCGATAACCCGGTACCTTGACCCGGCTTCTCCTTCGATGCTGATCCTTCCCGCGGTACGAGATCCTCGATGCCGATCCTTCCCGCAGTACATGCGTCTCGGACTTAACTGATCCGCGGATTGGCATCGAGGCTAGACTGACCCGCGTATCGCCTTTCTCGATGTCAGTTTGATCCGCGGGTTAGTTTCCTCGATGCCGATCCGTTCCACGATTTGCCCATCCGTTTTATTTCCCAATCTTATTTATTTCCCTAAGTACCAATGCAGCACTTAGGTCAATACTCCCCCTCAAGTTAAACATAAAGGTTTTATGCTTAACTTGGAACGCTCACAACCATCACCTCGTTAAAAACCTTAGTAAAGAAAACCACGTGGGACAAAACATCACTAAGGGAAAAAGAGTGTAATGGTTGCAAGCAAGAGGTCTTCTACGGATGGGTCAAATCCACAAGTCCAAGTTTGCCATAGAGATGAGTGCAAACCTTGAGACTTGCGGCCTTGGTGAAGATATCCGCTAGTTGGTCTTCGCTTCTAGTGTAACACGGTAGAGTCCATCCTTGCTCGATCTTTTCCCTTACCTTGTGACAATCTATTTCAATGTGCTTCGTTCTCTCATGGAATACCGAGTTCGTTGCTATATGAATGGCGGCTTGATTGTCACAATGCATGATCATTGGCTTTGTAGCTTCGATCCCCAAGTGTGCAAGAATCCCTCTTAGCCAAGTGAGCTCATTGGTCAACTTCCTCATTGCTCTATACTCGGCTTCCGCACTAGAACACAAAACCTCCTTTTGTTTCTTTGTTCTCCAAGTCACCAAGTTTCCTCCGATGAACGTACAATAGCCGGTTGTTGATCTTCTATCACTTCTATCTCCGGCCCAATCCGCATCACAATACCCAACCACATCAGAGTTCTCATTCCTTCCCATCCAAATTCCTTGTCCCGGACTCTCCTTTAGATATCTAAGGATCCTCTCAACCATTTTCCAATGATATCTCTTAGGCTCTTTCATATGTTGGCTTACTTGGTTGACCGCAAAGCAAATATCCGGTCTTGTAAGCGTCAAATAGATCAATTTCCCAACAAGCCGCCTATATCTCGAGGGATCCTCATACAACTCATCTTCTTGCTCCCCCTTTCTATCGGCCTTGTATCCTTCCTCCAATGGAGTCTTAGCCGGTTTACACGCAAGGTTCCCGGTCTCTTTCAACAAATCCAACACATACTTCCTTTGACTAATGTGAAGTCCATTCTTGAACCTACAAACTTCAATACCAAGGAAATACTTCAACTCCCCAAGATCCTTGATCTCAAATACCGACTTGAGAAAGTCCTTCGTTTCTTGAATTCCTTCTTTATCATCACCGGTAATTACCATATCATCAACATAGATCAATACTACAACCATTCCCTTTGGACCTTGTAGAGTAAATAGAGTATGATCCAATTCACACTTCTTAAACCCTCTTTCTTTAAGAGTGCTACTCAACTTCTTGTACCACGCTCGTGGGGATTTTTTGAGACCATAGATAGCTTTCCTTAACCGAAGAACTTTTCCCGGAGCAATGGATGTCTCAAGTCCGGGAGGAGGCATCATATAGACTTCTTCTTCAAGGTCTCCTTGTAGAAAAGCATTTTTAACGTCCATTTGCCAAAGTTCCCAATCCAAGTTAACTGCCAAAGAAAACACAACCCGAACCGTATGGAGCTTAGCAACCGGGGCGAATGTATCCGTATAATCATCTCCATAAGTTTGTGTGAATCCTCTAGCAACCAACCGAGCTTTATACCGTTCAAGATCACCATTACTTAGATACTTGATCGTGAAGACCCATTTTGATGTCACGGCTCTCTTCCCAAATGGCAAATCCGCCTCATCCCATGTGTGATTCTTTACCATAGCACCCACTTCATCATCTACGGCCTCTACCCACCTTTCATCTTCCATGGCTTCATCATAAGTCTTTGGGATGGTATGTTCATCTATCTTGGTAAGAAAGGCACGATGAGAGGAAGGAAGAAGGGCGAGAGAACACACGGCTTGAATGGGATGTGCAATGGCTTGATAGTTGTAGTAGACTCTACTCTCTTTCCATTGAGAGGGATTCTTCTTGATTCTAGTACTTCTTCTAAGCACCGGGTCGATCGGAGCTTGACCTTCTTGAGTTTCCTCTTGTTCTTGGTTTTCCTCCAATTCCCCTTGAGCATGATCTTGAACTTGTTCCTCCTCTTGAACCACTTCTTGATTCTCGACCGATTCACTAGGCACGGCTTGAGTGGCTTGGCTTGGAGATGTTGGGGAGACGGTCTCAACCATATTGTCTCTTGGCTCATGAGTTCCCAAGTTTTGAAGAAGGAACCGTAGATTAGAGCCAAGGTCCGACTTAGTAGCCAAGTCATCCAAGTTTTCCCTTGTATCCACACCATAATACCCTTTGTCTTCAATAAACTTCACATCCCTTGATACAACCGTCTTCCTTGAAACCAGATCATAACATTTATAGCCCTTTTGAGTAGTTGAGTATCCAAGGAAGATGCATCTCAAGCTCTTGGCATCTAGCTTGTTCCGTAGCTCACCGGGTACTAACACAAAACAAAGACAACCAAAAACCTTTAGATGTTCAATAAAAGGTTTAGTTTTGTTTAATACCTCAAATGGTGCATAATCTCCCAAGATTTTGGTTGGTGTTCGGTTGATTAGATAGCAAGCCGTCATTACGGCATCTCCCCAAAATCTTCTTGGAACATTCATATGAAACATCATTGATCTAGAGACTTCCATCAAATGACGATTCTTCCGTTCGGCTACACCATTTTGTTGGGGGGTGTAGGGACAACTTGTTTGATGGAATATGCCTTGCTTTTTGAGGTGTTCTGTGAACCGGTTGCTAGTATACTCCCCTCCATTATCTGTTCTAAAAATTTTGATCTTTGCATTGTATTGGTTAGCAATATAAGCTTCAAAATTCATAAATGCCTCAAATACTCTATCTTTAGATGGTAAAAGTGTAATCCAAGTGTATTTCGATTTCTCATCTATAAAGGTGACAAAGTATTTGTTATTATCTCTAGAAATGCAAGGGGAGGTCCACACATCCGAATGAACTAAGTCAAAACAATTATCATAAGTGGTAGTAGATTTTGGAAAAACCGATTTGCAATGTTTACCAAGGATACAAGATTCACAACTCAAATGATCAAAGTAAACATTAGGTAACATTATTTCAAAAGCTCTAGAATGAGGATGACCTAATCTAGCATGCCAAATCGCATTATTGGAAACTCCTAAACAAGATTTAAAAAAACAAGAACTAGATAATCTTAAGTCTTCAAGAACATAGAGATCATCCTTGGTACCACCTTCTCCAATTATTTTTCCCGACTTAATATCCTGAAAATGAACATCATTAGGACCAAAGATTGCATAACAATTCAAATCTTTGGTTGCTCTTTTAACCGATAACAAATTTGACGTAAAAGTAGGCATATAAAATGCTTTAGATTCCTTATTAAACAAGTTCAAAGTTCCAATTCCCTTTATAGGTATATTATCACCATTAGCAATTTCAACATTACCATTAATTGATTCCACATTTTTAAGCATGTTCAAGTTACTAATCATGTGATGTGAGGCTCCCGAATCAACTATAAGTGAACTACTAGGCGTTCGAGTAAAGAAAGTTTTACCGGAGTCCCTGTTAGCGTTCAAGGCTTTTATGAGGGCCTCTAAGTCGGATTTCCTCACATAATCCCCTTGGACCGTCTCATCTCCCATTTTAATCGGTGTTGAGGGTTGACTCTTCGGTTGTTCGCCTTTTGTTGAGACAAGATGTGCCTTAGAGCTGCTCGGATAGTCGACCCACCATGTTGGCTTGAGATGAGGATGAAGAACCCAACACTTCTCCTTAGTGTGTCCCTTTTCTTTGCAATGATCGCACCACCTCTTCTCACCAACGGACCGGTTGTTTCCGAAGCTTCCCTTGCTCCCACGGTTCTCAAACCGATTGTAAGTACCTTTATGAGCAACCGGAAGCTCCCCCTTACCACCAAAGAGTCCTTGAGATCCTTGCTCCCTTTGGATTTGAGCACACACATCTTCCATAGTTGGGAGTCTCTCCGACCTTAGAATATGTTTAGTAAGGTCATTGAACACCGGATTCAAAGTGAGTAACAACCCGAACACTTTGTCTTGTTCCTTTCTTTCATTCAATACCACCGGATCGATCGAGCTAGGCCTCAACATTTCTAGTTCGGACCACAAAGATCTATACTTTCCCAAGTGTTTGGTAAACTCCATATCCTCTTGATGAAGATTGTTGATTGCTTTCTTAACCTCAAACACTCGGGCCAAGTTAGAGACGTTCCCATACACATTCTTCAATGTTTCCCAAAGCTCATTCGCCGTCTCACAATACGAATAAGCTTCAAGGATCGAGGAGTCAATCCCACTTTGAAGAACCGCCAAGACCGTTTGATCCTCTTGAAACCACTTAGCTTCCCTTGCCTTGGCTGCTTCACCATCTTCGTTCGCCGGTGCCTCAACAATCGACCTTAAGGTAAGATCGATGTGATTCCACAACCCTCGACCACAAAGAGCCGTCTTTGTCGTCCTTGACCAGAGCAAGTAGTTTTCCCCTTTCAAAACCACCGGAACCACCAACGCTTTTGGATTTTCCATCGAACTCATCTTTCTTCTTCACGTTCCGTTACCACCAAGATATTTCTTCACAAGATCAAAGCTTTACCACAACCAAACAAGATTTATACCAAAAACCAAAAATTTATCCAAAAACAACCAATCTCCAACCGAAAGGTTCAAACTTTCAAGGATTTAGAACCGAGAGTTAAGAGAATCAACACGAACCAAGAGACTTATAGATTTAGATATCAAACAACCTTAGAATGTAAGTTAGGCTAAGCGCATAAAGAGAATAAGGATCTCAATATACCGATTCAACCTAACACTTTGAGATTGTTATGAATCCGAACAAAGTTTGAGATAAGTAAGGTCACCAAGATTGAAATGGCTCTGATACCATGTAAGATTTAGAGTGTTTAAGCGGAAAGATTAAGAGAGAATAGAAGAGATTAAGAGATTAAGAACTTGAAAACATTTTTCCATTATTTTTTCAAGGTAAAGGTTACAAATGATTGGAACAACCTATAAATAGAAAATACTAGGTAAGAATGGTCAACATGACCGTTTAAGGATAAGGGGAAAAAGTGATTCGGTCACTTGCCCGATCCGCGTGACCGAGACTCGGCGCTGTACGTACCGCGGATCCACAAATGCGTCCAGATTCCTGCCCGCGGTACGCTCCTCGTACGCGACCCGTTTACCCGGGTGGATCCGCGTGTTTTACCGATAACCCGGTACCTTGACCCGGCTTCTCCTTCGATGCTGATCCTTCCCGCGGTACGAGATCCTCGATGCCGATCCTTCCCGCAGTACATGCGTCTCGGACTTAACTGATCCGCGGATTGGCATCGAGGCTAGACTGACCCGCGTATCGCCTTTCTCGATGTCAGTTTGATCCGCGGGTTAGTTTCCTCGATGCCGATCCGTTCCACGATTTTCCCATCCGTTTTATTTCCCAATCTTATTTATTTCCCTACGTACCAATGCAGCACTTAGGTCAATACTATTCATATAGCAACGAACTCGGTATTCCATGAGAGGACGAAGCACATTGAAATCGATTGTCACAAAGTGAGAGAGAAGATCGAGCAAGGATGGACTCTACCGTGTTACACTAGAAGCGAAGACCAACTAGCGGATATTTTCACCAAGGCCGCAAGTCTCAAGGTTTGCACTTATCTTTATGGCAAACTTGGACTTGTGGATTTGACCCATCCGTAGAAGACCTCTTGCTTGCAACCATCACACTCTTTTTCCCTTAGTAAAGTTTTGTCCCACGTGGTTTTCTTTACTAAGGTTTTTAATGAGGTGATAGTTGTGAGCTTTCGAAGTTAAGCATAAATCCTTTATGTTTAACTTGAGGGGGAGTGTTGAACTAAGTGCTACATCGGTACTTAGGGAAATAAATAATATTGGGTAATTTACCCAAGTGGAATAAAACGGATGGGTAAACCGCGGATCAGACGATAAGTGATCCGCGGGACGGAGCGGCTCGATGTCAGGACAGTCCGCAGTACTTGGGAGCATCAAGGATCAGTTCGGTACGCGGGTCAGTTGGAGTCTCGGACATCAGGACGTTCGGATGGACCCGCGGGACGAGAAGCTTCGAGGATCAGGACGAGAAGCTTCGAGGATCAGGACGAGAAGTGTCCGCGTGTTGATCCGGGTCACGTACCGGGTATTTGGATAAACATGCGGACCCTTACCGGGTTATCGGGTCATGTGCTGATCCGTGATGCCAATGTTCGGATAAGGACGCTGCGGACGTACGGAACTCGGGCAAGGCACGTACCGCGGTCCGGGCAATGTACCGAGACACTTTTTACTCATTTTGTTCAACTTTTAAATCCGGTCATGCTGACCAACCTAGTCTTTGCTATTTATGGGTTAGTTCTGATCTTGTATTCCTTAAGCTTGAATAATAAAAATGTTTTTCAAGTTCATATTCTCCTAATCTCTAAACCGATCCAAATCTCTATTTTTCTCTCTTATTCTCTAAAATCTAACATTACCCATAGTGTCTCTTGGCTCTTGGGTTCCCGAGTTTTGAAGAAGGAACCGTAGATTAGAGCCAAGGTCCGACGGGATGGTTAAATCATCCAAGTTTTCTTTGGCATCCAAACCGTAATACCCTTTGTCCTCAATGAATTTCACATCCCTTGACACAACCGTCTTCCTTGTAATCGGATCATAGCATTTGTATCCCTTTTGAGTGGTTGAATATCCAAGGAATATGCACTTCGAACTCTTGGCATCTAACTTGTTCTGTAGCTCACCAGGTACTAACACAAAACAAAGACAACCAAAGACCTTTAGATGTTCAATAAAAGGTTTAGTTTTGTTGAGTACCTCGAATGGTGCATAATCTCCTAAGATTTTGGTTGGCGTTCGATTAATTAGATAGCAAGCCGTCATTACGGCATCTCCCCAAAACCTTTTTGGAACATTCATATGGACCATCATTGATCGAGACACCTCCATCAAGTGACGGTTCTTTCTTTCGGCCACCCCATTTTGTTGTGGTGTGTAAGGACAACTTGTTTGATGAAATATGCCTTGTCTTTTGAGATGTTCTTTTAACCGGGTACTAGTATACTCCCCTCCATTATCTGTTCTAAAAATTTTGATCTTGGCATTGTATTGGTTAGCAATATAAGCTTCAAAATTCATAAATGCCTCAAATACTCTATCTTTAGATGGTAAAAGTGTAATCCAAGTGTATTTCGATTTCTCATCTATAAAGGTGACAAAGTATTTGTTATTATCTCTAGAAATGCAAGGGGAGGTCCACACATCCGAATGAATCAAGTCAAAACAATTATCATAAGTGGTAGTAGATTTTGGAAAAACCGATTTGCAATGTTTACCAAGGATACAAGATTCACAACTCAAATGATCAAAGTAAACATTAGGTAACATTATTTCAAAAGCTCTAGAATGAGGATGACCTAATCTAGCATGCCAAATCGCATTATTGGAAACTCCTAAACAAGATTTAAAAGAACAAGAACTAGATAAGCTTGGCGAAATATCTTCAAGAACATAGAGATCATCCTTGGTACCACCTTCCCCAATTATCTTTCCGGACTTAATATCTTGAAAATGAACATCATTAGGACCAAAAATTGCATAACAATTCAAGTCTTTAGTTGCTCTTTTAACCGATAGTAAATTTGAGGTAAAGTTAGGCATATAAAACGCTTTTGAATCTTTATCAAATAGCCTCAAGGTTCCAATTCCTTTTATGGGAATATTATCACCATTAGCAATTTCAACATTACCATTAATTGATTTCACATTTTCAAGCATGTTCAAATTACTTATCATGTGATGTGAAGCTCCCGAATCAATTATCAAGGAACTATTAGGAGTTCGAGTAAAGAAAGTTTTACCGGATTCTTTGCTTGCGTTCAAGGCTTTAAAGAAAGCCTCCAAGTCGGATTTCCTCACATAATCTTCTTGGACCGCATCACTTCCTATCTTGACCGGTGTTGTGGGTTGGCTCTTCGGTTGATCACCTTTGGCCGAGACAAAGTTCACCTTAGAGGTATTAGCACGGTCGTTGTCCCTTGCTCGATCGTTGTAGAAGCGTTCCTTGAGATGTGGATGAAGCAACCAGCATTTATCCTTAGTGTGTCCCTTCCTTTTACAATGATCGCACCATCCCTTGGATTTCTTCTCATCAAACCGGTACACACCCTTGTTAGCCGTCGGAAGCTCCCCCTTACCACTAAAGAGCCCAAGAGATCCTTGTTCCCTTTGGATTTGAGCACACACATCATCAAGACTTGGGAGATGGTCCAATCTAAGAATATGCTTGATGAGATCGTTGAAGACCGGGCTCAATGTAAGAAGAAGGCCGAACACCTTATCTTGCTCCTTCCGTTCGTTGATTACTGTTGGATCGACCGAGCTTGGCCTAAGCATTTCTAGTTCAGCCCATAAGGATCTATATTTCCCAAAATGCTTAGTAAACTCCATGTCCTCTTGATGAAGATTGTTGATGGCCTTCTTTACTTCGAACACCCGAGAGAGATTTGATGTGTTTCCATACACGTTTTTCAAAGTTTCCCAAAGTTCCACCGCCGTCTCACAATAGGAGTAGGCTTCGAGAATAGCCGGTTCAAGCCCATTTTGAAGGATCGCCAACACCGTTTGGTCCTCTTGGAACCACTTGGCTTCCTTCTCCTTTACCGCCTCTTCATCCTCTTCTTCACTTGAGTCAAAGTCCGGCCTTGTAGAGATATCAATGTGGTTCCATAGACCTCGACCACAAAGAGCTGTTTTAGTGGTTCTAGACCACAATAAGTAATTCTCACCCTTGAGAACCACGGGAATCACCAAAGCTTTAGTATTTTCCATGAGAACTTTCAAACTTAGATTGATTTTATCACAAAGTTTGAATCTTTAGAGTTACCGTAGCTAAAACTCTTTTCTAATATAGGTTAGGTTAAGCGCATAGAGAGAATGGATATCTCAATATAACGATTCAACCTAACACTTTAAGAAAGTTTCGGATCGGAGGATTTTTGAGATTTTAGACCGAGAGATTGATGAACCAAGAAGTTTATGAGATTTAGTAGAGATTAAGGATCGCAACCCGCTCTGATACCATGTTAGATTTTAGAGAATAAGAGAGAAAAATAGAGATTTGGATCGGTTTAGAGATTAGGAGAATATGAACTTGAAAAACATTTTTATTATTCAAGCTTAAGGAATACAAGATCAGAACTAACCCATAAATAGCAAAGACTAGGTTGGTCAGCATGACCGGATTTAAAAGTTGAACAAAATGAGTAAAAAGTGTCTCGGTACATTGCCCGGAACGCGGTACGTGCCTTGCCCGAGTTCCGTACGTCCGCAGCGTCCTTATCCGAACGTTGGCATCACGGATCAGCACATGACCCGATAACCCGGTAAGGGTCCGCGTGTTTATCCGAATACCCGGTACATGACCCGGATCAACACGCGGACACTTCTCGTCCTGATCCTCGAAGCTTCTCGTCCCGCGGGTCCATCCGAACGTCCTGATGTCCGAGACTCCAACTGACCCGCGTACCGAACTGATCCTCGATGCTCCAAAGTACTGCGGACTGTCCTGACATCGAGCCGCTCCGTCCCGCGGATCACTTATCGTCTGATCCGCGGTTTACCCATCCATTTTATTCCACTTGGGTAAATTACCCAATATTATTTATTTCCCTAAGTACCGATGTAGCACTTAGTTCAACAAAACTCACTAGATGCAGCCATAGCCATGCCGTTTTCTTGTGTTGAGGAGCTGGCTTGCTTTTGTTCATCCATTTGCTCATGGGAGAGGTTAGCTTTCTGATCTTTGAACTTGCTTGGCTTAAGGTGTGGGTGTAGGATCCAGCACTTATCTTTGGTGTGGCCCTTCTTCTTACAATGGTCACATATCCACACCTTCCTATCATCAGGCTTGTAGAGTCCTTTATTGGCAGAGATAAGCTCCCTTTTTCCTCCAAAGAGTCCATGAGAGCCTTGTTCCTTTTGAATCTGAGCACACACTTCTTCAAGGCTCGGAAGTTTGTTTGCCCTCAGCATATGCTTGATGAGGTCTGTGTAGCTTGGATTTAAGGTCATGAGAAGACCAAAGACCTTATCTTGCTCACGCCTTTCATTAATAACAGCTGGATCAACTGAACTTGGTCTTAGCATTTCAAGTTCAGCCCAAAGGGACCTAAATCTCCCAAAATGTTGAGTAAATTCCATGTCTTCTTGGCTGAGATCATTGATAGCCTTCTTGACTTCAAATACTCTACTCAAGTTTGAGGTATTCCCAAATACCTTGTGGAGAGTTTCCCACAACTCCTTGGCTGACTCACAGTAGGAGTATGCTTCAAGGAGAGATACTTCAAGAGAGTTTTGGATGATAGATAACACCATTTGGTCCTCTTGGAACCACTTGTTACTGTCACCAGCAACCACCGTCTTCTTACCATCCTTCTCAACCGTCTCCTTTGGTGCTTCGCTCTTCACGACATGCTCCCAAAGCCCACGGCTACACAGAGCTGTTTTGGTCGTTCTGTGTTAATCAAGGAGAGTACTTAAGGATTAATCTTTCCTTAAGTTACTAATGGAATAAATGAGTTACCGAAGAAAAGAAATGATCCGGGTAACTTTGGTAAACAAGTGGACCGAGACGCGGATAAGTATAGAAGCGGATCGGTACACGAGGGAGAGATGCGGAACGGTACAGTTCAGACCCAAGGAAGGATCATCGGTTTACAAGGGAAGAGGAAAAGAATGAAATTTGGAGATTCTCAAATGGAGAC
Organism: Draba incana; assembly: GCA_963576765.1. NCBI lineage: Eukaryota > Viridiplantae > Streptophyta > Magnoliopsida > Brassicales > Brassicaceae > Draba > Draba incana. Next base: position 19,425,687 of record OY755208.1, read on the forward strand.
CCTTGGAGAGGAGATCATTCGGCCAAATGGGATTCAAACCTTGGAATGCTTATTTGGGTTATTTCCTATCCTTACTCTCTTGGTGAACCGATTCAAAATGAATCCATGATCTAGCTAAAGAGAAACACATTCATGAGAATAGAGAATATTTCTTAAACCTACCCCTTTCTTATACTCAAAATCTTTCTATATTCTCTTAAATCTCTCAATCTCTCAATCTCTATATTCTCTAAATTCTCTATTCTCAAAATCAGTTTGGAACCAAAGCCTAAACACAAATCAAACACTAACCCTAATCCTTATGTGATTGATTACTCTTGGTTTGAATTCTCTTGTGTTGTGAATTCTCTTCGGTAAAAGAAAGAAACGTTTCCCCTTTATCAAAGCTCACCGTTTGTGTGAAACTTATCACCGGACCCTTATTCTCTATGGTGATAAGGTTTGAGCACTTATGGTCCATTCTTGTGAGAATCATTGAAAGATTAATGTTGGTAACATTGAGAAGATGTTTGGTGTTGGTAACATTGATTGGAACATTGGTGGGAATGGCTAGAATGCTTGGAGTGTGCTTGTGCCTTGTTTTTGTAGCGGTCCTTGTTTGAATATGGAACCGATGATGCACACCCAAGGAGTCCAAGGAGATGCAACTAAGAAGGTGGTTCCTTGATAGGTCAAGGAGTAAAATTCCAACCTTTTGGAGATCTAGAAGCATGGAGGATTTGGAAGGGAAAATCCGAACTGGTGGCTACATAATCGACGAGCCCGAAAGGGAAAATCCGAACTTGTAGCTATCTAATCGACGAGCCATTACAATTCCTCAAGACAAGCCGATGTGATGGAGTTATCCGAGATTGTTGCTTCGGATAATGAAAGAATCATGGCGTAAAGAAAGGTTGCATAGACTTGGGAGTCAAAGAGCTAGGGGGAAGAAATGGAATGATTATAAGTTATAAATGAAGACCGGAGGGGAACACGGAGGAGGCCAAGATAAGAGAAGCTACTTGAAGTTTATGTTTAAACCGAAGCTAGAAGAATGAAGTGTCTTCGGGTGGAAAGTTCAAATGGGTTGTGTGTGTGAAATGGCGGTTCCAAGTCACACTAGTGGTGTTAAATGATCATGCTTCTAAGGAGTGATCATCATGGAATGAATCAAAGAAGTTGAATTGGTGTGGAATGAAGTGAAGATTAAAGGATCAACCACACCACCGAAATGAAAAGGCTACTCTCTAAACTCTTAATCTTTTAAATATGTTCAATTATAATTGTTTGGTTCTTTGATTGCTTGCTTGGTTCATTGGTGTATACTTTAAGCTTTCTCTTGTTTGAACTACGTTAAGGTTCGAGGAGGAGAAGATTGAAGTTGGCTAATGATCGTGAGATAAAGAGGAAGCATCAAGACCGGCGGTTTCAACCTTAGCCTTTGTGTTCACGACGCCTAAGGTTGAGGGGGAGTATTAGAGAGGAAGCATGAAGAAGGAGGGCGAGGCCGAGGCAAGAGAAGAGAAGCCGAGGACCGAAGCTCAAGAAGAACAAGACCTTGATTGAATTTCCCTAAAGATCATTGAGTTGGTACTCTTTTTCCTTAGTAGATTTTTATCCCAATGGGTTTTATCTACTAAGGTTTTAATGAGGCCTCTCCTTGTATCTCCAAGTCCACACTTCACTTTGTTGTGTTTGGACTTGAGGGGGAGTGTTAATCAAGGAGAGTACTTAAGGATTAATCTTTCCTTAAGTTACTAATGGAATAAATGAGTTACCGAAGAAAAGAAATGATCCGGGTAACTTTGGTAAACAAGTGGACCGAGACGCGGATAAGTATAAAAGCGGATCGGTACACGAGGGAGAGATGCGGAACGGTACAGTTCAGACCCAAGGCGTTCCATGTGGTCCCGAATAATCTGACCGTTGCTTTCTTGGTGTGTCATCCCGTTCATGAGCTCTCTTGTAGTCCCAAAAACAATCTGGTCAAAGAAAAGGATTTGATGCTTTATTCCACAAGAGTCCAAGAGTTGCTTTATGAGCTGTCCTTATCTTATCCTCTTTCCCCTCATCTCCAACGTTCAGATTTTGTAATCTGATCCAAAAGACTTTCCTTTATATATTTGCATCTCTTTCATTGTAATCCTTAACTTGTTCTTCATAATAAAATCAGATTACAAGTTCATATATTCAAGATGTAGAGATTAGGAGTTAATTGTGTTTAGGGTGAGATTCATTTGAATCAAACCCACTTATGTGTATCTCTTCTTCTTAATCACTCCTAATCTCTTCTAATATGTTCTAAATCTCTCTTGAATCTGTCCAAAACTCTCTCTTAATCTCTTTGCTCATTTGAGCTTTTCTTATGGATTCAATCTCTCTAAAGGTTGGATCTTGTGTTTATGAACACCTTATGAACCCTAAAATCTAACATTCTGGACCACAGCAAATAGTTTACCCCTTTAAGAGTAACCGGTACCACAACAGTTCTTGAGTTTTCCATGGTTAAAACCTTATTGACCACAGGATAAACCTATTGAAAGTTTGAACTAGAACTGAAAAATGAGAAGATTTTGAAAGTTCTTTGAGAAATCTGCAAGAAATAAATCACTTTAACCTCTCACAACTCAGCACCCAAGGATTTGAGGATTATTCAATCTCAGAGTGAGGAGGTTAGTATGAATTATTTCAAGAGCAAACAAAGACTTCTTGAAAATTTCCAGAAGTTTATAAACCACTGGATAAAGCTAGATTTTTCCAGAAAATTTGATGAACCAGAATGAAGATTGAGTGAAGAACACAATGAAAGAACAGAGAATAAGAGATTTTGGAGCTTAAAGCTCTGATACCATGTAAGATTATGCGGAATAAGAGAGATTTTAGTTTAGATTATGTTTAGAGTTTCAGAGTAAGAACAGAGTAAGATGAGAGAGATTGAGAGATTAATAGACTTGGAAGAGAGAAACTTTCTCCTTAGATTGATTCTGATTCATTACAACATATATATAGAAAGACAACATAGATAAGGGTGAAATACATAATTAAGTGTTGATAGTGACTTGTCCTACTGGTAACATAAACAGAAACATGTGATTCTTCTATTTTGGGTAAGTCCCACCATCTTCTTTATTCAGCCCAGATTCTGTCTCATCTTCTTGTGTACTTGAGAATCTGATCTTATTAGTCTACAAATGGGTTCACTAATCCTCATTAGTTTAACACATTAGTTCAACATGATCCTCCATAATCTTTCCAAGAAAGGCTTGAAAATCCAATGGCAAAACGGCAAGAGAACAAGTAGCTTGGATTGGATGAGCAACAGAATGACAATTGTAGTAGACTCTCTTATCTTTCCAAGTAGAGGGATCACGTCTTGGTCTTGTACTTCTTCGGAGGACTGGTTGAGGTTGCTGATCACTCGAGACTTGTATGGTTGGATCCGGTTGTGTGGTCTCTATGGTTGGATCCGGTTGTGATATAGGCTGTTCCTCTTGCAAGACCGGCTGATCTTGTTGTGGTACCGGTGTGACAGATGCTTGTGGTGATTACGGAACCACATCCATATCTCCATCATACTCCCCCTCAATATTAACTTCCGGCTCCTCTTGAGGCTGTCCCTCATTGCCTTCCATAGGTGGAGTATGTGGTTGGGTGGTGACCGAAGATGATCCATTCCCAAGGTGGTCCAATAGGAATCTAAGACTCTCATTCCGGTCAACCGAGGTAGCTAAGTCCTTCAAGCTCTCCCAATCCCTTTCCCCGTAGTATCCTTGTTCTTCAAGGAACTTCACATCACGTGAGACATAGATTCGGTTGTTGATAGGATCAAAACACTTGTACCCCTTTTGCGTTGTAGAATTCCCAAGGAACATACACTTGATGCTTTTCGGCTCAAGCTTGTTCCTAAGCTCTCCTGGAACTAAGACAAAACAAACACACCCAAAAACCTTTAGATGTTCAAAAAAGGGTTTAGTTTTGTTAAGTACCTCAAAGGGAGATATGTCCTCTAAGACTTGAGTTGGTGTGCGGTTGATAAGATAGCATGCTAACATAACCGCATCTCCCCAATATCTCTTCGGAACGTTGTGGTGAAACATCATTGATCTTGACACCTCCATAAGATGTCGATTCTTCCTCTCCGCCACTCCATTTTGTTGTGGGTTATATGGACAGCTTGTTTGATGCACAATCCCATGTTTAGCAAAATGCTCCTTAAGTTTATGGCTTGTATATTCCCCACCATTATCTGTTCTAAACACTTTGATCTTAGCATTATAATGGTTAGTGATGTAATGTTGGAAGTTAAGAAATGCATCAAACACCCTATCTTTAGATGGAAGTAAAGTGACCCATGTATATTTTGATTTCTCATCTATAAATGTCACAAAATACTTGTTTTTATCTCTAGATAAGCATGGTGATGTCCAAACATCCGAATGAACCAAATCAAAGCAATGTTCATAAACAGTAGATGATTTAGGGAAAACGGTTTTACAATGTTTACCAAGAATACAAGCTTCACAACTAGAGTAATCAAAAGAAACATTCGGTAACATGAGTTTAAGAGCACGTGAATGAGGATGACCTATTCTAGCGTGCCACAATTTATTCGAAGTTGCATCTAAACTAGAGCTAAAATGCGAACGATATGAAGTGATCGGTGCAAAATTCTCTAAAACGTAGAGATCATCTTTAGTGTTGGAATTTGATGAGTCTAAGCTCATCTATGAAGAACAAACACATAAAAGTGTTGAAGAGAGAATCCACACAAACCGGTTTCAATAAAACCGAGTATTACAAGTGTGGAATGATTTGGAGTTTGATAAGAAGAAATAACATAGATAATCAAAGGAAAGTTACTTAAATGATTGGGGTTTGATTCATAAGAATCAAACTCATAACTTAGTTCCTTTAATTATCTACATTGGAAAATACTAAAGAAAAGACTAAGTAAAATAAGAACAAGAATTTTCTCTCTTTATTATGAAGAATTGGATACTTACAAATGAATCTTACAACTTGTATTTATAGAGGAAAAATCAGATCTAAAGAAATAAAGGAAAAAGTAAAATGTTGACCAAATTTGAATTTGGTCAACTGTCCCAACGGTCTGATGCCGTACGGTCGGCATCGAGTGAAAGTGACCCGCGGGACGAGAGAAGGCACGCGGGCATCGGGTCGCAGATCTTCGGACGCAGGACGAGCTTCAGGACGAGTGGCATCGAGTCGCAGGATGCGGATCACTCGATGCCAACACGCGAAGGGACGCGGATCAGTACACGACCCGCGTGTTTATCCGTTTACCCGGGTCGGGTATTCGGATAAACACGCGGATCCTAGAAACTGATCTGATCCGCGTGTTCGAGCATCGGTACGTGGTTCCTCGATGCCTCTTCGATCCGCGGGTCGAGTGGCATTGATGCCAGGTCCGACCCGCGGTACATGGTCGGGACCAAATTTCCCAACTTCCATATTTCACCGTTTTTGCCATTTTCTCGTGCGACCTTCTTCGTTCCTCATGCGGCCTCACTCCTTCTTCACTTGAATGGCCTAGAACACCATTTTCCAAGCCTTGAACGCTTCTTGACCTTCCTTACCCAAAGTGACCCGAATATGGCTAAGTCTTGGGCACTTTGGGATCTTCTCTTGAACACCTTTGTGTTCTCCTTGTTTAACACTCCCCCGCAAGTTAATACGCAGTAACACGAAGTATTAACTTGGAGACACAAGGAGAGACCTCATTAAAACCTTAGTGGGAAAACCCTTTGGGACAAAACCACACTAAGGAAAAAGAGTATCTACTCCAAGGTCTTAAGGGTTTTAAACCAAGGTTTTGAGCTTCACCTCGGCTCCTCTTTGTTCCGCCTCGGTCTTGCTCTTCTTCTTTGAGCTTTGGCCTTCATCTTATCCGTGATAGCTTCGGCCTTGCTCTTCTTCTTTGGGCTTCTTTCTTTAATACTCCCCCGCACGCTTAGCCGCCGTGAAACACCGTGAAACAGAGGCTGAGAGTGGAGCTTGGCAACGTCTTTTGCTTTTGGAGTCTCGGATCAATCTTCGGTCTTATTGCTCCTTTTGATTTTTCTTCTTAACTCCGGTTTCTCCTCATGGTTTCCTCATTATTCTTCTTTCATTTGCACCTTTGATCAGGAGGTTTAAACAAAAGAAAACATTAGAGATGTTTCCATAACTCAAAACCATAAATTAAGAAATATACGTATACTAGCAATAGATTTTAAATAACAAATGATTGATTCATAAATGGAGAGTTTAGAAATGGCCCTTTTTCTTGAAGTTTCGGATCAGTTGTTGGTCTTATTGCTTCTCCATGATTTCCCGAGAGCATTGATTGGACGTCTCTTGATGTTCCCTTGTTATTTTGCGTCGGACGTGGTTTCGATTTCATTTTCACACCGTCTCCATGGACTTTAGCGTGACCTTATCTACACCACTTGGAAGGAGAAACCAAGTATATGAGAGGTTTCTCCACCTTCCCAAGACAAAGCGTCCAAAAACATCCAAGAGCCTTTTTTTTCTACTCTTCTTCACGGGACTGTTTTGAGACAACCTTATTGTTACGGTTTGGAGACATGGAATTTCGATTCCTTTGCTTAGTCTTCTCCCCCGTACACCAAACTTCACCGATCCAATTACTTCTTGAATTTTCACCTTGCATTTACACAATAACCGAATTGAATTAGCCACATTCAAATAATTAAGTTTTAAAAATCATAAAACCATTCAATTTCATCATGATTTTAAACTTTCAATCTTCAATTCGTTTAAAGGTTCCAAATTTGCAAGCATAGACATTTTCAAGAGAATTTAAACTTTCTTTTAATCAACCGGTTTAACATTCTAACCGGATTTCAAATTCAAATTTCAAATAAAATTAAGGGAGGGAAAAATTTAGAAACTCCCTCTTCTTCCAATTCGGATTGGAAGTATGAACACTTTTGGAGCTTCTTAGCTCCTTGAAGAATTTTGTAACTTCTTGAGTGGTTTCCTCTTGAACCACTAAATCATCAACCTTTTGATGAATAAACTTTGGCTTGGATCCATCGTGATTTTAAATGCTCCATTGGCATCCCACGGTTCTCGCCATCAATTTAGGATTGGATTCATCATGATTTTAAATGCACAAAGGCATCCCATGGATCTCTTCCTTCAAACCAACATCATAATTAGTAACCAAAGATTGAGTAACCAAGAGAATGAGAGAATAAGTAACCGAGAGAATGAGAGATTTAGTAACCAAAGAGTGAGAGAATTAGTAACCAAGAGTGAGAGAATTTGTAACCAAGTATTAAAACATGATACCGGCATTTTCCATCGGTTCACTTCAAGAAACTCTCAAGTAAGCAATCTCAATCTCTTATTAGCTTACTTGGACAAAGATTTAACAAGAGCAACAAAGGCTCACCAAGAATTTTAAACCAAGATTTTCAAAACCGTTTTCTTTAAAATTCCGAATAAAACAAAACCTTTTGGTAACAAATTTCAAACTTTTCAAAACAAACATTTCAAATTTACTAGAATTTCTTCACAAAATCTGGTTTCAAATAAAACAAAGATTTTTCAAACATTTCTTTTAAAATCAACAAAACCCGGTTTTAAGAAAATCAAGACTTTAAAACTTTGAAATCGAAATTCTTCAACATTTGAAATCAAACTTTTCAAATTCATTTTAAATCAACATTTTCAAACCCTTTTAAACAAAACTCTTACACCAAGAATTTTCAAATTAATTTTTCCAAAATTAAACAAAATCCGGTTTAAAGAACACAAACTTTAAACTTTTGAAATCACAATTTCTCAAACATTTGAAATCAATTTGCAGCGGAATCTAACACGAATTTGTGTTGGGTTAAGCGCATGAGAGAGATTGATTACTTCCTCATACCGATTCAACCCAACTCACCAAAGAAATCAAAATTTTAGAACTTTTGAAAATCAAAACCGAATCTCCAAATCTCCAACCCAAGAGCTTATGCTCTGATACCATGTTGGAATTTGATGAGTCTAAGCTCATCTATGAAGAACAAACACATAAAAGTGTTGAAGAGAGAATCCACACAAACCAGTTTCAATAAAACCGAGTATTACAAGTGTGGAATGATTTGGAGTTTGATAAGAAGAAATAACATAGATAATCAAAGGAAAGTTACTTAAATGATTGGGGTTTGATTCATAAGAATCAAACTCATAACTTAGTTCCTTTAATTATCTACATTGGAAAATACTAAAGAAAAGACTAAGTAAAATAAGAACAAGAATTTTCTCTCTTTATTATGAAGAATTGGATACTTACAAATGAATCTTACAACTTGTATTTATAGAGGAAAAATCAGATCTAAAGAAATAAAGGAAAAAGTAAAATGTTGACCAAATTTGAATTTGGTCAACTGTCCCAACGGTCTGATGCCGTACGGTCGGCATCGAGTGAAAGTGACCCGCGGGACGAGAGAAGGCACGCGGGCATCGGGTCGCAGATCTTCGGACGCGGGACGAGCTTCAGGACGAGTGGCATCGAGTCGCAGGATGCGGATCACTCGATGCCAACACGCGAAGGGATGCGGATCAGTACACGACCCGCGTGTTTATCCGTTTACCCGGGTCGGGTATTCGGATAAACACGCGGATCCTAGAAACTGATCTGATCCGCGTGTTCGAGCATCGGTACGTGGTTCCTCGATGCCTCTTCGATCCGCGGGTCGAGTGGCATTGATGCCAGGTCCGACCCGCGGTACATGGTCGGGACCAAATTTCCCAACTTCCATATTTCACCTTTTTTGCCATTTTCTCGTGCGACCTTCTTCGTTCCTCATGCGGCCTCACTCCTTCTTCACTTGAATGGCCTAGAACACCATTTTCCAAGCCTTGAACGCTTCTTGACCTTCCTTACCCAAAGTGACCCGAATATGGCTAAGTCTTGGGCACTTTGGGATCTTCTCTTGAACACCTTTGTGTTCTCCTTGTTTAACATTTAGTTCCCCCTTCTCCGATTACTTTACCGGAGTCAATATCCTGAAAAAATACCTCATTAGGACCAAATATTGCATAACAATTAAGGTCATTAGTGGTTCTTTTAACGGATAACAAATTCGATGTGAACTTAGGCATATAAAGAGCTTTAGATTTTTTATCAAATAACTTCAGATTGCCTATCCCTTTAATGGGTACTCTATCTCCATTAGCAATTAGCACATTTCCTTTAGCGGGTTCTATATTGTCTAGCAAATTCGGATTACTAACCATATGGTGTGAAGCACCCGAACCAACAATTAGAGAGCTAGAAGGTCTATGTGTGAATAAACTATATGGAGTTTGAGTTATAAGGTTGATACCAGATTCCTTGAATGTAGCAAATGACTTCATGAGGGCTTCCAAGTCTGATTTCCTCACGTACTCCCCATGAGCTCTATTCTCCTCTTGTCTTGAAGAACCGGCCTGTCCATGATCATCTTTTGGATTGGCTTGAGTAACATTGGCTCTTGGAATCCTTGGTCCGTTGAGGTGGCTTGGTTTGAGATGTGGGTGAAGAATCCAACATTGCTCCTTTGAGTGTCCCTTCTTCTTGCAATGTTCACACATCTTCCCTTTCCTTTCATCGAATCCCTTGTAGATGCCCTTGTTGGCTGTAGGTAGTTCTCCTCTGCCCCCAAACAAACCGAGAGACCCTTGGTCCCTTTGGATTTGAGCACACACATCATCAAGACTAGGTAGCTTCTCCGCACGTAGAATGTGCTTGGTAAGATCATTGAAAGCTGGATTGAGAGTAAGGAGCAAACCAAAGACCTTGTCTTGTTCCCTCCTTTCGTTGATTACATCCATATCCATAGAGTTAGGCCTAAGCATGTCAAGTTCTGCCCATAGTGAACGAAACTTACCAAAGTGCTGTGTAAACTCCAAGTTTTCTTGGCTTAACTCATTGATTGCCTTCTTTACTTCAAACACCCTAGTGAGATTAGATGTGTTTCCATACACATTCTTGAGGGTAGACCAAAGATCAGCTGCTGTCTCACAGTAAGAGTAGGCTTCTAAGAGTGGAGTATCAAGAGAGTTTTGAAGAATGGCCAGCACCATTTGATCCTCTTGAACCCATTTCTCTTTCGCAACAAGCTTCTCATCGATTGTATCTTCATCATCACTACTAGAATACTCCTTAAACACTCTTGAACCATCAACAAATCCCCATAGACCTCAACCACAAAGAGCTGTTTTTGTTGTTCTAGCCCAAAGGAGATAGTTTCCTCCTTTTAACATAACTGGAATTGCTAAAGCCTTAGAATTCTCCATGTTTCCAGTACTAAAGTTCTTTCCTTTCTAGCTAAAACCAACCGAAACCTCTTAAAGATGACAGCTTTCTCCACAAATAGAAGGAATCTGATGCGATCTCCCTAGGACAACTCCGAAGGAAAGGCTGTGAATGAGGCAAGATGGTGAATGAATGCGTGAAGATGATGATTTGATAAGGGCAGCGGCTGTATATAGGGATGTAGGTGGACTTGAACGTGATGATGATGTTGAGAATGATGATGAACTCGCAAGGGCAGCAACAATGGATCAAGATGGAGATGGGTTTTGATGGCGTGAATGATGGAGATGAATGGAATCGTTGTGATGATGAGGTATGATGAAGATAGAAGATCTCTTGGTAAGCTTAAGCTTGATAAGAGGATCAAAATAGAAGAGTTTCTCGATCACAAAGTGTATGAGAATCTCAGATTCAATGAACAATAATCAAGAATCAGGTTGAGGGAAGAAACAATCGATACTGGTTTTTTTTTCATAAAGTTCTTCGCTAAAAAGAAACAAAACAGCGACATCTCCTTATATAATCCTAGGGGAGAAATCGCAAACCCTAAAAAGAAATAAACAACAAGAAGTTCGAAATAAAACAACAAAGCGTTTGAATTTTAAATAAAACAGCGAGGCGTCCCTTCCCACAGGAACCTAAGTGGTGCGCCTCAAAACTACTAAGTACAAAGCCATAGTGACTTGTACATTATAACCCAATAGCAATGACTCCTAAGTAACTCGACGTAGCGATTCATCTGCCTCATTAAAAACCATGCTGAGAAAACCCATTGGGACAAAACTCAAACATGGAAAAAAGAGTACAGACTCCTCACCTAAGTCACTTAGTCATCATTAACGGGTTCTTCGTTCTCCAGGATAGAAATGTTGACGACGTGTGGATTAGCCTCCAGTTGATTGATGTCTTCGGCGGCAATGTAGGCATGAGCCTCTTTAGCCATCTCCTTAGCTCCAACTATCTCCGGTTCCTCCTCAGCTTCTGGTTCCTCAGCTTCCTTGCTATCCACGATCATATCATCCCCTCCCTCTTGAAAAGGATTTGTCCTCAAATCTGTACCTGCAAGATAGGGAAGCAAGTCAGAAACATTGAATGATGGAGATATGTTATACTTACCTTGGAGACCAATCTGATAAGCATGGTTGTTGATCCTCTTGACGACTTCAACTGGTCCATCAACTCGTGGCATAAGCTTGCTCTTCCTCTTTTCTGGAAATCGATCCTTTCGCAAGTGGATCCACACCAGCTCCTTTCTTCCTCTGTTGGCGTGCTCATATTGCTTGGTCCTCTTTTCGATATTCTCCTTATCCTTCTCATAAATCTTGCGCACCTGTCCTGCCTTTTTCCTGCCATCCAAACAATCCCTTTCTTTCAAAGGCAAAGAGATCAAGGCTAGTGGGGAAGAGGAATTAAACCAGTAAACAATTTCAAAAGGAGAGAAAAGGATAGAAGAATGCTTAGAGTGATTGTAAGCAAACTCGATATGAGATCGACATGCTTCCCAAGACTCCAGGTTGCATTTCTCCGGTTTCATTCTGATCTGGTTGCTATAGACAGGTCTATTAGGTAGTGCAGACCCTGACACCAAGTCTATCTGATGCTCTATTCCGCGAATTGGAGGTAACCCTGGTGGAATTTCTTCTGGGAAGATGTCCTTGTGTTCCTGCAATAACTCAATCATAACACTAGGAAGCTCCTGTGAGGGGTTAGTACTAACAAGGGATTCCTCGTAGTCAAACATAAAAGTAATCATTTCAGGTTCATAGAGTTTAGAGAATTCACTGTGATTGAGGTAGAGGTTGTTAGAAACTTTCTCTGTTTTCGGTTTCCACTTGTTGATTGGTTCTGGGTTGAATTCATGATCTTGTTCATTCTTTTGGGCTCTCACAACAGATGTTATAGCTTCATATTTGTCCCCTTTATATTCGGGAAGCATTGGATTCAAGCCTATTCTTCCTGGCTCATTAGGACTGCTTGGAGTTGGTGGAATGTGGGTTTTTACTTCCTTGGGCAGTATAGATGAAGCAGTGTGTTGCGCTGGCATTTGGTTCGGTTCTTGACTTGGTGATTTCTCTTGATCCGCTTGCTCATTCGCCATACCTATGAGCTGTTTGATATATGGTTCGATCTTTGTTGGACTCGGCTCAGGTGGGGACTTCTTCTCAGGTTCTACTCCCTTGCTTTGCTTTCTTTGGCAAATAGACGACACTTTTGTATCCAAGTGTTCTTCCTTTTCATTTTTAGAGGCTGAGACAATCCCTTGTTTCTTGTTTACTTGAAGATCGCCACAATTAGTTGGATGAGATTCTTCTTTGGTACCTAAACCTTTCTCAGCTCTAGTGGACTGAATCAAGTGCCATGCTTTCTCGAAAAGATGATCTAACTTTGGAATACTACAGAGCTACTTACCTCTTTGTGAGCTCGTTGAACTCCTTTCTTGACACTCGCTTGTGTCACATACTTTTTACAGCTTGAACTCATAGAGGATGTAGTTCTCTTGCTTGGGAAATTCGTAGCAATGTATTCCCTGCTTTTACACTTATAACTTGTCAGTTCTAAAGGATTATTAGGAGCAGAATACTTACCTTGGCGTTTGACTGATTTGGAGTTTGCATTCTGCACCAGATTAGGAGTTGCATTTCCTCGGGTTGATTTCTTTGGGAGGTAAGTATTTTTACTCTGATAAGCTAGGCGGTGAGGTGCATATCTCTTCCTCATGATCCATGTCAACTGTTTCCACGTTCTTATGGTTGGTTCCTTGTAATACCACCTATATTCCTCCTCTTGGTACCACCATCTTTTTGCTGCTCCTCTTAGTTGGTTTAGAGCGTGAGTGAGTCTTTCTCCTTTTGGAATGAAATAGTACCTAAAGTACTCATCCATTTTCGATTCCCACTGTAGGTAGTCTCTTGTACTTCCTGAAAACTCATACAATGTAGGTTCAGTACGTGATTTATAATTGGAATGTAAAACTACCTCATGTTCAAGTTGATATCGAGTTTGGTAGGTGAGGCTCTGTTTGCGGTCTGGTGGCTTGAGATTTAGCTCGCCACGGCCTGTTTCTTCTTCATAATCTCCTTGGAAGCTATCATCTTCAGTCCATGACTCTTCTACGTAAGTTGTATCGTCCTCGCTCATGCTCTGGTCAGAATAAATCTCTTGATTCCAATTGTCTTCTTCGACCATGTTGTTCCTCTAGTGCTCGTGGTTATTTGCACAGATTCAACAAACGGTTAAAAGCACCACAGAAAATCAAGAAGCAAAACGTTCAAGACATGAACAAGAAATTGCAGATTTTAAAAGAGTAAGCCACGCTAAACAAGTACCAATTTCCAGCAACAAACAATTTTAAAAGCAAACAACACAAAATTTGCAATTAAGAACAAATAAAAAAAAAAGAAACAGACCTAAGAACAATTAACTAAGGCAAGACTAAGACACAGCAACAATTAGACAATTAAACTAATGAAGCAAAGAACAATTGACTAAGGACAGACTACGACACACAACAAGTTAAGCAATTAAACTGATGAAACAAAGAACAAATGACTAATGACAGCAACTAAACGAAGAACAATGAAACTATTGACTACGACACAAACTGAAACAAAAAAATAATAATTAATCAAACTAGAAGATAACGACACAGCAAACTAGTTAAACAAACGAATTAAAACCAAAGAATTAACAATGACACAGACCTAAACTAATTAAGGGACACGACACAGCAGCAAGTAACGAAGACTCGAAGACACAACAACAACGACCAAAGCAACAATAAACAAAGACTCAATGAAAGAATTAAACCCTACGACTAAACAAAAATTCAAATCGATACAAGCAATAAATCCCAATTCGATTTTTTAACCAGAAACACAAACCCTATTAGACTAGGTTTTAGGCAAGATAAATCAGAAATAAAACCCAATCAACCTAGGATTTTATGCAACGAAAAAAAAATAAAAAAAATTCAGAAGCAAACACTAATCTCCTAGGTTTGATGCACACGAAAACAAAAGTAAAAATCAGCAAGGAAAAATCGCTTAGGGTTTCTATGCAAACAAAAATCGAAAAATAAGGAGATTAGGGTTAGGATTTGCTCAGCCTTTGGTTCAGAGTTGGCTCTGATACCACGTGATGCGATCTCCCTAGGACAACTCCGAAGGAAAGGCTGTGAATGAGGCAAGATAGTGAATGAATGCGTGAAGATGATGATTTGATAAGGGCAGCGGCTGTATATAGGGATGTAGGTGGACTTGAACGTGATGATGATGTTGAGAATGATGATGAACTCGCAAGGGCAGCAACAATGGATCGAGATGGAGATGGGTTTTGATGGCGTGAATGATGGAGATGAATGGAATCGTTGTGATGATGAGGTATGATGAAGATAGAAGATCTCTTGGTAAGCTTAAGCTTGATAAGAGGATCAAAATAGAAGAGTTTCTCGATCACAAAGTGTATGAGAATCTCAGATTCAATGAACAATAATCAAGAATCAGGTTGAGGGAAGAAACAATCGATACTGGTTTTTTTTTCATAAAGTTCTTCGCTAAAAAGAAACAAAACAGCGACATCTCCTTATATAATCCTAGGGGAGAAATCGCAAACCCTAAAAAGAAATAAACAACAAGAAGTTCGAAATAAAACAACAAAGCGTTTGAATTTTAAATAAAACAGCGAGGCGTCCCTTCCCACAGGAACCTAAGTGGTGCGCCTCAAAACTACTAAGTACAAAGCCATAGTGACTTGTACATTATAACCCAATAGCAATGACTCCTAAGTAACTCGACGTAGCGATTCATCTGCCTCATTAAAAACCATGCTGAGAAAACCCATTGGGACAAAACTCAAACATGGGAAAAAGAGTACAGACTCCTCACCTAAGTCACTTAGTCATCATTAACGGGTTCTTCGTTCTCCAGGATAGAAATGTTGACGACGTGTGGATTAGCCTCCAGATGATTGATGTCTTCGGCGGCAATGTAGGCATGAGCCTCTTTAGCCATCTCCTTAGCTCCAACTATCTCCGGTTCCTCCTCAGCTTCTGGTTCCTCAGCTTCCTTGCTATCCACGATCATATCATCACTACAAACAGATGGAAAGAAGTAACCTTTGAACTTGAAAGCTGAAGATCGAGTAGATGCTGAGCTGAGTCTGAGCTGAGTCTCCAAAGGACACGAACAGAGAATGAATCCAAGCTAACTCCTTGAAGAACACGACCAAAATCTTTGTGAACCGAAGAGAACTCAATAGAACAGTAACCAGAAGATTTAGAGTAGATTAAGAAAAGATTTAAGAAGAATGTAGTTTTGTGAATCAAACTCTCCTAATCTTCTCCTAAAACTCACGTCCAAAACATAGAGAGGGAGGAGAAAGTTTAATGTTTGATTGTTTAGAGAGATAGAGAGATATTTCTGAATTTTTCTCTTATTAGTTTTCAGATCTTACAACTGATACTTATACTAACTCTATTACAAATATCTAACAAATATCTAAGAAATATGATTAAACAACTAATCACAAATATCTTCTTTAAAATCTGATCCACCCTCTTGTCCACTTGCTCTTACCTAGCTCTTAAGTTATCTTTTGTCACTTGAGAAGACTTGGCTTTGAAGACTTCCAACCATTGACTCAAACTCAACTTAAGTCTTTGACTTTTCTTCTCCGAGCCATCAGACCGATTGCACTTGACCGACTCCTCCACATTACTAGGCTTAACAATCCTCCTTACATCACTAGGCTCAACACTCCCCCTCAAGATCGGTTGGTGGAGATCCAATAAACCGATCTTGCTTTGAATGTAATTCCCTACTAGAGATGTTGTTGCCTTGGTGAAGATATCAGCTACTTGATCTTCACTTCTCACAAACCTTGTGCTGATAGTCCCATCTTGTATTTTCTCTCTAACAAAATGGCAGTCTATCTCCACATGCTTCGTTCTTTCATGGAATACTGGATTTGATGCAATGTGCAAGGCAGCCTGATTATCACAATATAACGGAATTGTCTCCTTTCCTTGAATCCCCAAATCATGCAGAAGATACTTTATCCACACTAACTCCTTGGTTACATCTCTCATAGCTCTGTATTCAGCCTCAGCACTTGATAGTGATACTACCTTTTGCTTTTTGCTCCTCCATGTAACCAGGTTTCCACCTACAAAAGTACAGAAACCAGTAGTGGATTTTCGATCCTTCTTGTTCCCAGCCCAGTCTGCATCACAATATCCTATGATACTTGTGTCATTGCTCTTCTCCATCCACACTCCTTTTCCAGGATTCCCTTTCAGATACCTCAGAATCCTTTCTACCATATTCCAATGATGGACAGAAGGTTGTTTCATGTGTTGACTCACTCGGTTTACCGCAAAACACAAGTCTGGCCGAGTGATGGTGAGATAGATGAGTTTCCCAACAAGCCTTTGATATTGCTTGACATCTTCAAATAACTCCTACTCTTCATAGTCTTGATATCCTTCTTCGATTGGCGTTTTAGCTGGTCTTGAGCCTAATTTTCCAGTTTCTGTTAGAAGATCAAGCACATACTTTCTTTGAGATATAAATAGACCATCTTCAAATCTTGTCATCTCAATCCCCAGAAAGTACTTCAGCTCACCCAAGTCTTTGATATCAAAAGACTCTTTCAGATTTTTCTTTAGGAGACTCACTCCCTCAACATCATCTCCTGTTATAATGAGATCATCCACATAAATTAACACAGCTACAATACCTCTAGATCCCTTTCGTGTGAATAGAGTATGATCAGCTTCTGACATTTTGAATCCTTTCTCACGTAAACAACTGCTCAGCTTATGGTACCAAGCCCGAGGAGATTGTTTCAATCCATAGATTGCTTTTCTCAATCTACACACATTTCCAGCCTCATGACCATATCCTGGAGGAGGTGCCATATACACCTCTTCTTCTAGTTCTCCTTGTAAGAACGCATTCTTCACATCCATCTGCCAAAGATCCCATGACAAATTGACAGCAATAGAGAGAAGAACTCTTAGTGAATGTAGCTTAGCTACTGGTGCAAATGTCTCGGTATAATCCTCTCCATAGACTTGAGTATACCCTTTTGCAACCAGTCTAGCTTTATACCTCTCAATCTCTCCTGAACTTTTATACTTGATGGTAAACACCCAACGGCAACCAACTGGTTTCTTCCCTTTAGGCAGTCTCATCATATCCCAAGTATTGTTTTCCTTCATTGATCTCATCTCTTCTTTCATAGCTTCAACCCATACCTTACTACTGCAAGCTTCTTCATAAGAGACAGGTATTCTTTCTTTTCCTATCTTCCCAAGATATACTCTGTTTCTATGTGGCAGATTAGCCATTGTGCAGAATGCTTCAATAGGATAGCCTACTGAGATCTCCTTGGCATGAGTAGATCCATGATTCTCCCTTTTTGACAAATCATCGCTGTCGCCAATAAGAATGGGATTAACCCACTCCGTACGCTCAGAACAATTCATTGCCACAGTGGGAATCTTTTCCAACTTTGAATTAGTTTGCCCTTGATGATCAGCAGCTATATTATTGAAATACACTCTATTTTGTTTCCAATGACTAGGAGAATACCTTTGTCTCTGACTTCTTCTCAGAGGCAGTTGTATTGGTGATGACACTTCTCCATGAGTTTCTTCATCAATACTCTCTTCTTCAGCTGAGTGAACCGGCTCACTCACACTTGGTTCATCTTCTCCCCCTGAGCTAAAATCCTGAGAAGACTCGGTGTGATGACTTGATGTAGAGGTCGAGTCATGTACCAGTGTGTCAGATGTTGAAGATTCTGATTCACTTTTTTGATGATCAACTCTTACTATGGGTACTTCTAGGTCTGGAGCTCTATCCATTCCAGGAAACCCAATTTCCTTTAAACCATTCTGATCTTTCTCATCAAAGTACCCACTTTGTTCTTCAAACTTCACATCTCTTGATACATATTCTCTCCTTTCCTCAGGAGAATAACATCTGTATCCTTTCTGAGTTTGAGAATATCCCACAAATACACACTTAACACTTCTTGCTTCCAGCTTGCTTCTTTGCCCCTCAGGTAGAGAGACGAAGCACTTGCATCCAAACACTCTCAAATGATCAATGCTTGGTTTCTCCTTATGCAGTACCTCGTATGGAGACCTGCCCTTCAAATTGTTCGTGGGCAGTCTGTTGATCAAGTAGACTGCTGTCATTACAGCATCTCCCCAAAAACGTTTTGGAACTCCCCTTTCAAACATAATTGTCCTTGCTACCTCCATTATGTGTCTGTTCTTCCTCTCAGAGACCCCATTCTGCTGAGGAGTATAAGGACAAGTAGTTTGATGAACAATTCCATGCTTACTGAGTAATTCTTTGAACTGTCCACTGATGTATTCTCCTCCATTATCACTTCTCAAAATCTTTATTTTCGCTCCAAATTGTGTAGCAACATAGGAATGGAATTTGAGAAATGATTCATATACTTGGCTCTTTGTACTCAGAAGAGTCACCCATGTATACTTGGATTTCTCATCAATAAAAGAAACGAAATACTTATATTGATCCTTGGAGAAACATGGTGCTGTCCATACATCAGAATGCACAAGAGCAAAGACTTCATCATAAACAGTAGATGAGTCATGAAAAGGCTGTCTACTGTGCTTTCCTAGAATACATGATTCACACACTTCATCCTTTTGAACAAGGTTGGGTAAGACCAACTGGAGGACCTTGGAACTAGGGTGACCAAGGCGAGCATGCCATATTGGGCTTTCTCCAACCGCATTCACTGCCAAAAACTTCCTTTCACCCCCTTCATGGGTAGACAAAAACTTAGCAGCACCATTTCCTTCCTTTAGTACATACGCACCTTCCTCCACCTTCCCTTCTCCTATCACTTGCTTAGACTTATTGTCCTGAAATTCAACAAAATCAGACCCAAACACAGCCAAGCAATCTAAATCCTTTGTTGTCTTTTGAACAGATAGCAAGTTAGAAGCAAAACTAGGCATGTATAAGGCCTTAGTTTTCTTCTTAAACAACTCTAAGTCACCAATACCCTCTATTGGGACTGTTCTCCCATCAGCAATCACTACACTACCAGGATGTTCCTTAACATTCCTAAGAATTCCAATATCCTTAATCATATGATGGGAAGCTCCTGAGTCAACAATCAATTCCCCATATGTTTTTTCAGCAAATAAACTCTTACCCCAATCAGAGAGAGTCTTACCAGACTTGGTAAATTCGGAGAGACTCCTAATCAGCTCCTCCAAGTCATACTTCTTCCCCACGTCTTCTCCAGCTGCCACAGAGACTGATCCCATATAGGAGCTAGGTTTACTAGAGCTCGATGGACCAGCTCGGTCAGACCCATTGAGTCTGTTTCCACGCCACAGAGCTGAACCCTCAAAACTCCTAGTATCTTCCCACGGAGGACCTCCTTCCCTTATCCTCTTTGGTTTAAGGTGTGGATACAAAGTCCAACACTTCTCCTTAGTGTGGCCTTTCATCTTGCAGTGCTCACACTCAAATTACCTTTTATCCACTTGTGGATATTCTTTTCTTCCAACTTGGCCTCCAAACTGAGCCACTTCTTTTACAGCATGAGCCACTTCACTTGGTTGACCAAACAAGCCCCTTGAGCCTTCTTCCCTTTGAATCTGCATACACACTTCAGTAAAGCTAGGGAGTTTGTCAAACCTCAAGATGTGATGGATGAACTCCTTGAAGGATCCATTGAGACTAAGAAGAAGTCCGAAGACCAGGTCTTGGTCACGCCTCTCACTTAGCTCCTTTGCATCTGTAGTTTGTGGCCTAAGGAGTTCCAGCTCAGCCCACAGTCCTCTATATTCTCCAAAAAAATCCTTGAACACTCTATCTCCTTGTTTGATTTCATTCAAGGCTTTCTTCACTTCAAAAATCCTAGAAACATTTGACATGTTCCCATAGACTCCTAACAGAGTCTTCCATAGTTCTCTAGCCGTCTCAGCATAAGAGTAGGCTGCAAGTATTGCTGGCTCAAGAGAACTTTGAAGAGCAGCTAACACAAACTGATCTTCCTGTTCCGTCTTGCTTTCTTCTTTCGCAGCAGCCACAGCGGCAGCCACACCGGCAGCCACACTAGCAGCTACACCAGGAGCCACACCAGCGGCCAAACCAGCATACGAACCAGTGGCCACACGACTTCCTACTTCCACAGCTGATCCTTTGTCGATGGACTCCACTTGAGGATCTACATATCCCCATAGTCCACGACTTCTTAGAGCTGTCTTGGTGGTCCTAGACCACAACAAGTAATTTGTTCCTTTGAGTACCACCGGAATAACAACGTTCTTCTGATTAGTATCCATGCTTCAAGAGAAAATAAACTTCAGAACTTCAAGATCCTAAACCTGCTCTGATACCATGTAGTTTTGTGAATCAAACTCTCCTAATCTTCTCCTAAAACTCACGTCCAAAACATAGAGAGGGAGGAGAAAGTTTAATGTTTGATTGTTTAGAGAGATAGAGAGATATTTCTGAATTTTTCTCTTATTAGTTTTCAGATCTTACAACTGATACTTATACTAACTCTATTACAAATATCTAACAAATATCTAAGAAATATGATTAAACAACTAATCACAAATATCTTCTTTAAAATCTGATCCACCCTCTTGTCCACTTGCTCTTACCTAGCTCTTAAGTTATCTTTTGTCACTTGAGAAGACTTGGCTTTGAAGACTTCCAACCATTGACTCAAACTCAACTTAAGTCTTTGACTTTTCTTCACCGAGCCATCAGACCGATTGCACTTGACCGAGTCCTCCACATTACTAGGCTTAACAATCCTCCTTACATCACTAGGCTCAACAAAGAATACTGAGACTAGATAGGATCTAGCTCTGATACCATGTTCATATTTGCGGAAATTAGAGAGTAAGAATGAAAGATTAAGAGAAGATTATAGAGAAACCATTTTTATTCATTATAAGATTCTGATCAGATTACAACAATAAGAGAAAGAATACAACTTTATATAAGAGGATTAGGACGTGAAAGGATAAGCTTTTGGATAAGAGTTTTGACTGTCCTTTGCTTTAGGTGATGACTCACTCCCTCCTTTGATCAGAACTGAATCGAGACACAATAAGGACCAGATGCATAACGGCTAGTTTGGAGGAGGTTCCCGCCACAATCTAAACCTCCTTTGAACTCTGATTAGAGATAATCAAGTTCACATTGATCAATAAACAGGAGACAATGTGGATGGTGTCAAGCGAACTAAGGAACTTCTCAAGTCATCTTTTGATATCAAAGACTTGGGGGAACTCAAATATTTTCTGGGTATTGAAGTTTGTAAACTGGATGAGGGGCTGTTTCTGTCTCAAAGGAAGTATGCTTTGGATCTTTTGTCTGAGACAGGGAAGCTTGGATCAAAAGCGGCTAAGACACCTATTGAGAACAGCTACAAGGATGAGCCTAAGGGGGAACCTCCTGTGGATGTAAAGCAATACCAAAGGATGGTGGGGAAGCTGATCTATCTAACCATCACTAGACCAGACATCTCTTTTGCGGTGAATGGAGTGAGCCAGCATATGCAAGCTCCCACTAGACACCACTTACGAATGGTAGAAAGGATCTTAAGGTATATTAAAGGTTCACCCGAAAAGGGTATAATGATGGGTCGCAATAATAGCACGGAGATTGTGGGGTATTGTGATGCAGATTGGGCAGGTGATAAGGTTGATAGAAAGAGTACTACTGGCTACTGCACTTTCATTGGAGGTAACTTGGTTACTTGGAAGAGCAAGAAGCAGAAAGTCATTGCTAGGTCAAGTGCAGAGGCTGAATATAGGGCTATGGCTAATATCACAAGTGAATTGGTCTGGTTGAAGAGTCTGCTCAAAGATCTTGGAATTGTGTCATCTAAGCCGATTATGCTCCATTGTGATAACCAAGCTGCAATTCACATAGCTTCTAACTCAGTGTTTCATGAGAGAACCAAGCACATAGAGGTGGACTGTCATTATGTGAGGGAGAAGGTTCAGGCAGGTATCATAACACCATCTTATGTCAAGAGTTCTGAACAGCTTGCGGACATATTCACAAAGGCAGCAACCGCGAAAGTGTGTGATGAATTGCATGTCAAGATAGGTCTCTTGGATCTTTGCCGACCTATCTTGAGGGGGAATGTTGAATTGAGCAATGGAACAGTGTTACACACAAGATAAACTCATGTTTAATCTGTCCTAGAATAGTGATTTCCCACTTTCCTCACTAATGGTGGTTTGATTATTCTTAGCCACATACTTAGATACTTTATTTGTGTAATCTAAGTATATATGTGTGATTGTAAATCATAGAATGAAAAAAAAAGAAAAAGGATAATCTCTTTCTCCCTCTCTCTCTCTTGTTCTTCATCCAGATCTGAACCAGATCACTCTTAATCTCTTAAACCTCTTCTAATCTCTTAAAATCTTCAGAGCATCCTTGCGTTATTAGAGAGGAAGCATCAAGAAAAGGAGCAAGACCGAGGCGGAACAAAGAGGAGCCGAGGTGAAGCTCAAAGATCAAGACCTTGATTCAAATTTCCCTAGATCTTGGATTGATACTCTTTTTCCTTAGTGTGGTTTTATCCCAAAGGGTTTTCCCACTAAGGTTTTAATGAGGTCTCTCCTTGTATCTCCAAGTTCATCCTTCACATTGTTGCGTATGGACTTGAGGGGGAGTATTAAATCAAGGAGAGTACTTAAGGGTTCATCTAACCTTAAGTTACTAATAATAGAGAAAGACCGAGACGTGACTCGGACGCTTGGATACGCGGATGGTCAGAGATGAGGACGCGGATCCAGTAGCGGTCTAGTGGCGGTCTAAAGCGGTCATAACGTGGAGAAGCTAGACCGCATGAAGAGAAGTTGAAGCCGCATGAGAAGACCCGCGGTCTGTGTTCTTGAGGCGCGGGACGGATGGATCCTCGACCCGCGGTACTTAGGCATCGAGGCGAAGGTGCGGATCAGTACATGGCGTGCCTTACTCAAGTGGTCCCGGATTGAGTTCAAATCAGACCGTTGGATCAGTCAAAGTGGTCCCAATTTAAATCAGACCATTGGATGAGTGAGGACCACAAGATCTCCTTTATGCTATAGTCCAAGAATTGCTTTATGGACAGATTTGAGAGTGTGACCAACGGTCATATTATGATTTGATCCAATTGTTACTTTATCTTTATAAATATGTATTCTTTCCTTTGTAATCAATCTAATTATTGAATAAGAAATCTGATTCATCTCTCTCTCTTTCCTTTATCCAAAATCAGATTATTATTCAATGTAGAGATTAGGAGAAAATTTGTAAGAATATGAGAGATTTAGAGTAGATTTGAGTAAAGATTTAGTAGAGATTAAGAGAGTGGAAGATTAGGGAACCATAAGAGTAAGAGAGTATGAACTTTGATATTTTTATTTTTCTCAAAGATAAGTTTACAAATGATTGGGAACAACCCATAAATAGAAAAGACAATGACCGGATTTAAAATCTATCCGTTGGAACGGATAAGGAAAAAGATGGCGGTCAAGGCCGGACGGTCGTACGGCCGCTCGTGCTGATCCGGACCAGATGACGCGTCTTCGCGTATCCGGATGGTGTTGCGTCTTGGTACACGCGGGTAGACGAGAACGGCGTCGTTCCGGTAAGTGAAGGATGACCCGCGTGTTTATCCGAATACCCGCGAGAAGATCCGACCCTGCTTCACGTGACCCGTTGCTGCATCTGTCCCGAGCCTCGGATGGTCCTCGATGTCTCTCGTCCCGCGGGTCGAAGATGACACGATGCTCCCCGGATCCGCACGTACTGAACTGATCGTCTCGAAGTCACGTACTGAGTCTCGTACTGACCCGATCCTCTCGTCCCGTATCTCGATGGAACTGATCCGCGGGCCGATAACCGCAACGTCCCAACTTTAGATTTCCCCCGATCTTTATTTTTATTTTCCCTTAGCACACATGAGGTTCTAAGGTCAATACTCCCCCTCAAGTTAAACATAAAGAATTTATGCTTAACTTGGAACTCGCAACCATCACCTCATTAAAAACCTTAACAAAGAAAACCACGTGGGACAAAACTTTGCTAAGGGAAAAAGAGTGTGATGATTGCAAGTAAGAGGTCTTCTCATGGATGGGTGAGATCCACAAGCCCAAGTTTGCCCAAGATGTTGATGCAAACTTTGAGACTTGCGGATTTGGTGAAAACATCCGCTAGTTGATCTTCGCTTCTCGTAAAGCAAGGTAGCGTCCATCCTTGCTCTATCTTCTCTCGAACCTTGTGACAATCGATCTCAATGTGCTTCGTCCTCTCATGGAACACCGAGTTCGTAGCAATGTGAATTGCGGCTTGATTATCACAATGCATTATCATCGGCTTATCCGTCTCAATTCCCAAGTGAGCCAAGATTCCTCTTAACCAAGTAAGCTCGTTTGTTAATTTCTTCATGGCCCTATACTCGGCTTCCGCACTAGAGCATGAGACTTCCTTTTGCTTCTTCGTCCTCCAAGTAACTAGATTTCCACCGATGAAAGTGCAATATCCGGTTGTAGATCTTCTATCATTCCTATCTCCGGCCCAATCCGCATCGCAATAACCAACCACCTCGGAACTCTCATTCTTCCCCATCCAAACTCCTAGACCCGGACTATCCTTCAAATATCTAAGGATCCTTTCAACCATTTGCCAATGGTAAACCGTTGGTTCCTTCATATGTTGACTAATTTGGTTTACCGCGAAGCTTATATCCGGTCTAGTGAGAGTGAGGTAAATCAACTTGCCCACAAGTCTTCTATACCGTGATGGATCCTCATACGGCTCATTGTCTTTCTCCCCCTTTCGAATGCCCTTGTAACCGTCTTCTAATGGGGTTTTAGCCGGTTTAGCTCCGAGCTTCCCGGTCTCTTTCAACAAATCCATGGTGTATTTCCTTTGAGATATGTGTAACCCGTTCTTGAATCGACATACCTCAATCCCAAGGAAATACTTCAACTCTCCAAGGTCTTTCATTTCAAATACCGAGTGGAGATAGTCTTTGGTTTCTTGTATCCCTTGCTTATCATTTCCGGATATGATCATATCATCCACGTAGATCAACACAACCACAATTCCCTTCGGCCCTTGGAGTGTAAAGAGAGTGTGATCAAGCTCACATTTCTTGAAACCTTTCTCCTTGAGTGTTGTGCTAAGCTTCTTGTACCATGCTCTAGGAGATTGTTTCAACCCATAGATAGCCTTCTTGAGTTTGAGAACTTTGCCGGGAGCAATCGAGTGTTCAAGGCCGGGTGGTGGCATCATGTAGACTTCCTCTTCTAGGTCGCCTTGCAAGAATGCGTTCTTGACATCCATTTGCCACAAATCCCATTCCAAGTTAGCCGCTAAAGAGAACACCACCCTTACGGTGTTGAGTTTGGCGACCGGGGCAAATGTATCCGTATAATCATCCCCATAGGTTTGAGTAAAACCTCTAGCCACCAACCTCGCCTTGTATCTCTCAAGATCTCCATTGCTCAAGTATTTGATAGTAAAGACCCATTTCGAACTCACGGCTCTTTTTCCTTCGGGGAGATCGGTCTCATCCCAAGTTTGATTCTTAATCATAGCTCCAACCTCATCATCAACCGCTTCCACCCACTTCTCATCTTCCATAGCTTCCTCATAAGTCTTCGGAATTGTATGTTCATCGATTTTGACCACAAAAGCCCGATGAGAAGATGGTAAAAGGGCAAGCGAACACACCGCTTGGATAGGATGAGCTACGGCCTCATTATTGTAGTACACTCGGGTTTCTTTCCATTGAGAAGGATCCTTCCTTAGCCTCGTGCTTCTACGCAAAACCGGTGCTTCAACCTTGTCTTGGACCTCTTCTTCCGGAGTTCCATTTTCTCGTGCTACCACTTCCTCATTGACTTCATGGTCTTCTTCTAAGTTTACCGAAGCCTCATTATTACCAACCTCCTCTTGTATCAACTCTTGAACCGCATCCTCTTGAACCATTTCCTCTTGAACCGTTTCTTGAACCTCATCTTCTTGAACTACTATCTTGCGGCCTTGGTGATTCATTTTGTCTCTTGGCTCATGATTCCCTAGATTTTGAAGTAGGAATCGTAAATTAGAGCCAAGGTCCGACGGTGTCGCAAGGTCGCTCAAATCTCCTCGGTCTTTGACCCCATAAAAGCCTTGTTCCTCAAGGAACTTCACATCTCTAGACACAAATGTCTTCCTTGAGCTCGGATCATAACATTTGTATCCCTTTTGTGTTGTTGAATATCCAAGGAATATGCATCTTGTACTCTTTGCTTCTTGCTTGTCCCTTAATTCCCTAGGCACCAACACAAAACAAACACACCCAAAAACTTTCAAGTGATTAAGAAAGGGTTTTTCTTTAGTGAGTACCTCAAATGGGGAAAGATCCCCAAGGACTTTGGTCGGTGTCCGGTTGATTAAGTAGCAAGCGGTCATCACCGCATCTCCCCAAAATCTTCTTGGTACATTCATGTGGAACATCATGGCTCTTGAAACCTCCATTAAATGCCGATTTTTCCGTTCGGCCACGCCATTTTGTTGTGGAGTATATGGACATGTCGTTTGATGCAAGATGCCAAGCTTAGCTAGGTGATCTTTGAATCGGTTGCTCATATATTCACCACCATTATCTGTTCTAAAAATCTTAATCTTGGCATTGTATTGGTTAGTAATATAGGTTTGAAAGTTCACAAATGCATCAAAGACTCTATCCTTGGAAGGTAAAAGAGTAAGCCATGTGTATTTCGATTTTTCATCTATGAATGTGACAAAGTATTTATTGTTATCTCTAGATGCACAAGGTGAGGTCCAAACATCCGAATGAACAAGATCAAAACAATTTTCATAGATAGTAGAAGATTTAGTAAAGACCGATTTGCAATGTTTTCCAAGAATACAAGATTCACAAGACAAATGATCAAAGGAAACATTGGGAAGCATTATTTCAAGAGCCCGAGAATGGGGATGTCCTACTCGAGCATGCCAAATTGCATTATTAGCTACTCCTAAACAAGTTTGAAAACGAAATGAACTAGATGAGCTTGGTGATAAATCTTCTAAGACATAGAGATCATCCTTGGTACCACCACCTCCTATCACTTTTCCGGATTCAATATCCTGAAAATGGAAGTCATTAGGACCAAAGATTGCAAAACAATTCAAATCACTAGTCATACGTTTAACCGAGAGTAAATTAGATTCAAAATTTGGCATGTAGAGAGCTTTAGATCTTTTGTTAAACAAATTCAAGTTCCCAATTCCTTTAATCGGAATATTATCTCCATTTGCAATCATCACATTTCCTTTACTAGGTTCAAGTTCAAGTTTTTCAAGCAAGTTCAAATTACTAATCATATGATGAGATGCACCCGAATCAACCACAAGAGAGTCACTCGGTTTACGAGAATAGAAGGTTTTACCGGACTCTTTGAGTGAAGCAATTGACTTGATGAGAGCCTCCAAGTCGGTCTTCCTCACATAGTCGGCTTGGTTAGCTTCTTCTCCTTGCTTATACGATCCGGTTCCCTCTTGATCTTGTTTAGTAGAGACATAGTTAGCCCGAGTCCCCTTGTGATAATTCGGATTGGTCCCTCTAGGTGTACGGAGGTGAGGATGGAGCAACCAACACTTATCCTTGGTGTGGCCCTCCTTCTTGCAATGATCACACTTCAAATGTGGGTTGAGATACCGACTTGTTCCACCATTCTTCCGGTTGTCATAGCGGTTGTAAGATCCTTGGTTAGCCATGTGAAGCTCCCCCTTTCCACCGAATAACCCTTGTGATCCTTGTTCCCTTTGGATTTGAGAACAAACATCCTCAAGGCTTGGTAACACATCCGAACGGAGGAGGTGCTTGATGAGGTCGTTGTACACCGGATTCAAGGTAAGGAGGAGTCCAAAGACTTTGTCTTGCTCTTTTCTTTCATTAAGCACCTCCGGATCTATGGTACTTGGCCTAAGCATCTCAAGCTCGGCCCACAAAGATCGATATCTCCCAAAGTGTTTAGTGAACTCCATATCCTCTTGGCTTAGCTCGTTGAGCACCTTTTTCACCTCAAAGACCCTAGTGAGGTTGGAAATATTACCATACACGTTTTTGAGAGTTTCCCATAACTCACTAGCCGTTTCACAATAAGAGTAGGCCTCAAGGATTGATGCTTCCAAACCATTTTGAAGGATGGCTAGAACGGTTTGATCTTCTTGAAACCACTTGGCCTCCGCCGCCCTAGCCGCTTCACCTTCTTCCTCATCCGACGAACCATCATAGGTAGCTTCACGAAGAGAGAGGTCGATGTGACTCCATAACCCACGGCCACACAAAGCTGTTTTGGTCGTCCTTGACCAAAGGAGGTAGTTTCTTCCCTTAAGAACCACCGGAGCAACAATCGGTTTGGTGTTTTCGAATACATTCATCATTTTGTTGGTTTTGATCTTGTAATCAAGAGAAAGCTTTGAGCTTTATGAGAGACAAAGGAGAAAGCTTTGAGCTTTGTTTGAGAAAAAGAAAGCTTTAAGCTTTTGAAATGATTCGGAACCAAGGAGAAAGCTTAGAGCTTTATGATTGAAGCGATGAAAGCTTTGAGCTTTGGAAGAGAAAGGTGAAAGCTTTGAGCTTTGAAAAGATTCGGATCAAAGTATATGTTAGATTAAGCGCATGAGAAGAATGGAAATCTTCCCATACCGATTCAATCTAACAAGTTTAGAATCCCAAGAGCTTGTTGCTCTGATACCATGTAAGAATATGAGAGATTTAGAGTAGATTTGAGTAAAGATTTAGTAGAGATTAAGAGAGTGGAAGATTAGGGAACCATAAGAGTAAGAGAGTATGAACTTTGATATTTTTATTTTTCTCAAAGATAAGTTTACAAATGATTGGGAACAACCCATAAATAGAAAAGACAATGACCGGATTTAAAATCTATCCGTTAGAACGGATAAGGAAAAAGATGGCGGTCAAGGCCGGACGGTCGTACGGCCGCTCGTGCTGATCCGGACCAGATGACGCGTCTTCGCGTATCCGGATGGTTATTGACCTTGGCACCATCAAAATGTGCTAAGGGAAAAGAATAAGCAAGAGTGTCGATCGACAGAGGTGAGTGTCGATCGACACTCACCTCTCTGGAAAAACTGGAGGTGCGGAACGAAGGCGTCGATCGACACCAAGGAGTGGTGTCGATCGACACGAGTCCCAGAGTTTGAATCCGACCGTTGGAGATCCGACCGTTGGAGAATCTGACCGTTGCTATCCAACCGTTGAGATATGACCGTTGGAGAGGCGTGTCGATCGACACACGTATTTAGTGTCGATCGACACGGAGGCCAGAACTGTTTTCTATATAAATCTTGTTGTATGAACCTTGCACATTTATCTTGAATGGAATAATTTTTCAAGTTCATACTCTTTCTCTCTATTCTTCCCAATTCTCTCAATCTCTTATTCTCTCAATCTAAGTCCTAAAATCTAACATGGTATCAGAGCGATTTTGATCTTTGTGACCTCATTACTCTCATAATCTCATTCTTTCATTAACCTTTTTCGATTTGTGGATTTACCTTTAACTAGTTAGATCAAATCGTTATATAGAGATTTCCATTCTCTTTATGCGCTTGATTTAACATACATATCAATCCCAAATCATTTCTAAAAGTTTCAAACTTTCATAAGAAAAGATGAGTTCTTTAGATAATTCTAAACCATTGGTGGTTCCGGTTACTCTCAAGGGAGATAACTACTTATTGTGGTTAAGAACCACGAAGATAGCTCTATGTGGCCGAGGGTTGTGGAGCCACATTGAAACTTCATCTAAACCGGTGTATGATTCATCCGGAGAAGAAGACGATGAAGATTCCGAAAAGAAGAGAGAAGCAAAGAAAAGTGGTTCCAAGAGGACCAAAGCGTGTTGGCCATTCTTCAAAATGGTCTTGAATCCTCCATTCTTGAGGCGTATTCCTATTGTGAAACGGCGGAGGAGCTATGGGAAACATTGAAGAACGTTTATGGAAAC
Organism: Draba incana; assembly: GCA_963576765.1. Classification (NCBI taxonomy): domain Eukaryota; kingdom Viridiplantae; phylum Streptophyta; class Magnoliopsida; order Brassicales; family Brassicaceae; genus Draba; species Draba incana. Next base: position 19,456,025 of record OY755208.1, read on the forward strand.
GTGTCTAACCTTTCTCGGGTTTATGAAGTGAAGAAAGCCATCAATAATCTTCATCAAGAGGATATGGAATTTACCAAGCACTTTGGTAAATATAGGTCTCTTTGGGCCGAGCTTGAAATGTTGAGACCAAGCTCCATTGATCCAAAGGTGCTAAACGAAAGGAAAGAACAAGACAAGGTCTTTGGGCTATTACTCACCTTGAATCCGGCATTCAATGATCTCATCAAGCACATCCTAAGGTCGGAGAAGCTCCCAAGTCTTGAAGATGTGTGCTCACAAATTCAAAGAGAACAAGGTTCCCAAGGACTCTTTGATAGTAAGGGGGAGCTTCCAACGGCTAACAAGGGGGTTTACAACCGATTCGATAATCGTGGAAACAAAGGGAGCTATGGTAACAATCGGCCGGGCTCTAAGGCAAGGTGTGAACATTGCAAGGGAAGACACACCAAGGAGACTTGTTGGCTTCTTCATCCGGAGCTCAAGCCGAGTTGGTGGATCGACTACCCGAAGAACCCAAGAGCTAACTACACCACGGCCAAGCCCGACCAAGTTCCAACCGGATTAGCTAAGCAAGGTGAGGAGGCCAACCAAGGAGATTATGTGAGAAAATCCGACTTGGAGGCACTCATCAAAGCTCTTACCATACAAAAGGAATCCGGTAAAACTTACTTTACCCATACTCCTAGTAGCTCCCTAGTAGTTGATTCGGGAGCTTCCCATCACATGATTAGTAACTCTAGGATGCTTGAGAATATTGAGTCAACTAATGGAAATGTGATGATTGCTAATGGTGATAATATACTTATAAGAGGAATTGGAACTTTAAAAGTCTTTGACAAAGATTCTAAAGCCTTTTATATGCCGACTTTTACTTCTAATTTACTTTCGGTAAAAAGAGCTACTAAAGATTTGAATTGTTATGCAATATTTGGTCCTAATGATGTTCATTTTCAGGATATTGATTCCGGAAAGATTATTGGAGAGGGTGGAACCAAAGATGATCTCTATGTTATTGAAGATTTTTCACCTAGTTCTTTTTCGGTCAAATCTTGTTTAGGAGTGGCTAATAATGCTATTTGGCATGCTAGATTAGGTCATCCTCATTCTAGAGCTTTTGATCATAAGAGTTGTGAATCTTGTATCCTTGGTAAACATTGTAAAACGGTTTTCCCGAATTCTACTACTACTTATGAGAAATGTTTTGATTTAGTTCATTCGGATGTTTGGACCTCACCATGCTTATCTAGGGATAATAACAAGTATTTCGTAACATTTATAGATGAAAAATCAAAATATACTTGGATCACCCTATTACCATCAAAAGATCGTGTTCTTGATGCATTCATAAATTTTCAAACTTATGTTACTAACCAATTCAATGCCAAGATCAAAATCTTTCGAACAGATAATGGAGGAGAATATACAAGCCATCGCTTCAAAGAACATCTATCTAAGCATGGCATTTTGCATCAAACAAGTTGTCCATACACTCCTCAACAAAATGGCGTGGCCGAACGGAAGAATCGTCACTTGATGGAGGTGTCTCGTGCCATGATGTTCCACATGAATGTACCTAAGAGATTTTGGGGTGATGCGGTCATGATGGCGTGCTATTTGATCAACCGAATACCAACCAAAATTCTCTCGGATATCTCTCCGTCTGAGGTACTTAATAATACTAAACCTTTTATTGAACATCTAAGGGTTTTGGGTGTGTTTGTTTTGTCTTAGTTCCCGGTGAATTGCGGACAAAGATAGATGCAAAGAGCACAAGGTGTATGTTCATTGGATATTCCACTACCCAAAAGGGATACAAATGTTATGATCCAAGTTCGAGAAGAACATTTGTATCCAAGGATGTGAAGTTTATGGAGGAAAAGAGCTACTATAGTACCGAAGAGAAGGATGAACTAAGGGAATTTGCAAGCTCTACGGACTACAATGCTAATTTAAGGTTCCTCCTTCAACATCTTGACAACCCGGAAACACCAAAGGCTAGAAACGGTGAAGCTCCTCCGGTCCAAGAGGAGACTATCCAAGAGACCAATGATGAGAGTGTTCCCAATGATCAAGAGGAGACGGTTAGTAATGATGAGACCTCCGATGCTCAAGAAAGTCAAGGAGCGGTGATTGGTCATGATGAACTCCCCGATGCTCAAGCACACGACCACGATGACTCGAGAGTTGAAGAAGAACCAAGCGAACCGGTTCTTAGGAGAAGCACACGATTAAGGAAGGACCCTTCCACATGGAAAGAGAATAGAGTCTACTACAACAACCAAGCCGTTGCTCATCCTATTCAAGCGGTTTGTTCGCTCGCCCTTTTACCTTCCTCTCATCAAGCCTTCCTTGTGAAAATAGATGAACATTCGAATCCGAAGACATATGACGAGGCAATGGAAGAGGATCATTGGGTTGAAGCGGTTAATGATGAGGTTGGGGCTATGATTAAGAACCACACGTGGGATGAGGCCGATCTTCCGTTTGGGAAAAGAGCGGTTAGCTCTAAATGGGTCTTCACTCTTAAGTTCTTGAGCAATGGGGACTTGGAACGACACAAGGCGCGGTTAGTGGCGAGAGGATTTACACAAACCTATGGAGATGATTATACAGACACATTTGCTCCGGTGGCTAAGCTACACACGGTACGGGTTGTATTCTCTTTGGCAATCAATTTGGATTGGGAGTTGTGGCAAATGGATGTGAAGAATGCTTTCCTTCAAGGAGATCTTGAAGAAGAGGTGTACATGACTCCACCACCCGGCCTAGAGAACACCATTGCTCCCGGAAAGGTTCTTCGGCTAAGGAAAGCCATCTATGGTCTTAAACAATCTCCAAGGGCTTGGTACAAGAAGCTAAGTTCGACTCTCAAGGAAAAAGGTTTCAAGAAGTGTGAATTGGATCACACTCTATTCACGCTTCAAGGCCCGAATGGAATGGTGGTTGTCTTGATCTACGTGGATGATATGATCATCTCCGGTGATGATAAACAAGGGATTCAAGACACTAAGGATTTCCTAAGATCGGTCTTTGAAATTAAGGATCTCGGCAAGTTGAAATACTTCCTTGGGATCGAAGTATGTAGATTCACAAATGGATTGCACATCTCCCAGAGGAAGTATACTTTGGATTTGCTCAAGGAAACCGGGAAGCTTGCCTCGAAGCCGGCTAAGACACCGCTTGAGGAAGGATACAAGGCCGATCGAAAGGGGGAGCAAGAAGATGAAATGTATGAGGATCCATCTCAATATAGAAGACTTGTTGGGAAATTGATCTATCTTACCCTAACAAGGCCGGATCTTTGCTTTGCGGTCAACCAAGTAAGTCAACATATGAAGGAGCCAAAGGTGTTTCATTGGAAAATGGTGGATCGAATACTTCAGTACCTTAAAGGGAGTGTTGGCCAAGGCATTTGGATGGGAAGAAATGAAAACACCGAAGTTGTTGGGTATTATGATGCGGATTGGGCCGGAGATCGAAACGATAGAAGATCCACAACCGGCTATGCAACATTCATTGGTGGAAACTTGGTGACTTGGAGAACTAAGAAGCAAAAGTCGGTCTCATGTTCAAGTGCGGAAGCCGAGTATAGAGTGATGAAGAAATTAACAAATGAGCTAACATGGTTGAGAGGCATCTTAGCTCACATGGGGATTGAGATCACTAAGCCGATGGTGATGCATTGTGACAACCAAGCCGCAATTCACATAGCTACCAACTCGGTGTTCCACGAACGGACGAAGCACATCGAGATCGATTGTCACAAGGTTCGTGAGAAGATTGAACAAGGATGGACACTTCCGTGTTTTACAAGGAGCGAGGACCAAGTGGCGGATATCTTCACCAAAGCTGCGAGTCTCAAGGTTTGCAATCGTCTCTTTAGCAAGCTTGGACTCGTGGATCTCACTCATCCATGAGAAGACCCTAACTTGCAATCATCACACTCTTTTTCCCTTAGCAAAGTTTTGTCCCACGTGGTTTTCTTTGTTAAGGTTTTTAATGAGGTGATGGTTGTGGGTTTCCAAGTTAAGCATAATTCCTTATGTTTAACTTGAGGGGGAGTATTGACCTTGGCACCATCAAAATGTGCTAAGGGAAAAGAATAAGAAAGAGTGTCGATCGACAGAGGTGAGTGTCGATCGACACTCACCTCTCTGGAAAAACTGGAGGTGCGGAACGAAGGCGTCGATCGACACCAAGGAGTGGTGTCGATCGACACGAGTCCCAGAGTTTGAATCCGACCGTTGGAGATCCGACCGTTGGAGAATCTGACCGTTGCTATCCAACCGTTGAGATATGACCGTTGGAGAGGCGTGTCGATCGACACACGTATTTAGTGTCGATCGACACGGAGGCCAGAACTATTTTCTATATAAATCTTGTTGTATGAACCTTGCACATTTATCTTGAATGGAATAATTTTTCAAGTTCATACTCTTTCTCTTTATTCTTCCCAATTCTCTCAATCTCTTATTCTCTCAATCTAAGTCCTAAAATCTAACAATGGTGTTGCGTCTTGGTACACGCGGGTAGACGAGAACGGCGTCGTTCCGGTAAGTGAAGGATGACCCGCGTGTTTATCCGAATACCCGCGAGAAGATCCGACCCTGCTTCACGTGACCCGTTGCTGCATCTGTCCCGAGCCTGGGATGGTCCTCGATGTCTCTCGTCCCGCGGGTCGAAGATGACACGATGCTCCCCGGATCCGCACGTACTGAACTGATCGTCTCGAAGTCACGTACTGAGTCTCGTACTGACCCGATCCTCTCGTCCCGTATCTCGATGGAACTGATCCGCGGGCCGATAACCGCAACGTCCCAACTTTAGATTTCCCCCGATCTTTATTTTTATTTTCCCTTAGCACACATGAGGTTCTAAGGTCAATAAAATTTTCTTTAGGGTGAGATTCATTTGAATCAAACCCATTTATGTTTAATCTCTCCTAATATTTCTTAATCTCTCTCAAATCTCTTTCTAAATCTCTCTTTGCTCATTTGAGCTTTTCTTATGGATTCAATCTCTCTAAAGGTTGGATTTTGTGTTTATGAATATGTTAAGAACCCTAAATCTAACATGGTAGCAGAGCAGTTTGCTCTTGGGTTTAAAATGTTAGATTGAATCGGTATAAGGAGGTTTCCATTCTCCTTATGCGCTTAATCTAACAAACATTCGAAACTCTTAATCCGCTGCGTTGTGTTGAAGAGATGTATTGAAAAGATCTCTTCTTTGGTTACTTGTTGATGGATTGAAATCTTGTTGTGTTGAAGACTCGGATCTATTGCTCGGAGAAAGCTAGATCTGAGCTTGAAGATTGAAGATGTGAAAGCCCGATGCTTTCATGAAGAAAAGAGGAAGAAAGCTCAAAGCTTTCCCATGGGAGAAGAAGAAAGCTCAAGGCTTTCCCATGGAAGAAAAAGAAGAAGAAAGCTCAAAGCTTTCCATTGAAGAAGACATGAAAGGCCGAAGCTCTCATGAACAAGAAGAGAACGGTGAAGAAACTCACGGCTTGGAAGTCGACCCAATCCGATGAGCAAGTCACGTTTCATTGAAGAAGAAGCTCAAAGAAGAAGGTGATGGGATTGCCACCTAAGGAGCTCAAAAGCGTTGGGTCCGGTATAAGAGAAGGCCGGATCTTGGTCCAAGTAAGCTAGGAGAAGCTTGCTTGTGAAACTCTTGAAGAAAACCCAAGTGTGGAGCTTGGTCACTAGTGTGAAGCAAATGGGAGTCAAAGGAAGAAAACCATTAAAGATTGGAGCTTTCCTTTCCCATGAAGCTCAAGGATGGTGATATAAGATTGGAATCCACCAAACTTATGTTCACAAGATTATCAAGAGTTTTTAAGCTTTGTCGCGGAAATGGGCGTGATGTCAAGATGAGAGATGGTGATTTGATTGACTCTCTCAATCGGTGGGTTGATTGACTCTCTCAATCGATGAACAAAATAGATTGTTTGAATCACACAAACAAGCTAAGTCGCAGCCTCTAAAGATCTAAGTGAATCGCACACTTAAGTCTAAAGAAAGAATAATTCTTCAAGAATCACACTTGAAAAAAAAAGAACAAAATACTTTGATTAATTTATTGATTGAAAGGTGTGTTTTACAATAGGATCTACTGAGCTTATATACAGCTCTTACATGAGCATTCTAACGGTCACAAAATCAAAGGAAGCAATAAACAAATCAAAGCTAATAAAAAACTAGCCGTTAGGCTCTAAATGAGCAAATCTCCCAAAATAAGGAAACTTGAGGTGTGCTTGAGTCTTGACAACTTGGGGAGGAAAGTCTGATGTCTTGGAACGTCTAGATGCAATGAATAAGTCTTCAAATTGCAGAATATAAGAGGAAATGGCCGTTGGAGATTTATAGCACCAAGTGTAAATGTGTTGAATGCTCTTGGTTCCAAATAAGGCAAGCTGAGGATCCTCTGATTTAAAAGTTGAATAACTTTTAAACCAAAACCGGTAATTGAATGAATCAAATTGGACGAGCTCCCTGGTTGAGTCAAGATTCCAGAAAAATTGGATTCATAGCTTAATTCCTTCTGGTTCGGTCGGAATCCTTCAATAAGTGCTCCTGTGGCCAAATCTGGAACGTTCCAGTTCACCCGATTTATAAAATTCATAACTCTTAAACCAAATTGAATTTGGTCACGAATCCAATTCTCAGTCTTTCTATGATGAGTTAGGAATCCAAAATAATTGGACTTGTAGCTTGTTTCATCCTGGTTTGGCCGGAATGATTCGATGAGTGATTGTATGTCTCCATCGCATCCATTGAAGAGCTGCCAGATTGTATCTTTAATAACTTCTTCATATGAACTCCGTTTTGGCTGATTCTTCTTTTTGGATGACTCTGAATTAATTGAGTATGATCTCCAAGTGTTGGTTGAGCTGGGATGTTTGATCTTAGTCTTCATTTGAGCTAGACTTGGGCCGCAAGTCTCCTTAGATCTCTTCAACTTCATGCTCTCCTCTACATGACTCATGGTTCTGTGCTCCTTGGTTGATGATGACTTGATGTCCTCATCAGATGGTTTACTCAAGCCTATGTTGGTGCGGTTAGATGAAGGAAGGATCGGTCGGTTTGCTAGAGAGGAGGAGTAGAATGAAAGTGGAGATTCTCAAATGGAGGTTCTTGGTAAGGTGAACATTGGGCCCGATGGGAGTCAAGCCATGGATTGCTTATTTGGGTAATTTCCTATCCATACTCTCTTGGTGGATTGACATTAAATGAATCCATGATCTAGCCTAAGAGAAAACACATTCATGAGAATAGAGAATATTTCTTAATCTACCCCTTTCTTATTCTTCAAAATCTTTATAATCTCTTATATTCTCTAAAATCTCTACAAATCTCTATATTCTCTATATTCTCTAGTTCTCTATTCTCAAACAGTTTGGAACCTAGCCTAAACACTAATCAAACACTTACCCAAATCCCTTAAAAGGCTCTTGGTAACTCTCGGTTGTATGATGAACTCTTGTGTGAGAATCCTCTCGGTCCAAGACCTCTCTCTTGATCAAAACTCGTCTTAAGTGTGAAGCATGGTTACTCTCGATCCCTTATTCTCTCGGGTTGACTATGATTGAGCATTTGAGGTCCATTCTTGTGGTGAAAAACATTGTGAGAAAGATTAGTGTTGATAACATTGATTGGATGGGAAACATTGATGAGAATGGTTGGATTGCTTGGTGTTGTGTTTTTGGTATGATTTTGTAGCGGTTCTTATTTGATTGAGCTATGGAACCGGTACACACTCAAGCTACCCAAGAAGATGTAACTAGCCTTTAAAGGTCAATCTTGAAGTCATTCCAAAAGAGCCATAGTATTGACCTTGGTATTGATCATTAAGAGATAGAGGCGGGAAGGAGCTGGTTCAGTCTTGATCAGATTCAAAACAAGAGCCGGTTATGAGCTGGTTATGATCAGTCATGAGCCGGTTATGTTTGTAGACTACATCCTGTCCAGATTCATCCCACATCAAGAGATAAGATGAGTCATTAACCAAAAGCAAAGGACAAGTCAAAAGTAGTCAATAATCTTATCCTTTTCCTTATCTTCTAACGGTAATATGAGTTGTGTTCTTCTATTTATTCAGCTGTAATCTCTCTTTATCAAAATTTAATCTGATCAGAAACTTATGATGAATAAAAAGATGATTTCTCTCTAATCTTCTCTTAATCTTTTACTCTTACTCTCTAATTTCCGCAAATCTTATCATGGTATCAGAGCAAGATCCTATCTAGTCTCATTATTCTTCTTAAATCTCTTCCTAATCTACTCTAAATCTTCTGGTTACTGTTCCATTGAGTTCTCTTCGGTTCACAAGGATTCTGGTCGTGTTCTTCAAGAGATTTGCTTGGATTCATCTCCTGTTCGTGTTCTTTGAAGATTCAGCTCAGCATCTTCATCACAAAGACTCCAGTTCATCTCAGCATCGCTTACACTCTCGGATACTACTCGGTCTTCAACTTTCAAGTTCAAAGGTTACTTCTTTCCATCTGTTTGTAGTGATTCCTTCTGTTTGTGGAGAAAGCTGTCATCTTTAGGAGGTTAGCTAGAAAGGAAAGAACTTTAGTGCTGGAAACATGGAAAACTCTAAGACCTTAGCAATTCCGGTTATGTTGAAAGGAGGAAATTATCTCCTTTGGGCTAGAACAACAAAAACAGCTCTTTGTGGTAGAGGTCTATGGGGATTTGTTGATGGTGCAAGAGTGTTTAAGGAGTATTCTAGTAGTGATGATGAAGATACAATCGATGAGAAGCTTGTTGCGAAAGAGAGATGGGTTCAAGAGGATCAAATGGTGCTGGCCATTCTTCAAAACTCCCTTGATACTCCTCTCTTAGAAGCCTATTCTTACTGTGAGACAGCAGCTGATCTTTGGTCTACCCTCAAGAATGTGTATGGAAACACATCTAATCTCACTAGGGTGTTTGAAGTAAAGAAGGCAATCAATGAGTTAAGCCAAGAAAACTTGGAGTTTACACAGCATTTTGGTAAATTTCGTTCATTGTGGGCAGAACTTGACATGCTTAGGCCTAACTCTATGGATATGGATGTAATCAACGAAAGGAGGGAACAAGACAAGGTCTTTGGTCTGCTCCTTACTCTCAATCCAGCCTTCAATGATCTTACCAAGCACATTCTACGTGCGGAGAAGCTACCTAGTCTTGATTATTGAGTTTAGTGAATAATTGATCCGAAGCAAATCCGACCCGCGGTATGTTGTCACTCGAGGTGTGGGACGGAGCAGTGTGCGGATCAGTACCAAGGGAGAATAAAATCAGTCACGTGGGTCTCTTTCCTCTTTTGGTAAATACAAGGATGAGTCATCAAGGGAAGGATCAGATCAGTCCTCACCTTATCCAGATTGTACCTTGCTTTAGGAGGATGAGTCCAAATGTGCTTTTGCTTTAGTAAAACCTTATCTCTATTCTAACAGACAGATTATGACCTCCTTATATTGATGTAATCTGATCAGTGTAATCTTTACCTTGAAATGAATACATTCAAGTTCATAATCTCTATTTTCTCTAATCTCCATTAATCTCTAAACTCTCTTCAATCTCTCCTAATCTTAAACTTATTCTCATAAATCTTACATGGTATCAGAGCACAAAGCTCTTGGGATTCTCTAAAGTGTTAGATTGAATCGTTATAAGAAGGCTTCAATCCATCTTATGCGCTTAATCTAACCTAAATCATTCGAAAATCTCATTTCTTAATCTTGTGTTCTTATTCTTCTCATCTGAAAGTTTTACTCTCTGGTTTGAATCTTATTTGCTTGAAATCTTCATAAAGTTTCAAGTTTTCTTCTAGATTGATTCAAACCCTTTCTAAAGCTTCAAGCTTTGTTTCAGTCTCCATTCTCTAAAGCAAGGATCTCTTATGGATAACTCAAAGCCTTTGGTGGTTCCAGTGATTCTAAAAGGGGGAAACTACTTACTATGGTCAAGAACAACCAAGACTGCTCTTTGTAGCCGAGGCTTGTGGAGTCACGTTGATCTCTCTACTAGGCCACCCGTGTTTGATGCATCCGAAGAAGAGGATGAAGAGATTGTGCAAGATCGAGAGGCTAGGTGGTTTCAAGATGATCAAACGGTGTTGGCTGTCCTTCAAAATGCTTTTGAGCCATCGATTCTCGAAGCATACTCATATTGTGAAACCGCATCTGAGCTTTGGGAAACCTTGAAGAATGTGTATGGTAACATCTCAAATCTCTCTCGTGTGTTCGAGGTTAAGCGAGCTATCAACAATCTACACCAAGAAGACATGGAGTTTACTAAGCATTTTGGTGTGTATCGGTCTCTTTGGGCTGAGCTTGAGATGCTTAGGCCAAGCTCCATCGATCCGGTTATTCTCAACGAACGGAAGGAACAAGACAAGGTATTTGGACTTCTCCTTACATTGAACCCGGTATTCAATGATCTCATCAAACACATCCTTCGATCCGAGACTCTCCCAAGCCTTGATGATGTGTGTGCGCAAATCCAAAGGGAACAAGGCGCTCTTGGGCTCTTTGGTAGCAAGGGGGAGCTTCCAATGGCTAACAAAGGGGTGTTCAAGGGTGATGAGAAACGTTCCAAGTATTGGTGTGAACATTGTAGAAGGAAGGGTCATTCTAAGGAGAAATGTTGGCTCATTCATCCACACCTAAGGGAGAAGTTCTATGCCGATAATCCTCACCTAAGGGAAAGGTCCTACACCGACCGTGCTAGAGATGACCGTGCAAGGGCTAACTACTCAACCTCCAAGAGCGATCAGAATTATCCCGGACCAGCAAAACAAGGAGGAGAAACGAGCCAAGGAGGAGACTATGTGAGAAAGTCTGATCTTGAAGCTCTCATCAAGTCCTTTGCATCACTCAATCAATCCGGTAAAACCTTCTTCTCTCTTAAGCCTAGTGAATCTCTTGTAGTTGATTCGGGTGCTACTCATATTAGTAATTTGAATCTTCTTGAGAACCTAGGACCATCTAAGGGTAATGTGATGATTGCAAATGGAGATAATATACCTATTAAGGGAATTGGAGACTTGAATCTTTTTAACAAAAGCTCAAAAGCATTTTATTTACCGAATTTTGAATCAAATCTTCTTTCGGTTAACAAAATTACTAAGGATTTGAATTGTTATGCAATCTTTGGTCCTAATGATGTTCATTTTCAGGATATTGATTCGGGAAAGATAATTGGAGGTGGTGGTACCAAGGATGATCTTTACATTCTTGAAGATTTATCATCAAACTCATCTAGTTCTTTTTCATTTCAATCTTGTTTAGGAGTTGCTAATAATGCCATTTGGCACGCTAGATTAGGACATCCGCATTCTCGTGCTTTTGAAATAATGCTTCCCAATGTTTACTTTGATCATTTAAGTTGTGAAGCTTGTATCCTTGGAAAACATTGCAAAACCGTATTTTCTAAATCATCTACTATCTATGAACATTGCTTTGATTTAGTACATTCGGATGTGTGGACTTCACCTTGTTTATCTAGGGATAATAATAAATACTTTGTTACATTCATTGATGAAAAATCGAAGTACACTTGGGTCACTCTATTGCCTTCTAAAGATCGGGTCATTGATGCATTCATAAACTTTCAAAACTATATTGCTAACCAATACAATGCCAAGATTAAAATCTTTAGAACAGATAATGGAGGAGAATATATGAGCAATCGGTTCAAAGAACACCTCTCCAAACATGGAATCTTGCACCAAACTAGCTGTCCGTATACACCGCAACAAAATGGAGTAGCCGAGAGAAAGAACCGCCACTTAATGGAAGTATCCCGAGCTATGATGTTCCATATGAACGTTCCAAAACGTTTTTGGGGAGATGAGGTGATGCTAGCATGCTACTTGATCAATCGAACACCTACAAAGATCTTAGGAGACACTTCTCCATTCGAGGTATTAAACCAAACCCGTCCATTTATTGAACATCTAAGAGTGTTTGGTTGTCTTTGTTTTGTGTTAGTGCCGAGTGAGTTGAGAACCAAGCTTGATGAGAAGAGCAAAAGATGCATTTTTCTTGGCTACTCAACAACGCAAAAAGGGTACAAGTGCTACGATCCGATAACGAGGAAGACTTGGGTGTCGAGAGATGTCAAGTTCATGGAAAATCAAGGATATTATGGTGTCAAGGATAGAGATGAGTTGAAAGACTTAGCTACCCCGTCGGACCTTGGCTCAAATCTTCGATTCCTTCTTCAACATCTTGGGAATCCTACTGAGCCAAGAGACAAAGAGGGTGAGACAATGGGTGAGCCTCCATCACCTATGGATGCTCAAGACACAGATCAAGAGTTGGCTCATGAGGAAGAATTGAATGCGGCTAGTCAAGATGAAGTGATTCAAGAGGAAGATAGTGAACCGATCCTAGAGGAGGCAGCTGAAGTGGTTCAAGAAGAGTCTAGTGAACCGGTCCTAGAAGATGAAGTCGAAGTCACACCCGTTGTGGAGGTAGAAGAACCAGTTCTTAGACGAAGCACAAGAATTAGGAGGGATCCGTCTCAATGGAAAGAGACTAGAGTCTACTACAATCATCAAGTGGTTGCTCATCCAATTCAAGCGGTTTGTTCGATCGACCTCTTGCCTTCCTCTCATCGGGCTTTCCTTGTAAAGATTGATGAGCACACTATCCCTAGTACTTATGAGGAAGCAATGGAAGAGGAACATTGGGTTGAAGCCGTAGATGATGAGGTAGGTGCTATGGTGAAGAATCATACTTGGGATGAAGCGGATCTCCCATTTGGCAAGAAGGCTGTGAGCTCAAAGTGGGTGTTCACGATAAAGTACTTGAGCAATGGTGATCTTGAGAGGTATAAGGCAAGATTAGTTGCAAGGGGGTTTACTCAAACTTATGGAGATGATTATACGGATACCTTTGCTCCGGTGGCTAAGTTAAACACGGTTAGAGTTGTGTTCTCTTTAGCGGTGAATTTGGATTGGGAACTTTGGCAAATGGATGTTAAGAATGCGTTCTTGCAAGGAGATCTCGAGGAAGAAGTTTATATGACGCCTCCTCCCGGTCTTGAGAAGTCTATTGCACCGGGAAAAGTACTAAGGCTAAGGAAAGCTATTTATGGCCTTAAACAATCTCCGAGAGCGTGGTATAAGAAGCTTAGTAGTACACTCAAGGAGAAGGGCTTCAAGAAGTGTGAACTAGATCATACACTATTCACCTTGCAAGGATCTCGGGGAATTGTGGTTGTGTTGATCTATGTGGATGATATGATCATCTCCGGGAGTGATAAGATTGGGATTCAAGAAACCAAAGACTTTCTCAAATCAGTCTTTGAGATAAAAGATCTCAGAGAAGTAAAGTATTTCCTTGGGATTGAGTTATGTAGGTTTAAGAATGGTTTGCATATCTCTCAAAGGAAATACACATTGGACTTGTTGAAAGAGACGGGAAAACTTGGTGCAAAACCGGCTAAGACACCATTGGAGGAAGGCTACAAGGTCATTCGAAAGGGGGAGCAAGGAGATGAAGTGTTTGAAGACCCATCAAGGTATAGGAGACTTGTGGGAAAATTGATCTACTTGACTCTTACTAGGCCGGATATAAGTTTTGCGGTTAACCAAGTGAGTCAACATATGCAAGAGCCTAAGGTACATCATTGGAAAATGGTTGAGAGGATTCTTCGGTATCTTAAAGATAGTCCGGGCTTAGGCATTTGGATGGGAAGAAATGAAAACACCGAAGTGGTTGGTTATTGTGATGCGGATTGAGCCGGGGATCGAAACGATAGAAGATCAACTACCGGTTATTGTACATTCATTGGAGGAAATCTTGTGACTTGGAGAACAAAGAAGCAAAAAGGAGTTTCGGACTCAAGCGCGGAAGCCGAGTATAGAGCGATGAAGAAGCTAACTAATGAGCTTACTTGGTTAAGAGGAATCTTGGCTCACATGGGAATTGAATGGGAAAAACCAATGGTAATGCATTGTGACAATCAAGCCGCAATTCACATTGCTACTAATTCGGTATTTCATGAGAGGACGAAGCACATCGAGTTGGATTGTCACAAGGTTCGAGAAAAGATTGAGCAAGGATGGACATTACCGTGTTACACAAAGAGTGAAGATCAACTAGCGGATATCTTTACTAAATCCGCAAGTCTTAAGGTTTGCAATCACATACTTAGCAAACTTGGACTTGTGGATCTCACTCATCCATAGAAGAACCCTTGCTTGCAATCATCACACTCTTTTTCCCTCAATTGAGTTTTGTCCCACGTGGTTTTCTTTATTGAGGTTTTTAATGAGGTGATGGTTGTAAGCTTCCAAACTTAACATAAATCCTTTATGTTAAGTTTGAGGGGGAGTATTGAGTTTAGTGAATAATTGATCCGAAGCAAATCCGACCCGCGGTATGTTGTCACTCGAGGTGTGGGACGGAGCAGTGTGCGGATCAGTACCAAGGGAGAATAAAATCAGTCACGTGGGTCTCTTTCCTCTTTTGGTAAATACAAGGATGAGTCATCAAGGGAAGAATCAGATCAGTCCTCACCTTATCCAGATTGTACCTTGCTTTAGGAGAATGAGTCCAAATGTGCTTTTGCTTTAGTAAAACCTTATCTCTATTCTAACGGACAAATTATGACCTCCTTATATTGATGTAATCTGATCAGTGTAATCTTTACCTTGAAATGAATACATTCAAGTTCATAATCTCTATTCTCTCTAATCTCCATTAATCTCTAAACTCTCTTCAATCTCTCCTAATCTTAAACTTATTCTCATAAATCTTACATTGATGATGTGTGTGCACAAATCCAAAGGGAGCAAGGGTCTCTCGGCTTGTTTGGGGGCAGAGGAGAACTACCTACAGCCAACAGGGTCATCTCTACAAGGGATCCGATGAAAGGAAAGGGAAGATGTGTGAATATTGCAAGAAGAAGGGACACTCAAAGGAGCAATGTTGGATTCTTCACCCCCATCTCAAACCAAGTCATCTCAACGGACCAAGGATTCCAAGAGCCAATGTTACTCAAGCCAATCCAAAAGATGATTATGGACAGGCCGGTTCTTCAAGACAAGAGGAGAATGGAGCTCATGGGGAGTACGTGAGGAAATCAGACTTAGAAGCCCTCATGAAGTCATTTGCTACATTCAAGGAATCCGGTATCAATCTTATAACTCAAACTCCGTATAGTTTATTCACACATAGACCTTCTAGCTCTCTAATTGTTGATTCGGGTGCTTCACACCATATGATTAGTAATCCGAATTTGCTAGACAATATAGAACCAGCTAAAGGAAATGTGTTAATTGCTAATGGAGATAGAGTACCCATTAAAGGGATAGGCAATCTGAAGCTATTTGATAGAAAATCTAAAGCTCTTTATATGCCTAAGTTCACATCGAATTTGTTATCCGTTAAAAGAACCACGAATGACCTTAATTGTTATGCAATATTTGGTCCTAATGAGGTATTTTTCAGGATATTGACTCCGGTAAAGTAATCGGAGAAGGGGGAACTAAAGATGATCTCTACGTTTTAGAGAATTTTGCTCCTATCACTTCATATCGTTCGAATTTTAGCTCTAGTTCAGATGCAACTTCGAATAAATTGTGGCATGCTAGAATAGGCCATCCTCATTCTCGTGCTCTTAAACTCATGTTACCAAATGTTTCCTTTGATTACTCTAGTTGTGAAGCTTGTATTCTTGGTAAACATTGTAAAACAGTTTTCCCTAAATCATCTACTGTTTATGAAAATTGCTTTGATTTGGTTCATTCGGATGTTTGGACATCACCATGCCTATCTAGAGATAAAAACAAGTATTTCGTGACATTTATAGATGAGAAATCAAAATATACATGGGTCACTTTACTTCCATCTAAAGATAGGGTGTTTGATGCATTTCTTAACTTTCAAAATTATATCACTAACCATTACAATGCCAAGATCAAAGTGTTTAGAACAGATAATGGTGGGGAATATACAAGCCATAGACTTAAGGAGCATTTCGCTAAACATGGGATTGTGCATCAAACAAGCTGTCCATATAACCCACAACAAAATGGAGTGGCAGAGAGGAAGAATCGACATCTTATGGAGGTGTCAAGATCAATGATGTTTCACCACAACGTCCCGAAGAGATATTGGGGAGATGCGGTTATGTTAGCATGCTATCTTATCAACCGCACACCAACTCAAGTCTTAGAGGACATATCTCCTTTCGAGGTACTTAACAAAACTAAACCCTTTTTTGAACATCTAAAGGTTTTTGGGTGTGTTTGTTTTGTCTTAGTTCCCGGAGAGCTTAGGAACAAGCTTGAGCCGAAAAGCATCAAGTGTATGTTCCTTGGGTATTCTACAACGCAAAAGGGGTACAAGTGTTTCGATCCTACCAACAACCGAATCTATATCTCTCGTGATGTGAAGTTCTTCGAAGAACAAGGATACTACGGGGAAAGGGATTGGGAGAGCTTGAAAGACTTAGCTACCTCTGTTGACCGGAATGAGAGTCTTAAATTCCTATTGGACCACCTTGGGAATGGATCATCTTCGGTCACCACTCAACCACACACTCCACCTATGGCAGGCAATGAGGGACAACCTCAAGAGGAGCCTGAAGTTCATATTGAGGGGGAGTATGATGGAGATACGGATGTGGTTCCGGAATCATCACCAGCATCTGTCCCACCAGTACCACAACAAAAACAGCCGATATTGCAAGAGGAACAACCTGAATATCAACCGGATCCAACCATAGCTACCACACAAGTCTTGAGTGATCAGCAATCTCAACCGGTTCTTCGAAGAAGTACAAGACCAAGACGTGATCCCTCTACTTGGAAAGACAAGAGAGTCTACTACAATTGTCATTCCGTTGCTCATCCGATCCAAGCTACTTGTTCTCTTGCCGTTTTGCCATCGGATTTTCAAGCCTTTCTTGGAATGATTATGGAGAATCAAATACCAAAATCCTATGAAGAAGCAATGGAGACTAAAGAATGGAGTAAGGCTGTTGATGATAAAGTAGGAGCTATGATCAGAACTCACACATGGGATGAAGCGGATCTTCCACCCGGGAAGAAAGCGGTTAGCTCCAAGTGGGTATTCACCATTAAACATCTAAGCACCGGAGAGATTGAGCGGTACAAAGCTAGGCTTGTGGCTCGGGGGTTTACTCAAACATATAGGGTTGATTACACGGATACTTTTGCACCAGTGGCTAAGCTCCATACTGCTCGGGTTGTTCTTTCCATAGATACGAACCGTGATTGGGATATTTGGCAAATGGATGTCAAGAATGCTTTCCTTCAAGGTGAGCTCGAAGAAGAGGTTTACATGAAACCACCTCCGGGTCTTGAGAACACCATTGCACCGGGAAAGGTTCTTCGGTTAAGAAAAGCGATCTATGGTTTGAAGCAATCCCCTCGAGCTTGGTATCACAAGTTAAGCTTTGTTCTTATGGGTAGAGGTTTCAAGAAGTCACAATCAGATCATACACTCTTTACCTTACACGGACCACAAGGACTTGTAGTCGTTCTCATCTATGTAGATGACTTGATCATCACCGGCGATGACAAGGGAGGTATCCAAGAAACTAAATCTTTTCTTAAATCTGTTTTTGACATTAAAGATCTTGGAGAACTTAAGTACTTTCTTGGGATTGAGATTTGCCGACTTCCGGAAGGCTTATTTCTATCTCAAAGAAAGTACACACTTGATTTGTTGAATGAGACAGGTACATTGGATGCTAAGACAGCCAAGACACCACTTGAAGATGGCTACAACGTCAACCAAAAGGGGGAGGAAGGTGATGCACCGTTTGAGGATGTTGCGAAGTATCGAAGACTTGTAGGCAAGCTTATCTACTTGACGCTCACAAGACCGGATATATGTTTTGCGGTGAATCAAATCAGCCAACATATGAAGACACCAACGGTATATCATTGGAGCATGGTTGAGAAGATTCTTAGGTACTTGAAAGGGAGCATTGGCCAAGGTATTTGGATGGGAAGGAACAACAACACCGAGATTGTTGGGTATTGTGATGCGGATTGGGCTGGAGATAGAATTGATCGGAAATCTACTACTGGTTATTGCACATTTGTGGGAGGCAATCTAGTGACTTGGAAGAGCAAGAAGCAAAAGGTTGTTTCGGATTCAAGTGCGGAAGCGGAGTATCGGGCCATGAAGAAGCTTACTGTTAGATTTTAGGACTTAGATTGAGAGAATAAGAGATTGAGAGAATTGGGAAGAATAGAGAGAAAGAGTATGAACTTGAAAAATTATTCCATTCAAGATAAATGCACAAGGTTCATACAACAAGGTTTAAATAGAAAATAGTTTCTGGCCTCCGTGTCGATCGACACAACATAGGTGTGTCGATCGACACTACACTCCAACGGCTAATTCCTCAACGGTCGAATCTCTAACGGTCGGATCTCCAACGGTCAGATATCTAACGGTCAGATTCAACCCCTGGGGCTAGTGTCGATCGACACTACTCCTTGGTGTCGATCGACGCCTTCGTTACGCGATGCTCCAGATTTGGCAGAGACTTCCATGTCGATCGACGCTCCTCTCTGTCGATCGACAGGCTTGCTGATTTCCTTTCCCTTAGCACATTTTGATGGTGCCAAGGTCAATACTCCCCCTCAAGTTAAACATAAGGAATTATGTTTAACTTGGAAACCCGCAACCATTACCTCATTAAAAACCTTAACAAAGAAAACCACGTGGGACAAAACTTTGCTAAGGGAAAAAGAGTGTGACGATTGCAAGTTAGGGGTCTTCTCATGGACGCGTGAGATCCACGAGTCCAAGCTTGCTAAAGAGACGGTTGCAAACCTTGAGACTCGCGGCCTTGGTGAAGATATCCGCCACTTGGTCCTCACTCCTTGTAAAACACGGAAGTGTCCATCCTTGTTCAATCTTCTCACGAACTTTGTGGCAATCGATCTCTATGTGCTTCGTCCGTTCATGGAACACCGAGTTGGTAGCTATGTGAATTGCGGCTTGGTTGTCGCAATGCATCACCATCGGCTTGGTGATCTCAATCCCCATGTGAGCTAAGATGCCTCTCAACCATGTTAGCTCATTTGTTAATTTCTTCATCGCTCTATACTCGGCTTCCGCACTTGAACATGAGACCGACTTTTGCTTCTTAGTTCTCCAAGTCACCAAGTTTCCACCAATGAATGTTGCATAGCCGGTTGTGGATCTTCTATCGTTTCGATCTCCGGCCCAATCCGCATCACAATACCCGACAACTTCGGTGTCTTCATTTCTTCCCATCCAAATGCCTTGGCCAACACTCCCTTTAAGGTACCGAAGTATTCGATCCACCATTTTCCAATGAAACACCTTTGGTTCCTTCATATGTTGACTTACTTGGTTGACCGCAAAGCAAAGATCCGGCCTTGTTAGGGTAAGATAGATCAATTTCCCAACAAGTCTTCTATATTGAGATGGATCCTCATACATTTCATCTTCTTGCTCCCCCTTTCGATCGGACTTGTATCCTTCCTCAAGTGGTGTCTTAGCCGGCTTCGAGGCAAGCTTCCCGGTTTCCTTGAGCAAATCCAAAGTATACTTCCTTTGGGAGATGTGCAATCCATTTGTGAATCTACATACTTCGATCCCAAGGAAGTATTTCAACTCGCCGAGATCCTTAATTTCGAAGACCGATTTTAAGAAATCCTTAGTGTCTTGAATCCCTTGTTTATCATCACCGGAGATGATCATATCATCCACATAGATCAAGACAACCACCATTCCATTCGGGCCTTGAAGCGTGAATAGAGTGTGATCCAATTCACACTTCTTGAAACCTTTTTCCTTGAGAGTCGAACTTAGCTTCTTGTACCAAGCCCTTGGAGATTGTTTAAGACCATAGATGGCTTTCCTTAGCCGAAGAACCTTTCCGGGAGCAATGGTGTTCTCTAGGCCGGGTGGTGGAGTCATGTATACCTCTTCTTCAAGATCTCCTTGAAGGAAAGCATTCTTCACATCCATTTGCCACAACTCCCAATCCAAATTGATCGCCAAAGAGAATACAACCCGTACCGTGTGTAGCTTAGCCACCGGAGCAAAAGTGTCCGTATAGTCATCTCCATAGGTTTGTGTAAATCCTCTTGCCACTAACCGCGCCTTGTGTCGTTCCAAGTCCCCATTGCTCAAGAACTTAAGAGTGAAGACCCATTTAGAACTAACCGCTCTTTTCCCAAACGGAAGATCGGCCTCATCCCACGTGTGGTTCTTAATCATAGCCCCAACCTCATCATTAACCGCTTCAACCCAATGATCCTCTTCCATTGCCTCTTCATATGTCTTCGGAATCGAATGTTCATCTATCTTCACAAGGAAGGCTTGATGAGAGGAAGGTAAAAGTGCGAGCGAACAAACCGCTTGAATAGGATGAGCAACGGCTTGGTTGTTGTAGTAGACTCTATTCTCTTTCCATGTGGAAGGGTCCTTCCTTAATCGTGTGCTTCTCCTAAGAACCGGTTCGCTTGGTTCTTCTTCAACTCTCGAGTCATCGTGGTCTTGTGCTTGAGCCGCGGGGAGTTCATCATGACCAATCACCGCTTCTTGACTTTCTTGAGCACCGGAGGTCTCATCATTACTAACCGTCTCCTCTTGATCATTGGGAACACTCTCATCATTGGTCCCTTGGATAGTCTCTTCTTGGACCGGAGGAGCTTCACCGTTTCTAGCCTTTGGTGCTTCCGGGTTGTCGAGATGTTGAAGGAGGAACCTTAGATGAGCATTGTAATCCGTAGAGCTTGCAAATTCCCGTAGTTCATCCTTCTCTTCGGTACGATAGTAGCTCTTTTCCTCCATAAACTTCACATCCTTGGATACAAATGTTCTTCTCGAACTTGGATCATAACATTTGTATCCCTTTTGGGTAGTGGAATATCCAATGAACATACCCCTTGTGCTCTTTGCATCTAGCTTTGTCCGCAATTCGCCGGGAACTAAGACAAAACAAACACACCCAAAAACCCTTAGATGTTCAATAAAAGGTTTAGTATTATTAAGTACCTCAAACGGGGAGATATCCGAGAGAATTTTGGTTGGGATTCGGTTGATCAAATAGCATGCCATCATGACCGCATCACCCCAAAATCTCTTAGGTACATTCATGTGGAACATCATGGCACGAGACACCTCCATCAAGTGACGATTCTTCCGTTCGGCCACGCCATTTTGTTGAGGAGTGTATGGACAACTTGTTTGATGCAAGATGCCATGCTTAGATAGATGTTCTTTGAAGCGATGGCTTGTATATTCTCCTCCATTATCTGTTCTAAAGATTTTGATCTTGGCATTGAATTGGTTAGTAACATAAGTTTGAAAATTTATGAATGCATCAAGAACACGATCTTTTGATGGTAATAGGGTGATCCAAGTATATTTTGATTTTTCATCTATAAATGTTACGAAATACTTGTTATTATCCCTAGATAAGCATGGTGAGGTCCAAACATCCGAATGAACTAAATCAAAACATTTCTCATAAGTAGTAGTAGAATTCGGGAAAACCGTTTTACAATGTTTACCAAGAATACAAGATTCACAACTCTTATGATCAAAGTAAACATTTGGTAACATTAATTCAAAAGCTCTAGAATGAGGATGACCTAATCTAGCATGCCAAATAGCATTATTAGCAACTCCTAAACAAGATTTGACCGAAAAAGAACTAGGTGAAAAATCTTCAATAACATAGAGATCATCTTTGGTTCCACCCTCTCCAATAATCTTTCCGGAATCAATATCCTGAAAATGAACATCATTAGGACCAAAGATTGCATAACAATTCAAATCTTTAGTAGCTCTTTTTACCGAAAGTAAATTAGAAGTAAAAGTCGGCATATAAAAAGCTTTAGAATCTTTATCAAAGACTTTTAAAGTTCCAATTCCTCTTATAGGTATATTATCACCATTAGCAATCATCACATTTCCATTAGTTGACTCAATATTCTCAAGCATCCTAGAGTTACTAATCATGTGATGGGAAGCTCCCGAATCAACTACTAGGGAACTACTAGGAGTATGAGTAAAGTAAGTTTTACCGGATTCCTTTTGTATGGTAAGGGCTTTGATGAGCGCCTCCAAGTCGGATTTTCTCACATAATCTCCTTGGTTGGCCTCCTCACCTTGCTTAGATGATCCGGCTTGAACTTGGTCGGGCTTGGCCGTGGTGTGGTTAGCTCTTGGGTTTTTCGGGTAGTCGATCCACCAACTCGGCTTGAGCTCCGGATGAAGTAGCCAACAAGTCTCCTTGGTGTGTCTTCCCTTGCAATGTTCACACCTTGCCTTAGTGCCCGGCCGATTGTTACCATAGCTCCCTTTGTTTCCGCGACTATCGAATCGGTTGTAAACTCCCTTGTTAGCCGTTGGAAGCTCCCCCTTACTATCAAAGAGTCCTTGGGAACCTTGTTCTCTTTGAATTTGTGAGCACACATCTTCAAGGCTTGGGAGCTTCTCCGACCTTAGGATGTGCTTGATGAGATCATTGAATGCCGGATTCAAGGTGAGTAATAGCCCAAAGACCTTGTCTTGTTCTTTCCTTTCGTTTAGCACCTTTGGATCAATCGAGCTTGGTCTCAACATTTCAAGCTCGGCCCAAAGGGACCTATATTTCCCAAAGTGCTTGGTAAATTCCATATCCTCTTGATGAAGATTATTGATGGCTTTCTTCACTTCATACACCCGAGATAGGTTAGACACGTTTCCATAAACGTTCTTCAATGTTTCCCATAGCTCCTCCGCCGTTTCACAATAGGAATACGCCTCAAGAATGGAGGATTCAAGACCATTTTGAAGAATGGCCAACACGGTTTGGTCCTCTTGGAACCACTTTGCTTCTCTCTTCTTTTCGGAATCTCCATCGTCTTCTTCTCCGGATGAATCATACACCGGTTTGGATGAAGTTTCAATGTGGCTCCACAACCCTCGGCCACATAGAGCTATCTTCGTGGTTCTTGACCACAATAAGTAGTTATCTCCCTTGAGAGTAACCGGAACCACCAATGGTTTAGAATTATCTAAAGAACTCATCTTTTCTTATGAAAGTTTGAAACTTTTAGAAATGATTTGGGATTGATATGTATGTTAAATCAAGCGCATAAAGAGAATGGAAATCTCTATATAACGATTTGATCTAACTAATTAAAGATAAATCCACAAATCGAAAAGGTTGATGAAAGAATGAGATTTGAAGAATGAGATTATGAGAGTAATGAGGTCACAAAGATCAAAATTGCTCTGATACCATGTTAGATTTTAGGACTTAGATTGAGAGAATAAGAGATTGAGAGAATTGGGAAGAATAGAGAGAAAGAGTATGAACTTGAAAAATTATTCCATTCAAGATAAATGCACAAGGTTCATACAACAAGGTTTAAATAGAAAACAGTTTCTGGCCTCCGTGTCGATCGACACAACATAGGTGTGTCGATCGACACTACACTCCAACGGCTAATTCCTCAACGGTCGAATCTCTAACGGTCGGATCTCCAACGGTCAGATATCTAACGGTCAGATTCAACCCCTGGGGCTAGTGTCGATCGACACTACTCCTTGGTGTCGATCGACGCCTTCGTTACGCGATGCTCCAGATTTGGCAGAGACTTCCATGTCGATCGACGCTCCTCTCTGTCGATCGACAGGCTTGCTGATTTCCTTTCCCTTAGCACATTTTGATGGTGCCAAGGTCAATACGTCGGACCTTGGCTCTAATTTACGATTCCTACTTCAAAATCTAGGGAATCATGAGCCAAGAGACAAAATGAATCACCAAGGCCGCAAGATTACTATCTTGCGGCCTTGGTGATTCATTTTGATACAAGAGGAAATGGTTCAAGAGGATGCGGTTCAAGAGTTGATACAAGAGGAGGTTGGTAATAATGAGGCTTCGGTAAACTTAGAAGAAGACCATGAAGTCAATGAGGAAGTGGTAGCACGAGAAAATGGAACTCCGGAAGAAGAGGTCCAAGACAAGGTTGAAGCACCGGTTTTGCGTAGAAGCACGAGGCTAAGGAAGGATCCTTCTCAATGGAAAGAAACCCGAGTGTACTACAATAATGAGGCCGTAGCTCATCCTATCCAAGCGGTGTGTTCGCTTGCCCTTTTACCATCTTCTCATCGGGCTTTTGTGGTCAAAATCGATGAACATACAATTCCGAAGACTTATGAGGAAGCTATGGAAGATGAGAAGTGGGTGGAAGCGGTTGATGATGAGGTTGGAGCTATGATTAAGAATCAAACTTGGGATGAGACCGATCTCCCCGAAGGAAAAAGAGTCGTGAGTTCGAAATGGGTCTTTACTATCAAATACTTGAGCAATGGAGATCTTGAGAGATACAAGGCGAGGTTGGTGGCTAGAGGTTTTACTCAAACCTATGGGGATGATTATACGGATACATTTGCCCCGGTCGCCAAACTCAACACCGTAAGGGTGGTGTTCTCTTTAGCGGCTAACTTGGAATGGGATTTGTGGCAAATGGATGTCAAGAACGCATTCTTGCAAGGCGACCTAGAAGAGGAAGTCTACATGATGCCACCACCCGGCCTTGAACACTCGATTGCTCCCGGCAAAGTTCTCAAACTCAAGAAGGCTATCTATGGGTTGAAACAATCTCCTAGAGCATGGTACAAGAAGCTTAGCACAACACTCAAGGAGAAAGGTTTCAAGAAATGTGAGCTTGATCACACTCTCTTTACACTCCAAGGGCCGAAGGGAATTGTGGTTGTGTTGATCTACGTGGATGATATGATCATATCCGGAAATGATAAGCAAGGGATACAAGAAACCAAAGACTATCTCCACTCGGTATTTGAAATGAAAGACCTTGGAGAGTTGAAGTATTTCCT
The DNA here is from genome assembly GCA_963576765.1 of Draba incana. Taxonomy (NCBI): domain Eukaryota; kingdom Viridiplantae; phylum Streptophyta; class Magnoliopsida; order Brassicales; family Brassicaceae; genus Draba; species Draba incana. The sequence goes on from OY755208.1 coordinate 19,480,881, forward strand.
TGGGATTGAGGTATGTCGATTCAAGAACGGGTTACACATATCTCAAAGGAAATACACCATGGATTTGTTGAAAGAGACCGGGAAGCTCGGAGCTAAACCGGCTAAAACCCCATTAGAAGACGGTTACAAGGGCATTCGAAAGGGGGAGAAAGACAATGAGCCGTATGAGGATCCATCACGGTATAGAAGACTTGTGGGCAAGTTGATTTACCTCACTCTCACTAGACCGGATATAAGCTTCGCGGTAAACCAAATTAGTCAACATATGAAGGAACCAACGGTTTACCATTGGCAAATGGTTGAAAGGATCCTTAGATATTTGAAGGATAGTCCGGGTCTAGGAGTTTGGATGGGGAAGAATGAGAGTTCCGAGGTGGTTGGTTATTGCGATGCGGATTGGGCCGGAGATAGGAATGATAGAAGATCTACAACCGGATATTGCACTTTCATCGGTGGAAATCTAGTTACTTGGAGGACGAAGAAGCAAAAGGAAGTCTCATGCTCTAGTGCGGAAGCCGAGTATAGGGCCATGAAGAAATTAACAAACGAGCTTACTTGGTTAAGAGGAATCTTGGCTCACTTGGGAATTGAGACGGATAAGCCGATGATAATGCATTGTGATAATCAAGCCGCAATTCACATTGCTACGAACTCGGTGTTCCATGAGAGGACGAAGCACATTGAGATCGATTGTCATAAGGTTCGAGAGAAGATAGAGCAAGGATGGACGCTACCTTGCTTTACGAGAAGCGAAGATCAACTAGCGGATGTTTTCACCAAATCCGCAAGTCTCAAAGTTTGCATCAACATCTTGGGCAAACTTGGGCTTGTGGATCTCACCCATCCATGAGAAGACCTCTTACTTGCAATCATCACACTCTTTTTCCCTTAGCAAAGTTTTGTCCCACGTGGTTTTCTTTGTTAAGGTTTTTAATGAGGTGATGGTTGCGAGTTCCAAGTTAAGCATAAATTCTTTATGTTTAACTTGAGGGGGAGTATTGACCTTAGAACCTCATGTGTGCTAAGGGAAAATAAAAATAAAGATCGGGGGAAATCTAAAGTTGGGACGTTGCGGTTATCGGCCCGCGGATCAGTTCCATCGAGACACGGGACGAGAGGATCGGGTCAGTACGAGACTCAGTACGTGACTTCGAGACGATCAGTTCAGTACGTGCGGATCCGGGGAGCATCGTGTCATCTTCGACCCGCGGGACGAGAGACATCGAGGACCATCCGAGGCTCGGGACAGATGCAGCAACGGGTCACGTGAAGCAGGGTCGGATCTTCTCGCGGGTATTCGGATAAACACGCGGGTCATCCTTCACTTACCGGAACGACGCCGTTCTCGTCTACCCGCGTGTACCAAGACGCAACACCATCCGGATACGCGAAGACGCGTCATCTGGTCCGGATCAGCACGAGCGGCCGTACGACCGTCCGGCCTTGACCGCCATCTTTTTCCTTATCCGTTCCAACGGATAGATTTTAAATCCGGTCATTGTCTTTTCTATTTATGGGTTGTTCCCAATCATTTGTAAACTTATCTTTGAGAAAAATAAAAATATCAAAGTTCATACTCTCTTACTCTTATGGTTCCCTAATCTTCCACTCTCTTAATCTCTACTAAATCTTTACTCAAATCTACTCTAAATCTCTCATATTCTTACATTTAGCAAGCTTGGACTCGTGGATCTCACTCATCCATGAGAAGACCCCTAAACTTGCAATCATCACACTCTTTTTCCCTTAGCAAAGTTTTGTCCCACGTGGTTTTCTTTGTTAAGGTTTTTAATGAGGTGATGGTTGCGGGTTTCCAAGTTAAGCATAATTCCTTATGTTTAACTTGAGGGGGAGTATTGACCTTGGCACCATCAAAATGTGCTAAGGGAAAAGAATAAGCAAGAGTGTCGATCGACAGAGGAGAGTGTCGATCGACACTCACCTCTCTGGAAAAACTAGAGGTGCGGAACGAAGGCGTCGATCGACACCAAGGAGTGGTGTCGATCGACACGAGTCCCAGAGTTTGAATCCGACCGTTGGAGATCCGACCGTTGCTATCCAACCGTTGAGATATGACCGTTGGAGAAGCGTGTCGATCGACACAATTATTTAGTGTCGATCGACACGGAGGCCAGATCTGTTTTCTATATTAACCTTGTTGTATGAACCTTGCACATTTTATCTTGAATGGAATAATTTTTCAAGTTCATACTCTTTCTCTCTATTCTTCCCAATTCTCTCAATCTCTTATTCTCTCAATCTAAGTCCTAAAATCTAACACATAGTAGCCGTGAATGGTGAAGAAGGGTTGATCAAGCCAATGTTTTGAGGCTTTCTGGGAGCTAAAAAGAGATTGAGATGCTTCGGAAGGTATTAGGCTTGGCATTGAGGAAGGTTACATAGGCTTGGAATTCAAGAAGCGACGAAAGAGAGGAAATGGTGCTTGGTTGTGGTAACCGAAAGGAGCAAGAGGAAACCGTGAGAAGAAGATTGAAGCTTAGGGTTGAATGATTCAAAGGGTGTGATGAGAAGAAGTGAAAGGTGGTCCAAGTCACACTAGTGCTTTGCGTGAATGGAGGAGGACTCACGAGGTTGAAGGAACCCGAAGCTCCACCAAAAGGATCATGAAGATCCAAATGCTTAATGAGGTGTGGAAAGAAAGTGAAGATCAAAGGATCAACCACACCATCAAATCAAAAGGCTACTCTCTAAACTCTTACTCCTTTTAAATCTTTCAATTATAGATCATTTGGTTCATTGATTGCTAGCTTATGATATGATTCAATGGTGTATACTTTAATGTTTTTCTTGTTTGAATCTTGTCTAAGGTTTAAGGGGGAGCAGATTGAAGTTGGCCATGAGTCTTGGAAGGAGCATCAAGGCCGAGTGGTTCAAGAGGCCAAAGACGAGGTCGAACTCCACTCTTAGCCTTTGTTCACAAATCTTCACGACGGCTAAGAGTGAGGGGGAGTATTAGAGAGGAAGCATCAAGGAAAGGAGCAAGACCGAGGCAGAACAAAGAGGAGCCGAGGTGAAGCTCAAAGATCAAGACCTTGATTCAAATTTCCCTAGATCTTGGATTGATACTCTTTTTCCTTAGTGTGGTTTTATCCGAAAGGGTTTTCCCACTAAGGTTTTAATGAGGTCTCTCCTTGTATCTCCAAGTTCATCCTTCACATTGTTGCGTATGGACTTGAGAGGGAGTATTAAATCAAGGAGAGTACTTAAGGGTTCATCTAACCTTAAGTTACTAATAATAGAGAAAGACCGAGACGTGACTCGGACGCTTGGATACGCGGACGGTCGGAGATGAGGATGCAGATCCATTAGCGGTCTAGTGGCGGTCTAAAGCGGTCATAACGTGGAGAAGCTAGACCGCATGAAGAGAAGTTGAGCCGCATGAGAAGACCCGCGGTCCGTGTTCTTGGGGCGCGGGGCGGATGGATCCTCGACCCGCGGTACTTAGGCATCGAGGCGAAGGTGCAGATCAGTACATGGCGTGCCTTACTCAAGTGGTCCCGGATTGAGTTCAAATCAGACCGTTGGATCAGTCAAAGTGGTCCCAATTTAAATCAGACCATTGGATGAGTGAGGACCACAAGATCTCTTTTATGCTATAGTCCAAGAATTGCTTTATGGACAGATTTGAGAGTGTGACCAACGGTCATATTATGATCTGATCCAATTGTTACTTTATCTTTATAAATATGTATTCTTTCCTTTGTAATCAATCTAATTATTGAATAAGAAATCTGATTCATCTCTCTCTCTTTCCTTTATCCAAAATCAGATTATTATTCAATGTAGAGATTAGCAGAAAATTTTCTTTAGGGTGAGATTCATTTGAATCAAACCCATTTATGTTTAATCTCTCCTAATATTTCTTAATCTCTCTCAAATCTCTTTCTAAATATGTTCTTAATCTCTCTTTGCTCATTTGAGCTTTTCTTATGGATTCAATCTCTCTAAAGGTTGGATCTTGTGTTTATGGACATGTTAAGAACCCTAAATCTAACATGCGTCATATTCCTATGTGGAGACAGCAAAGGAGTTGTGGGAGACTCTCTTGGGGGTTTATGGTAATGAATCCAACCTTAGTAGAATCTTTGAAATTAAGAAAGCACTGAACAACCTTCAGCAAGAAGGGAAGGAGTTCAAGGATCTCTTTGGAGAATTCAGAGGGCTATGGGCTGAATTAGATATGCTCAGACCACCCACTCGTGATGTCAAAGAGATGATTGAGAGGAGAGAATAAGATCAAGTGTTTGGACTGCTCCTCACTCTAGATGAGTCTTACACAGGACTGATTCATCATATCTTGCGGTTTGAGAAGCTGCCTACTTTGAACCAAGTGTGTATGATGATTCAGAAAGAGGAAGGCTCTAAAGGTCTCTTTAAAGGGACAAGTGAGACTGCCCATATGGGCAGAAGCAAAGAAGCGGTTGAAGCTGCCCATGTAAGCAGAGGTGGTTATCAAACTGAAAGAAAACAACTATGGTGTGAGCATTGTAAGATGAAGGGGCACACCAAAGACAAATGCTGGACTCTCCATCCACATTTGAGACCCAAGAATCTGAGAGGAATGGCTCAAACATCAAGGGGGACTGCTGGAGTGGCTGTAGCCGCCTCAGATGACGTTGTAAGGAGGTCTGACTTGGATGCTCTCATCAAGAGCATTGCCAAGCTCACTGAATCAGGTAAGAGTCTCTTTGCATCTAGAACTCTCAAACCGGTTATAATTGATTCAGGGGCCTCTCATCACATGATTAGTGATAAGAAGTTGTTGTCCAATGTTAAGCCTCACTTGGGAAAGGTTACAATAGCAAATGGACAAGATGTTGAGATTAGGGGAATCGGAGATTTAGAGTTGTTTAGTAAGAATACAAAAGCTCTATTCATGCCTGAGTTCGCTACTAATCTATTGTCTGTTCAGAAAGCTACTAAGGACCTTGATTGTTTGGCTGTGTTTAGTTCTGATGATGTGTGGTTTCAGGACACTAAGTCAGGGAAGACCATTGGGGAAGGTTGCTCCAAAGATGGTCTCTATATTTTGGATGTGTTGGACAACAAGCAACCAGTAGTGGATATTGCGGCTAATCACTCGGCTCTAAGTTCAGGAAGTATGAACTCTTTTTGGCATGAAAAGCTCGGTCATCCCCACCTCAGTGCCCTTAAACTTGTTTTGCCTCATCAGAAGGATCAAGATCATCAAGATTGTGAAGCATGTATTCTAGGGAAACATTGTAGAACTGCTTTTCCAGAATCATCTAGTGTGTATGATGCTTGTTTTGATCTAGTTCACTCTGATGTATGGACAGCACCGTGTGTAACTCGAGATCAATACAAATATTTTGTCTCGTTTATTGATGAGAAATCGAAGTATACTTGGGTAACACTCATGCCATCAAAGAGTCATGTCCTAGAAGCTTTTTCCAAGTTCTATAACTATGTGCATACTCAATATGGAGCCAAGATCAAGATTCTCAGAAGTGATAATGGGGGAGAGTACATGAGTAAGTCTTTTACAGAGTTTTTGGGAAAACGTGGAATTGTACATCAAACCTCTTGTGCATATACTCCACAACAGAATGGAGTGGCTGAGAGAAAGAATAGGCATTTGATGGAAGTGGCTAGGACAATAATGTTTGCTAGGAGTGTTCCTAAGCAGTATTGGGGAGATGCTGTGATGACTGCATGTTATCTGATCAACCGGCTGCCAACCAAACACCTTGGAGATGTATCTCCATACGAGGTATTAACCAAAACTAAACCAAGTATTAATCATCTCAAAGTGTTTGGATGTGTTTGCTATGTCTTTGTTCCAGAAGCTCAAAGAAACAAGCTTGAACCCAAGAGTATCAAGTGTATGTTTGTTGGCTATTCTCCCACTCAGAAAGGATACAAGTGCTATAATCCAGAGACTAAATGTGTGTATGTCTCTAGGGAAGTCAAGTTTGATGAGAAAAAGGGTTATTTCAATGAGAGGAATTGGGATGATCTGAAGGGTATTGTTTCTCCTGGGCTTGATCGAGCTACTACCTTGAAATTCGTTCTAGACGGTTTAAATACTCTAGTAAGTCCGAGGAGTACATCTCCAGCTGAGAGTGTAGGAGCCATGCAGAATGAGGCAGTAGCTGGTGATGATACTATAGGAAGTGATGGAGGTGATACTGAGGAAAAGGCTTCCACTCAGGAATCTGAGACATCGAATGATCCGGCTGGAGAAACTTATTGAACAAGATGAGTGCTTAAGGATCATCAACCAAGGATCGCTTAAGTACGAATTATGGGCGGTCCGGTCAAGACATCATCGGAACCGTAAAGTCACGATACGCGGGATACAAGGCCGTGTATCGAACCATCAAGGCCGCATGAAGAACGGACAGATGGAGCACGGATAGACGGTTGCTATCGATCCGTGCAATACATGTCACAGATCAGTTTGTATTAGAGAGGAAGCATCAAGAAGATGAGTGGAGCCGAGGCGAAAGAAGAGAAGCCGAGGTGAAGCTCACGAGAAGATCAAGACCTTGATTGAATTTCCCTAGATCATTGAGTTGGTACTCTTTTTCCTTAGTAGAGTTTTATCCCAATGGGTTTAATCTACTAAGGTTTTAATGAGGCCTCTCCTTGTATCTCCAAGTTCATACTTCACTTTGTTGTGTATGAACTTGAGGGGGAGTGTTAATCAAGGAGAGTACTTAAGAGTGATTAATCAAGTATCATCTCTTAAGTTACTAAAGTGGTGAATAAATAAGTTACCAAGTTGAAAGTATATTCGGGTAACTTTGGGAGAAGGACCGAGACACGGAACAAAGTGGAGTGGACCGGTCTACTCGACCCGCGGAACGGATCAGCATTGATGAATGCGGATCAGTCATCATAACGCGGGAAAGAATGGAGAAGCGGGAAGCTCTCGACCCGCGGAAAGGTTTCTCAAGGCGCGGGACGGATCAGCACTCGACCCGCGGTATGCATTCTCGAGGCGCGGATCGATAAACTCCCGAGACGCGGATCCGTTGATGCCCGAGACGCGGATCAGTTCTAAGACGTGTAACGTAGCATCTTCATGTGGTCCCAAACAACATTTGAACGTGGGAGAACAACATGTTTTTTTTTTTTTTTTTTTTTTTTTTTTTGAGATAAATCAGATTTCTTCTTATTCAATAATCAGTTGTTTTACAAATGATAGGAAAATACATATATAAAGGAAAGTAGGAAATGTTAACGTTACAAAGGGATAAGG
>OY755208.1:19488326-19619814 GCA_963576765.1 Draba incana
CCGCGGGTCAAGAGCTTCCCGCATCTCCATTCTTTCCCGCGTTATGATGACTGATCCGCATTCATCAATGCTGATCCATTCCGCGGGTCGAGTAGACCGGTCCACTCCACTTTGTTCCGTGTCTCGGTCCTTCTCCCAAAGTTACCCGAATATACTTTCAACTTGGTAACTTATTTATTCACCACTTTAGTAACTTAAGAGATGATACTTGATTAATCACTCTTAAGTACTCTCCTTGATTAACACTCCCCCTCAAGTTCATACACAACAAAGTGAAGTGTGAACTTGGAGATACAAGGAGAGGCCTCATTAAAACCTTAGTAGATAAAACCCATTGGGATAAAACTCTACTAAGGAAAAAGAGTACCAACTCAATGATCTAGGGAAATTCAATCAAGGTCTTGATCTTCTCGTGAGCTTCACCTCGGCTTCTCTTCTTTCGCCTCGGCTCCACTCATCTTCTTGATGCTTCCTCTCTAATACTCCCCCTCAAGCTTAGTCGTCGGGACGCCTTAAGGACCAAAGGCTAAGCTTGCAACACGGCGATCTTAAACCACCTCTTGAACCACTCGGCCTTGATGCTTCTTCAAAGACTCATGGCCAACTTCAATCTTCTCCCCCTTAAACCTTACTCAAGATTCAAACAAGAGAAAGCTTAAAGTATATGCCAATGAATCAACTCATGAACCAAGCTAGCAATCAATGAACCAAATGGTCTATAATTGAAAGAATTGAAAAGGAGTAAGAGTTTAGAGAGTAGCCTTTTTTATTTTGATGGTGTGGTTGATCCTTTAATCTTCACTTTCTTTCCACACCTCATTAAGCATTTGGATCTTCATGATCCTTTTGGTGGAGCTTTCGGTTCCTTGAGCTATACGCCTTCAACCTCGTGAGTCCTCCTCCATTCACACTAAGCACTAGTGTAACTTGGAACCGCCATTCACTTCTTCCCATCACACCCTTTTGAATTATTCCATCCTAAGCTTCAATCTTCTTCTCACGGTTTCCTCTTGCTCCTTTCGGTTACCACAACCAAGCACCATTTCTTCTCTTTCGTCGCTTCTTGAATTCCAAGCTTATGTAACCATCCTCAATGCCAAGCCTAATCACCATCCGAAGCATCTCAATCTCTTTTAGCTTCCGGAAAAACGTCAAAACATTGGCTTGATCAACCCTTCTTCACCATTCACGGCTACTTTGGCTCTTTTGGAATGACTTCAAGATTGACCTTCAAAGGCTAGTTACATCTTCTTGGGTAGCTTGACTGTCCATCGGTTCTATAGCTCAATCAAACAAGAACCGCTACAAAAACATACCAAAGACACAACACCAAGCAATCCAATCATTCCCATCAATGTTTCCCATCCAATCAATGTTACCAACACCAATCTTTTCACAATGTTTTTCACAACAAGAATGGACCTTAAGTGATCAATCATAATCAACCTGAGAGAATTAGGATCGAGAGTAACCATGCTTCACACTTAAGACGAGTTTCGATCAAGAGAGAGGTCTTGGACCGAGAGGATTCTCACACAAGAGTTCATCACACAAACCGAGAGTAACCAAGAGCTTTAAGGGATTTGGGTGAGTGTTTTTATTAGTGTTTAGGCTAGGTTCCAAACTGTTTGAGAATAGAGAACTAGAGAATATAGAGAGTATAAAGAGTATAAAGATTGGGGAGAATAATAGAGTATGTAAAGATTTTGAAGATTAAGAAAGGGGTAGATTAAGAAATGTTCTCTATTCTCATGAATGGTTTCTCTTTGGATAGATCATGGATTCATCTTATATCAATTCACCAAGAGAGTAAGGATAGGAAATAACCCAAATCAAGCTTCCATTGGTTTGAATGACACCGGCCGAATGCTTCTCCTCTCCAATGGTCTCCATTTGACAATCTCCACTTTCATTCTATTCCCCTTCTCTAGCAAACCAATCAATCCTTCCTTCATCTAACCTCACCAATAAAGTCTTCTTGAGAGTAAACCATCCTTGAGCTTCATGGGAAAGGGAAAGCTCCAATCTTTAATGGTATTCTTCCCTTGAATCCCACTTACTTCACACTAGCGACCAAGCTCCACACTTGGATTTTCTTCAAGAGTTTCTCAAGCAAGCTTCTCCTAGCTTTACTTGGACCAAGATCCGGCCTTCTCTTATACCAGACCCAACAATGAGCTCCAAAGGTCGGGTATTTTCTCCCTTTCACCTTCTTCTTTGAGCTTCTCCAATGGACTCCAAAGGCTGGAACTTCTTCAACCTTCTTGTTTGAGTCACTTTTCTTCAAAGGAACGAGCTTTGCTTCATAGATTCGGACGTCTCCAAATCATGAGCTTCTTCTTGGCTCTTCCTCTTCATTTCTTCATGAAAGCTTTGAGCTTTCTTCTTCAACATTCTTCAATCTCGGATCTAGCTTTCTCCGAGCAATAGATCCGAGTCTTCAACAACACAAGCAGCGGAAACCATATAATATTTGTTAGATTAAGCGGATAAGGAAGATTGAAACTTCCATATAACGATTCAATCTAACATTTTAAGAACCCATGAACCAAGAGCAAACCTGCTCTGATACCATGTAAGATTTTGATGAGCAAATGCTCACTTAAACAAAAGATTCATCCTTTAGGAATGAATGAATCAAAGATTAGCTCAAATGAGCATAAAGAAAGAGATTGTGTTTCAGACAGATTATAAGAGAGATTAGGAGTAGTTTAGAAGAGATTTGAGTAAAGATTAAACATAATATGGGTTCAATCCTAAATGGATATCACCCTAAATGCATAAACTCCTAATCTCTACATTGTTATGAATCTGATTTTGAATAAGAGAAAAGGGAGAGATATATGAACTTGGAATCTGATTTTTCTTATTAAATAATCAATTGTTTTACAAATGATAGGAAAATACATATATAAAGGAAAGTAGGAAATGTTAACGTTACAAAGGGATAAGGTGAGGACAGATTCATAAAGCAATTCTTGGACTTATGTGAATAAAGTAAATGTCATTTTCTTTGACCAGATTGTGGTCCTCACTCTTCTCCCACGTTCAAATGTTGTTTGGGACCACATGAAGATGCCACGTTACACGTCTTAGAACTGATCCGCGTCTCGGGCATCAACGGATCCGCGTCTCGGGAGTTTATCGATCCGCGCCTCGAGAATGCATACCGCGGGTCGAGGGCTGATCCGTCCCGCGCCTTGAGAAACCTTTCCGCGGGTCGAGAGCTTCCCGCGTCTCCATTCTTTCCCGCGTTATGATTGAAGATTTTAAGAGATCGGAAGAGATTTAAGAGATTAAGGATGATCTTGTGGTGATCCAGATCTAGAACAAGAGAGAGAGTTTAGAGAGAGAGAGATTTTTGTTGATCTGATCTTATTCACCTATTGTTTACAACCACATACATATGTATAAAGAAAGAATCAATAAAAATGTTTTTACTGTTCACAGACCCAAACTAAAGTCCATTCTGATTCTGATCAAGCCCAACACCATTTCAGAACCAATCTGACTTTGTTCTTCAACTTGATTCACTTGCTTGGTGAGTACTTTCAACACTCCCCCTCAAGGTTGGCCGGTGAGGATCCCATAGGCCAATCTTGTCATGGATGTACTCACATATGCTTACAGAAGTAGCCTTGGTGAATATATCTGCCATTTGATCTTCACTCTTCACAAATTTAGGAGTAATCAATCCATCTTGAATCTTGCTCCTGACAAAATGACAATCCACTTCAATGTGTTTTGTTCGCTCATGAAATACCGGATTTGAGGCAATGTGGATCGTAGCTTGATTATCACAATAAAGACTCATTGGTCTGGTCTCATGAATACCCAAATCCTTGAGAAGAGCCTTCACCCATATCATCTCTTTTGTGACTTCCTTCATTGCCCTATATTCTGCCTCAACACTAGATAGAGCAATCACCTTCTGTTTCTTACTTCTCCAAGTCACAAGATTACCTCCTACAAATGTGCAATACCCAGTTGTTGATTTTCTATCTTGTCTATCTCCTTCCCAATCTGCATCACAGTAAGCTTTCAGCTCAGTACTCCCATTACATTCTAGCCATATTCCCTTTCCCGGGTTGCCCTTGAGATATCTCAAAATTCTCTCTACCATCCTCCAATGATGTGCCTTAGGAGCTTGCATATGCTGGCTCACTCTATTTACTGCGAAACAAATATCAGGCCGTGTTATGGTTAGGTAGATTAGCTTCCCAACTAACCTCTGGTATTGCTTAACATCTGACCATATCTCCTCATCTCTCACATCTTGGTAGCCTTCCTCAATAGGTGTTCTTGCTGGTTTTGAACCCAGTTTCTTTCAACAAGTCAATCACATACTTCCTCTGTGATATAAACATCCCATTTGGCTCCCGAGTCATCTCGATGCCCAAAAAATACTTCAGCTCCCCCAAATCTTTGATGTCAAATGAGGACCTCAGAATCTCCTTAGTTCTCTTAATCCCTTCAACATCATCTCCGGTGATGATAATATCATCTACATAAATCAGTACTGCCACTAGTCCTTCCTTGTCTTTCTTGGTGAACAAAGTATGATCAGCCTCAGATTTAACGAACTTCTTCTCCAACAAACAGCTGCTCAATTTTTGGTACCAAGCCCTTGGTGATGCGGTCATCAAACCTACTACCATCCATGGGAGAGATCACATGGAGCAAAGACAAGCCGACAAGAACGAAAAGAGCAAATCAACACTAAAAGGACCAAACCAGTTGCAAGTAAAGAAGGAACTCGAATCAAGAACCAATATTGGAGTTCCTCAGGTCATGATGAAATGGATAAAGACATCTTTAAGGACTGTACTCTTTTTCCTTCACTGTGGTTTTATCCCAATGGGTTTTCCCGGTAAGGTTTTAACGAGGCAGCAACTTATTGGTGCACAAGAGACCAAGGCCAACTGTTCCAGCTTAACCACCACTTGGATTACATTCTCATCTCAGCTAGAGAACACCTCGAAGTGGAATCAACCAAGTATCAGATCGCATGAAGAAGATATTAAGTTTACAAGTCATGTGAACCTGAATTTAACCAGTTTGGACCTACGTGCACTATTTGGAGGATTGCGATCTAACCATGAGGAATTAAGCTACAAATCAACCTGGTATGTATTCTTGATTCATCAGAGAATCTCAGGAAATTGGATTTGTACCAAACCGAAGTCAGATGAGAAAGTTATTCAATTTCTAAACCAGACCACTCTAGACTTGCCTTATATGGAGTATTGCGGATTTGGGAGTCTTCAGCCATTCAATGCTCAACGGCTCCTTTTCTTTCACTACTGCTGCGTTTTGGAGACTCTCTCAACACTCCCTAACGTCCCAAGACATCACAGCTTCGCACCCAAGCCTCCAAGACTCAAGAATCACCAACTTTCCTATTTCGGCCAAGGATCACCAATTAATGTCCAACGGCTCTTTCTCTTTAATTTTTGCGATTTCTTTTACTTGTTTAGCTTTTAGACCGTTGTAGCTTCAGCCTATAAAGGTTTAGCATCGTTCTCTCTTGTGAGGCAGCCTTCTTTGAATTTAATCAATAAAAACGTTTTTGTTTGTCTTTACAAAAGAAAGTGTCTTTTGTTTCTTTGTCTTTCAAGTCTATTGTGGATTCATTAGTCTTGTTTGATTTGCGAGTTCAGTAACTTGTGGATTCAAGTTATTCTATTCGTGGTTGAGTGTGGATTCATTCAACAAAACCTCCATCCCCATCAATACCTTCTTCCATCATAACACTTCCGCGTGCGAAAGGCTTGGAATCTCGTGATCTCCATTTGATCTAGCATAGGTGGATTCCGTGCTTACATCACTTGGGGATTGCTTCAATCCATAAATGGCTTTCTTCAGTTTACACACCTCATGAGGACCTGCACCATATCCTTGAGGAGGTGCCATGTACACTTCCTCTTCTAGCTCTCCTTGTAAAAAAGCATTCTTCACATCCATTTGCCATAATTCCCATGACAAATTAACAGCAATGGATAGAAGAACCCTTACGGAATGCAACTTGGCCACAGGAGCAAAGGTTTCAATATAGTCTTCTCCGTAGACTTGTGTGTATCCCTTTGCCACTAGTCTAGCCTTGTACCGCTCAACTTCACCTGTGCTTTTATACTTGATGGTGTAAACCCATCTACACCCCACAAGTTTCTTTCCTTTCGGCAGCTTAGTTATGTCCCATGTGCAATTTCTTTCCATAGAGTTGATCTCTTCCTCCATCGCCTGAACCCATCTCTTATCCTTACATGCCTCTTCAAAAGATACTGGGATTAATTCCTCATCAATCTTGGTTAGATAGGCTTGACCATCATCGGGAAAGTAAGCTAACGAACAGTATGCTTCAATAGGATATCTTATAGTTGTTGTGGCTGGAACTTCTTCTTGTAAGGTGTACTGTCTACTTAAGGAGGGAGAGACGCTGTCGCCTATAGGTTCAGAATCAAAGTCTGCCGTACGCCCAGAACATCTCTCACTTCCTGTAGAAGACACCTTAGATCCTATTTTGTCTTGTTGAACCGTAGCCAAACCGTTATAATATACCCTTGTATCCTTCCACCTTTCTAGTCCAAACCTTATTCATTGACTTCTTCTTAGGACAGGTTCGGTAACTTGAGTTACTTCGATCTCATCATGTTCAGGCTGTTCTTCATCTCTCAAAGATTCAGTTTCTCCAGCCGGATCATTCGATGTCTCAGATTCCTGAGTGGAAGCCTTTTCCTCAGTATCACCTCCATCACTTCCTATAGTATCATCACCAGCTACTGCCTCATTCTGCATGGCTCCTACACTCTCAGCTGGAGATGTACTCCTCGGACTTACTAGAGTATTTAAACCGTCTAGAACGAATTTCAAGGTAGTAGCTCGATCAAGCCCAGGAGAAACAATACCCTTCAGATCATCCCAATTCCTCTCATTGAAATAACCCTTTTTCTCATCAAACTTGACTATTGACCAAAATAAATAAAGGTCATGTGAATAAATCACCTAAGGAAAATAAAATGGTGTTAAGTGTGTATCGGACCCGCGGGAAGGTTTGGCATCGAGGAAACCAACCGCGGGTCAGTTTGGCATCGAGAGGATGGAACCGCGGGTCAGTCGGCATCAGGAAGACCTACCCGCGGATCAGGACGAAGCTGGCATCGAGGAAAGCTAACCGCGGGACGAGTGGCATCGAGTGGAGAAGTCGGGTCGCGTACCGGGTAAACGGATAAACGCGCGGATCCTCAACCGGGTTCGGGTCATGTACTGATCTCGAGTTATGATCGAGACTCTCTCGACCCGCAGTACGTGCATCATCGATGGTATCAGAGCGGTTTTGACTCTTGTGACCGCAACATTCTCACATTCTTCTAATTTCAATCTCTTTCCGATTTGAGGATTTTCTTTAAAACGGTTGGATCAAATTGGTATATCGAGATTTCCATTCTCTTTATGCGCTTGATTCAACATACATATAGAAAAGATAATCCCAAATCTTGTCTAAAAGCCTTGAGCTTCCATTCTCTAAACTCAACTCTCTCGGTTACACTTGTTTCCGTTTATCTCTAAAAGAAATTTACAATGGAAACCGGTGGATCAAGCAAACCACTCGTTCTTCCAATTATTCTCAAAAGAGAAAATTACCTCTTATGGTCAAGAACCACTAAAACAGCCCTATGTGGGCGTGGTCTATGGAACCACATCGATCTTAGCCTCGTACCAAAGGCTCCCGAGTTTGATTCATCCGATGAAGAAGAAGATGACAAAGCAAAGAAAGCAAAGGAGGCCAAATGGTTTCAAGAAGATCAAACCGTGTTGGCCATTCTCCAAAATGGGATTGACACTCCAATCCTCGTTGCTTACTCATATTGTGAAACCGCTAGTGAGCTTTGGGAGACTCTAAAGAAAGTCTATGGAAATATTTCAAACCTAACCCGTGTGTTCGAAGTTAAGAAAGCTTTGAACGAGCTTAGCCAAGGAGATGGGGACTTCACCGAACACCTCGGGAAGTATCAAGCACTTAGAGCCGAGTTGGAGATGCTTCGGCCATTTACCATGAATCCCGAAGCTCTTAATGAAAGAAGAGAGCAAGATAACGTGTTCGGCCTCCTCCTTACCATAAGTTTCTCCTACAATGATCTTATCAAGCATATCTTACGTTCCGACAAGCTCCCAAGCTTTGACGACGTATGTGCTCAAATTCAAAAGGAACTAGGCTCCCATGGGCAGTTTAAGGGAAAGGGGGAGCTACCAACTGCTCACAAAGGAGCCTATACACCGTATGGAGATAAGAGGAACAACACCAACAACAATCGGTACAACAACAACTACCAAGGACCGAATCCCGACCTTTGGTGCGAACATTGCAAGAAGATCGGTCATACTAAGGCAAAATGCTTTATCCTCAATCCACACCTTAGGCGGTTTCATTCAAAGCCAAGTAACTTTGAGCCGAGAGCTTACGAACCAAGAGCAAACTATGGGGCAACCAAGAACGATCAAACTCAAACCATGCCATCCAAGCAAGGGGGAGAAGTGAACCTCGGAGACTATGTCAAGAAATCCGACATGGATGCCATGATCAAAGCACTCAAAGAATCCGGTATCACTTACTTCTCCCATAAACCCAAAAATGATTTAATTGTTGATTCGGGTGCCTCACATCATATGATTAGTAATGAGAACTTACTTGGGAATATTATGAAAATTAATGGTAGTGTAGAAATTGCAAATGGTGATAAAATACCAATTGATGGAATTGGAAATTTAAAACTATTCGGAAAAGAATCTAAAGCATTTTATATGCCAAAATTTGCTAGTAATTTGTTATCTATTAGTAAAGTGACTAAGGATCTAGATTGTTATGCTATTTTTGGGCCTAATGACGTTCATTTTCAGGATATTAAGTCGGCTAAGATTATTGGAGAAGGTAGTACCAAGGATGGTCTATACATTCTCGAAGAATCTCTACCAAGACCGCTTGCTTTTGCTTCAAATTTTAATTTACCAAATAATGCGATTTGGCATGCTAGACTAGGACATCCTCATGCTAGAGCCATTGAACTTATGTTACCAAATGTTGTCTTTAATCATTTAACTTACGAATCTTGTATTTTGGGCAAACATTGCAAAACCGTCTTTAATAAATCTACAACCATTTATGAAAAATGCTTTGACTTAGTTCATTCGGATGTATGGACATCTCCATGCTTGTCTAGGGATAACAACAAGTATTTCGTGACTTTCATTGATGAAAAATCAAAATATACTTGGGTAACCCTTCTACCATCAAAAGATCGTGTGTTTGATGCATTCATTAACTTTGAAAATCATGTGATTAACCATTACAATGCCAAGATTAAAGTGTTTAGGTCAGATAATGGAGGTGAATATACAAGCAACAAATTCAAAGAACACTTGGCGAGTCATGGCATTTTTTCATCAAACTTCATGCCCATACACACCCCAACAAAACGGCATGGCCGAAAGAAAGAATAGACATCTAATGGAAACCGCAAGATCAATGATGTTTCATACTAATGTTCCCAAGAGATTTTGGGGAGATGCGGTCATGACGGCATGCTATTTGATAAATAGAATGCCCACCAAAATCCTAGAAGATCACTCACCATTCGAGGTACTAAATCAAACTAGACCTTCTTTGGAACATCTAAGGGTTTTCGGTTGTGTTTGTTTTGTTTTAGTTCCGGGAGATTTAAGGACCAAGTTGGATGAGAAAAGCACCAAGTGCATGTTCATTGGATATTCAAATACTCAAAAGGGTTACAAGTGCTACGTGTCTCGGGATGTGAAATTCGTTGAGGATCAAGGATACTATGAGAAGAAAGATTGGGAGAGTTTGAAAGATCTAACCACACCATCGGACCGGGGAGCTTCCTTAAGATTCCTCCTACAACATCTTAAAGGACCGGTCTCATCACAAGAGGAGGTTACGCCTCAAATTCAACCACCGGAGGATCCTACACAAGAAGAAGCACCGATCAATACCGATGGTTTAGAAATACCACCCGAGGAAATAAATGCTCATGAAGAGAACCAAGAACCGGAAACTCAAGAAGATAACAATGGTCAACTCAAGGAACAAGTACCCGAAGAAGTCCAACCACTTAGGCGAAGTGGAAGGATTAGAAGTGACCCATCTACATGGAAAGAAAAGAGAGTGTTCTACAACAACAAAGCCGTTGCTCATCCGATCCAAGCCACATGTTCTCTCGCCCTTTTGCCTTCAGACTATCAAGCGTTCATAGCTAAGATTGATGAGTATGTGATTCCATCAACATATGAGGAGGCTATGGAAAAAGAAGAATGGGGTGGTGCGGTGGATGAGGAAGTTGGAGCCATGATCAAGAATCATACTTGGGATGAAGCCGATCTCCCGGAAGGGAAAAGAGCTGTGACCTCCAAGTGGGTGTTCACCATAAAACACTTGAGTAGTGGGGAGATTGAACGATTCAAAGCAAGATTAGTGGCAAGAGGATTCACTCAAACCTACGGGGATGACTATACGGATACGTTTGCTCCGGTGGCCAAACTTAATACGGTCCGTGTTGTTCTCTCCTTGGCGGTCAACCTAGATTGGGAACTTTGGCAAATGGATGTAAAGAACGCCTTCTTACAAGGAGAGCTTGAAGAAGAAGTCTACATGGCTCCACCACCCGGACTTGAAGGGATAGTAAAACCGGGAAAAGTGTTGCGATTAAGGAAGGCTATTTATGGACTCAAACAATCACCAAGAGCGTGGTACAAGAAGCTTAGTGTCACCCTTATGGATAAGGGATTCAAGAAATCAGAATTAGATCACACCCTCTTCACGATGCAAGGACCAAGAGGTATCATCGTTGTCCTTGTTTATGTTGATGATCTAATTATTTCCGGTAGTGATAAGGTAGGGATCCAAGAGACCAAGGAGTATCTAAAATCGGAATTTGAGATCAAGGATCTTGGAGAGCTTAAGTACTTCCTTGGAATAGAAGTTTGCCGGTTCTCAAACGGCTTACATATCTCTCAAAGAAAGTACACTTTGGATCTTCTCAAGGAAACGGGAAAGATAGGGGCTAAACCGGCCAAGACACCTCTAGATGAAGGCTACAAGGTCGTTCGAAAGGAGGAGATTGAAGATGAGCCATACGACAATCCGGCTCAATATCGAAGAATGGTGGGAAAGATGATATATTTGACACTTACTAGACCGGACCTTTGCTTTGCGGTCAATCAAGTGAGCCAACACATGAAAGAACCAAAGGTGCATCATTGGAATATGGTGGAACGGATACTTCGGTATCTAAAAGGAAGTCCCGGTCAAGGAGTTTGGATGGGAAAGAATGAGAACACGGAAGTGGTTGGCTATTGTTATGCGGATTGGGCCGGAGATGTCAATGACCGCAAGTCTACCACCGGGTATTGTACGTTCCTTGGAGGAAACTTAGTAACTTGGAAGACAAAGAAGCAAAAGTCCGTGTCTTGTTCAAGTGCCGAGGCCGAGTATAGAGCAATGAAGAAACTTACAAACGAGCTCACTTGGCTAAAAGGGATCTTGCTACATTTGGGAGTATCACAAGACCACCCATTCATCATGCATTGTGATAATCAAGCGGCCATTCACATAGCAACAAACTCGGTGTTTCATGAAAGGACCAAACACATCGAGATTGATTGTCACAAAGTTAGAGAGAAGATAGAGCAAGGAATGACTCTACCATGCTACACAAGAAGTGAAGACCAATTGGCGGATATTCTCACCAAGGCCGCAAGTCTAAAAGTTTGCAATCACATCTTTAGCAAACTAGGGCTTGTGGACTTGACCAAGCCATGATCGGATCCTCTACCCATGACCATTACACTCTTTTTCCCTTAGTAAGGTTTTATCCCATGAGGTTTTACTTACTAAGGTTTTTAATGAGGTAATAGGTTGTGGGTTTCCAAGCTTAGCCTAAATCCTTTATGCTAAGCTTGAGGGGGAGTATTGACCAAAATAAATAAAGGTCATGTGAATAAATCACCTAAGGGAAATAAAATGGTGTTAAGTGTGTATCGGACCCGCGGGAAGGTTTGGCATCGAGGAAACCAACCGCGGGTCAGTTTGGCATCGAGAGGATGGAACCGCGGGTCAGTCGGCATCGGGAAGACCTACCCGCGGATCAGGACGAAGTTGGCATCGAGGAAAGCTACCCGCGGGACGAGTGGCATCGAGTGGAGAAGTCGGGTCGCGTACCGGGTAAACGGATAAACGCGCGGATCCTCAACCGGGTTCGGGTCATGTACTGATCTCGAGTTATGATCGAGACTCTCTCGACCCGCAGTACGTGCATCATCGATGCACGGGTCGAGTAGGTCCGAGATCAGTACGTGAAGACGCGCGTTGACTTTCCGTCCCGCGTTGACCCGTACTGATCCGCGTCCCAAGCATCGAGGAACCTAACAACAGCGACGTCTCCTCGACCCGCGGATCGAGCCTGATAGCGATCGGCCGTCCCTATCCATCCAAAACGTTTGAATCAAGTTGACCATTGATTCAAACGGTCTCTTTCTTCTTTTAGACATTTAAAAGTCTATTTAAACAATGTAATTCACACTTGTAAAATCATCTTGAATAATTTTAATTATCAAGTTCATATTCTCTCAATCTCTTATTCTCTCTAAATCTCTAATTCTCTCAATTCTCTAAATCTATTTCCGCAAATTCTAACATTGACTTCCCTAGAGACATACACACGTTTAGTCTCTGGATTATAGCACTTGTATCCTTTCTGAGTGGGAGAATAGCCAATAAACATACACTTGATACTCTTGGGTTCAAGCTTGTTTCTATGAGCTTCTGGAACAAAGACATAGCAAACACATCCAAACACTTTGAGATGATTAATACTTGGTTTAGTTTTGGTTAATACCTCGTATGGAGATACATCTCCAAGGTGTTTGGTTGGCAGCCGGTTGATCAGATAACATGCACTCATCACAGCATCTCCCCAATACTGCTTAGGAACACTCCTAGCAAACATTATTGTCCTAGCCACCTCCATCAAATGCCTATTCTTTCTCTCAGCCACTCCATTCTGTTGTGGAGTATATGCATAAGAGGTTTGATGTACAATTCCACGTTTTCCCAAAAACTCTGTAAAAGACTTACTCATGTACTCTCCCCCATTATCACTTCTGAGAATCTTGATCTTGGCTCCATATTGAGTATGCACATAGTTATAGAACTTGGAAAAAGCTTCTAGGACATGACTCTTTGATGGCATGAGTGTTACCCAAGTATACTTCGATTTCTCATCAATAAACGAGACAAAATATTTGTATTTATCTCGAGTTACACACGGTGCTGTCCATACATCAGAGTGAACTAGATCAAAACAAGCATCATACACACTAGATGATTCTGGAAAAACAGTTCTACAATGTTTCCCTAGAATACATGCTTCACAATCTTGATGATCTTGATCCTTCTGATGAGGCAAAACAAGTTTAAGGGCACTGAGGTGGGGATGACCGAGCCTTTCATGCCAAAAAGAGTTCATACTTCCTGATCTTAGAGCCGAGTGATTAGCCGCAATATCCACTACTGGCTGCTTGTTGTCCAACACATCCAAAATATAGAGACCATCTTTGGAGCAACCTTCCCCAATGGTCTTCCCTGACTTAGTGTCCTGAAACCACACATCATCAGAACTAAACACAGCCAAACAATCAAGGTCCTTAGTAGCTTTCTGAACAGACAATAGATTAGTAGCGAACTCAGGCATGAATAGAGCTTTTGTATTCTTACTAAACAACTCTAAATCTCCGATTCCCCTAATCTCAACATCCTGT
Source organism: Draba incana (assembly GCA_963576765.1). Classification (NCBI taxonomy): domain Eukaryota; kingdom Viridiplantae; phylum Streptophyta; class Magnoliopsida; order Brassicales; family Brassicaceae; genus Draba; species Draba incana. The sequence continues at coordinate 19,502,154 of OY755208.1, forward strand.
CCATTTGCTATTGTAACCTTTCCCAAGTGAGACTTAACATTGGACAACAACTTCTTATCACTAATCATGTGATGAGAGGCCCCTGAATCAATTATAACCGGTTTGAGAGTTCTAGATGCAAAGAGACTCTTACCTGATTCAGTGAGCTTGGCAATGCTCTTGATGAGAGCATCCAAGTCAGACCTCCTTACAACATCATCTGAGGCGGCTATAGCCACTCCAGCAGTCCCCCTTGATGTTTGAGCCATTCCTCTCAGATTCTTGGGTCTCAAATGTGGATGGAGAGTCCAGCATTTGTCTTTGGTGTGTCCCTTCATCTTACTCATCTAGAGTGAGGAGCAGTCCAAATACTTGATCTTGCTCTCTCCTCTCAATCATCTCTTTGACATCAAGAGTGGGCGGTCTGAGCATATCTAATTCAGCCCATAGCCCTCTGAACTCTCCAAAGAGATCCTTGAACTCTTTCCCTTCTTGCTGAAGGTTGTTTAGAGCTCTCTTAATTTCAAAGATTCTACTAAGATTGGATTCATTACCATAAACCCCCAAGAGAGTCTCCCACAACTCCTTTGCTGTCTCCACATAGGAGTAAGAAGCAAGGATGCTCTGCTCCAGAGAGCTCTGAAGAACAGCAAGAACAAGCTGATCCTCTTGGATCCACTTGGAATCCTCTGTGCTGGTGCTGATCTTGGCATGAGACTCTACGCCACCTTCTCCAGCTTCAGCTCCAGAGGTTCCAGAATTTTTCGTGTCCTCAGACACATCTTGAGAGCTTAGGCAGTGTACCCAAAGCCCACGACTCCTTAGTACTGTCTTTGTGGTTCTAGACCACAAGAGATAGTTGCTCCCTTTAAGAACAACTGGAAGAGTTAGTTGCTTTTGATTCTCCATAGAAAGATCAAAGAACAGAGTAAACTTGCGGAAATAAGGTCTTCAAGAGCTTTAATGCTCTGATACCATGAAGATTTTAAGAGATCGGAAGAGATTTAAGAGATTAAGGATGATCTTGTGGTGATCCAGATCTAGAACAAGAGAGAGAGTTTAGAGAGAGAGATTTTTGTTGATCTTATCTTATTCACCTATTGTTTACAACCACATACATATGTATAAAGAAAGAATCAATAAAAACGTTTTTACTGTTCACAGACCCAAACTAAAGTCCATTCTGATTCTGATCAAGCCCAACACCATTTCAGAACCAATCTGACTTTGTTCTTCAACTTGATTCACTTGCTTGGTGAGTACTTTCAACAATGATGACTAATCCACATTCATCAATGCTGATACGTTCCGCGGGTTGAGTAGACCGGTCCACTCCACTTTGTTCCGTGTCTCGGTCCTTCTCCCAAAGTTACCCGAATATACTTTCAACTTGGTAACTTATTTATTCACCACTTTAGTAACTTAAGAGATGATACTTGATTAATCACTCTTAAGTACTCTCCTTGATTAACAGTTTGGGCGACATCGAGGAACGATCGACCCGCGGGAAGAAGGTTGCCCACGGGACAGTTCGAGAACACTCGGGAAGAAGACCCGCGGTACACTTAACACCAAGACGCGTAACACCGAGACGCGGGACGATCTGCGATACATGTTCTCGAGGCGTGGGACCATCCGCGGTACAAAGAAGGATGCGGATCAGTTCTCTCCGAGTGGTCCCGCGGTTTCAAATTCAAATGGAAGAAGAGATCACATGTTCTTGAATAAATCAAGAACAAGGACATGTTGAGCCTAGTGATGTAAGGAGGATTGTTGAGCCTAGTAATGTGGAGGACTCGGTCAAGTGCAATCGGTCTGATGGCTCGGAGAAGAAAAGTCAAAGACTTAAGTTGAGTTTGAGTCAATGGTTGGAAGTCTTCAAAGCCAAGTCTTCTCAAGTGACAAAAGATAACTTAAGAGCTAGGTAAGAGCAAGTGGACAAGAGGGTGGATCAGATTTTAAAGAAGATATTTGTGATTAGTTGTTTGATCATATTTCTTAGATATTTGTTAGATATTTGTAATAGAGTTAGTATAAGTATCAGTTGTAAGATCTGAAAACTAATAAGAGAAAAATTCAGAAATATCTCTCTATCTCTCTAAACAATCAAACATTAAACTTTCTCCTCTCTCTCTATGTTTTGGACGTGAGTTTTAGGAGAAGATTAGGAGAGTTTGATTCACAAATCTACATGGTATCAGAGCAGGTTTAGGATCTTGAAGTTCTGAAGTTTATTTTCTCTTGAAGCATGGATACTAATCAGAAGAACGTTGTTATTCCGGTGGTACTCAAAGGAACAAATTACTTGTTGTGGTCTAGGACCACCAAGACAGCTCTAAGAAGTCGTGGACTATGGGGATATGTAGATCCTCAAGTGGAGTCCATCGACAAAGGATCAGCTGTGGAAGTAGGAAGTCGTGTGGCTACTGGTTCGTATGCTGGTGTGGCCGCTGGTGTGGCTCCTGGTGTAGCTGCTAGTGTGGCGGCCGGTGTGGCTGCCGGTGTGGCTGCTGCGAAAGAAGAAAGCAAGACGGAACAGGAAGATCAGTTTGTGTTAGCTGCTCTTCAAAGTTCTCTTGAGCCAGCAATACTTGCAGCCTACTCTTATGCTGAGACGGCTAGAGAACTATGGAAGACTCTGTTAGGAGTCTATGGGAACATGTCAAATGTTTCTAGGATTTTTGAAGTGAAGAAAGCCTTGAATGAAATCAAACAAGGAGATAGAGTGTTCAAGGATCTTTTTGGAGAATATAGAGGACTGTGGGCTGAGCTGGAACTCCTTAGGCCACAAACTACAGATGCAAAGGAGCTAAGTGAGAGGCGTGACCAAGACCTGGTCTTCGGACTTCTTCTTAGTCTCAATGGATCCTTCAAGGAGTTCATCCATCACATCTTGAGGTTTGACAAACTCCCTAGCTTTACTGAAGTGTGTATGCAGATTCAAAGGGAAGAAGGCTCAAGGGGCTTGTTTGGTCAACCAAGTGAAGTGGCTCATGCTGTAAAAGAAGTGGCTCAGTTTGGAGGCCAAGTTGGAAGAAAAGAATATCCACAAGTGGATAAAAGGAAATTTGAGTGTGAGCACTGCAAGATGAAAGGCCACACTAAGGAGAAGTGTTGGACTTTGTATCCACACCTTAAACCAAAGAGGATAAGGGAAGGAGGTCCTCCGTGGGAAGATACTAGGAGTTTTGAGGGTTCAGCTCTGTGGCGTGGAAACAGACTCAATGGGTCTGACCGAGCTGGTCCATCGAGCTCTAGTATGAAGATTTTAAGAGATCGGAAGAGATTTAAGAGATTAAGGATGATCTTGTGGTGATCCAGATCTAGAACAAGAGAGAGAGTTTAGAGAGAGAGAGATTTTTTGTTGATCTGATCTTATTCACCTATTGTTTACAACCACATACATATGTATAAAGAAAGAATCAATAAAAACGTTTTTACTGTTCACAGACCCAAACTAAAGTCCATTCTGATTCTGATCAAGCCCAACACCATTTCAGAACCAATCTGACTTTGTTCTTCAACTTGATTCACTTGCTTGGTGAGTACTTTCAACACTCCCCCTCAAGGTTGGCCGGTGAGGATCCCATAGGCCAATCTTGTCATGGATGTACTCACATATGCTTACAGAAGTAGCCTTGGTGAATATATCTGCCATTTGATCTTCACTCTTCACAAATTTAGGAGTAATCAATCCATCTTGAATCTTGCTCCTGACAAAATGACAATCCACTTCAATGTGTTTTGTTCGCTCATGAAATACCGGATTTGAGGCAATGTGGATCGCAGCTTGATTATCACAATAAAGACTCATTGGTCTGGTCTCATGAATACCCAAATCCTTGAGAAGAGCCTTCACCCATATCATCTCTTTTGTGATTTCCTTCATTGCCCTATATTCTGCCTCAGCACTAGATAGAGCAATCACCTTCTGTTTCTTACTTCTCCAAGTCACAAGATTACCTCCTACAAATGTGCAATACCCAGTTGTTGATTTTCTATCTTGTCTATCTCCTTCCCAATCTGCATCACAGTAAGCTTTCAGCTCAGTACTCCCATTACATTCTAGCCATATTCCCTTTCCCGGGTTGCCCTTGAGATATATCTCAAAATTCTCTCTACCATCCTCCAATGATGTGCCTTAGGAGCTTGCATATGCTGGCTCACTCTATTTACTGCGAAACAAATATCAGGCCGTGTTATGGTTAGGTAGATTAGCTTCCCAACTAACCTCTGGTATTGCTTAACATCTGACCATATCTCCTCATCTCTCACATCTTGGTAGCCTTCCTCAATAGGTGTTCTTGCTGGTTTTGAACCTAACTTGCCAGTTTCTTTCAACAAGTCAATCACATACTTCCTCTGTGATATAAACATCCTATTTGGCTCCCGAGTCATCTCGATGCCCAAAAAATACTTCAGCTCCCCCAAATCTTTGATGTCAAATGAGGACCTCAGAATCTCCTTAGTTCTCTTAATCCCTTCAACATCATCTCCGGTGATGATAATATCATCTACATAAATCAGTACTGCCACTAGTCCTTCCTTGTCTTTCTTGGTGAACAAAGTATGATCAGCCTCAGATTTAACGAACTTCTTCTCCAACAAACAGCTGCTCAATTTTTGGTACCAAGCCCTTGGGGATTGCTTCAATCCATAAATGGCTTTCTTCAGTTTACACACCTCATGAGGACCTGCACCATATCCTTGAGGAGGTGCCATGTACACTTCCTCTTCTAGCTCTCCTTGTAAAAAAGCATTCTTCACATCCATTTGCCATAATTCCCATGACAAATTAACAGCAATGGATAGAAGAACCCTTACGGAATGCAAGTTGGCCACAGGAGCAAAGGTTTCAGTATAGTCTTCTCCGTAGACTTGTGTGTATCCCTTTGCCACTAGTCTAGCCTTGTACCGCTCAACTTCACCTGTGCTTTTATACTTGATGGTGTAAACCCATCTACACCCCACAAGTTTCTTTCCTTTCGGCAGCTTAGTTATGTCCCATGTGCAATTTCTTTCCATAGAGTTGATCTCTTCCTCCATCGCCTGAACCCATCTCTTATCCTTACATGCCTCTTCAAAAGATACTGGGATTAATTCCTCATCAATCTTGGTTAGATAGGCTTGACCACCATCGGGAAAGTAAGCTAACGAACAGTATGCTTCAATAGGATATCTTATAGTTGTTGTGGCTGGAACTTCTTCTTGTAAGGTGTACTGTCTACTTAAGGAGGGAGAGACGCTGTCGCCTATAGGTTCAGAATCAAAGTCTGCCGTACGCCCAGAACATCTCTCACTTCCTGTAGAAGACACCTTAGATCCTATTTTGTCTTGTTGAACCGTAGCCAAACCGTTATAATATACCCTTGTATCCTTCCACCTTTCTGGTCCAAACCTTATTCGTTGACTTCTTCTTAGGACAGGTTCGGTAACTTGAGTTACTTCGATCTCATCATGTTCAGGCTGTTCTTCATCTCTCAAAGATTCAGTTTCTCCAGCCGGATCATTCGATGTCTCAGATTCCTGAGTGGAAGCCTTTTCCTCAGTATCACCTCCATCACTTCCTATAGTATCATCACCAGCTACTGCCTCATTCTGCATGGCTCCTACACTCTCAGCTGGAGATGTACTCCTCGGACTTACTAGAGTATTTAAACCGTCTAAAACGAATTTCAAGGTAGTAGCTCGATCAAGCCCAGGAGAAACAATACCCTTCAGATCATCCCAATTCCTCTCATTGAAATAACCCTTTTTCTCATCAAACTTGACTTCCCTAGAGACATACACACGTTTAGTCTCTGGATTATAGCACTTGTGTAGATTTTGAGAGATTAGAAGTGATCTGATTCAGATCCAGATCAAGAACAAGAGAGAGAGAGATGGAATCTGAGTTTAGAGAGAGAGAGAGTTTTGATATTCTAATCTGATTAATTCATTTGTTTTTACAACCACACACATGTATATAAAGAAAAGAATCAAGCTTACAAGGGAAGCTAACCCACATATAAAAGTGTATAATCTGTTTTTACTGTTCATCCGAATTTTGATCAAGCAAGCTTCAATTCAACATTCCCCCTCAAGATTGGCTGGTGGAGATCCAATAAGCCAATCTTGCCATAGATACTATCACACACCTTTGAAGATGTTGCCTTGGTGAGAATATCTGCAAGCTGTTCCGAGCCCTTAACATAAGATGGAGAAATGAGACCTGCTTGTACCTTTTCACGAACAAAATGACAATCAAGCTCAACATGCTTGGTCCTCTCATGGAACACAGAGTTAGAAGCAATGTGAATTGCAGCCTGATTATCACAATGTAGAGAAATCGGATCATCTTGATTAACTCCAAGATCCAACAAAAGAGCCTTTAGCCAGATCAACTCTTTTGTGATAGCTCTCATCGCTCTATATTCAGCTTCAGCACTTGAGAGAGATACCACTTTTTGTTTCTTGCTCTTCCAAGTGACAAGATTTCCTCCAACAAAAGTACAATACCCCGTTGTAGATTTTCTATCCATCTTGTCACCTGCCCAATCTGCATCGCAATAGCCCACAATCTCATTATTACCATTGCAACTCATCCAAATTCCTTTCCCAGAAGTACCTTTTAAATATCTCAGGATCCTCTCAACCATTCCCCAATGACGCTGAGTAGGAGCTTGCATAAACTGAGCAGTTTTGTTAACCGCAAAACTGATATCAGGTCTAGTAATTGAAAGATAGATCAGTTTACCTACAACCCTTCGATATTGTCCAGCATCCTCAAGACGTTCCCCCTCAGGCAAATCTTGATAACTTTCTTCAATGGGAGTCCTTGCTGGTTTGGAAGCAAGTTTTCCTGTCTCCTCAAGCAAATCAAGGGTATACTTCCTCTGAGATAAGAATAGACCCTCATCAAAGCGACACACTTCAATCCCAAGGAAATACTTCAACTTTCCCAAGTCTTTGATATCAAACTCAGTTTTGAGAAGCTTCTTTGTATGCTCAATCCCTGATTTATCTGATCCTGTAATCACAATATCATCAACATAAATGAGCACTACGACAATCCCATTTTCCCCCTGAACTGTGAACAAGGAGTGATCAGCTTCTGATCTTCTAAAACCATGTTGTAGAAGAGCACCACTGAGACGTTGATACCAGGCTCTTGGAGATTGTTTTAAACCATATATAGCTTTGTTTAGTTTGCACACTTGACTACTGTTTTCAGGATTATGATAACCAGGAGGAGGCATCATATACACTTCTTCCTCAAGGTCTCCTTGAAGAAACGCATTCTTCACATCCATCTGCCATAGATCCCATGAAAGATTAGTAGCCAAAGAGAATAAGACACGCACCGATTTGAGTTTAGCCACTGGAGCAAATGTGTCCATATAGTCTACTCCATAGGTCTGAGTAAAACCTCTTGCCACAAGACGAGCTTTATACCTCTCAACTTCTCCTGTACTCATGTACTTGATTGTATATACCCATCTGCAACCAACAAGCTTTTTACCATCTGGTAGATCAACCATATCAAACGTATTGTTCTTCTTCATGGAACCCATTTCTTCATCCATAGCATCAACCCAGACCTGAATAGCACAAGCTTCTTCATAGGTCTTAGGTATTTTATCTTGAAGAATCTGGCTAAGGAAAGCTTGGTGTGTTAAACAAGGAGAACACAAAGGTGTTCAATAGAAGATCCCAAAGTGCCCAAGACTTAGCCATATTCGGGTCACTTTGGGTAAAGAAGGTCAAGAGGCGGTCAAGGCATGAACGGTGGTGTTCTAGGGCATTTGAGGTTCAAGGAAGTCAGGCCGCATGATTAGAAGAGAAGACCGCGTGAAGAAATGAAGAAAATGGAGTTTGGGAAAAATCTGTCCCGGCCATGTACCGCGGGTCGGACTGGCATCGGTGCCACTCGACCCGCGGATCGACGAGGCATCGAGGAAGCCCGTACTGATGCGTGTTCGGACGGACACACGCGGATCAAAAGGAAAATTAGGATCCGCGTGTTTATCCGAATACCCGGGTCGGGTAAACGGATAAACACGCGGGTCATGTCCTGATCCGCGTGTTAGCATCGAGTGTTCCTCGTCCCGCGACTCGATGCCACACGTACTGATCTCCATCCCGCGTCCTGATGCCGAGTCCCCGATGCCGCGTGCCTTCCCTCGACCCGCGGATCCATTTCCCTTGACGCCAGTACGCGACCCAGTCCGTACAGAGGACCGTTGGAGACAGTTGACCAGATTCAAATCTGGTCAATATTTTACTTTTTCTCCTTTATTTTGAATCTGATTTTTCCTCTATAAATAAGAGTTGTAAGATTCATTTGTAATTATCCAAGCATCATTTTATCAATAAAAGAAGAGAAAATCTTTAGTTCTTTATATTTCTTTTCTTTCTTTACTTAATCTTTTCTTAGTATTTTCAATGTAGATTAAGGATAGACATTGCCTTTAGGGTGATATCCATTTGGATTGAACCCATATTATTTGGTCTATGATTCCTTAATCTCTCTTATTCAAACTCCAAATCTCTCCACACAAGTAATACTCGGTTTTGTTAAACCGGTTTGTGTGGTTTCTTTCTTTAACACTTTTAGGTGTTTGTTGATCATAAGATGACCTTAGACTCATCAAATTCCAACATGGTATCAGAGCATAAGCTCTTGGGTTGGAGATTTGGAGATTCGGTTTTGATTTTCAAAAGTTCTAAAATTTTGATTTCTTTGGTGAGTTGGGTTGAATCGGTATGAGAAAGCTTCAATCTTTCTCATGCGCTTAACCCAACACAAATTCGAATTAGTTTATCCGCTGCAAATGATTTAAAATGATTTGGAAAAATTTTGATTTTAAAGTTTAAAGTTTGTGTCTTTTTGTTAAACCGGGTTTTGTTCATGATAAAGAAAAATGTTTAAAAATCTTTGTTTTATTTGAAACCGGATTTTGTGAAGAAATTCTAGTAAATTTGAAATGTTTGTTTTGAAAAATTTGAAATTTGTTACCAAAAGGTTTTGTTTTATTCGGAATTTTAAAGAAAATGGTTTTGAAAATCTTGGTTTAAAATTCTTGGTGAGCCTTTGTTGCTCTTGTTAAATCTTTGTCCAAGTAAGCTAATAAGAGATTGAGATTGCTTACTTGAGAGTTTCTTGAAGTGAACCGATGGAAAATGCCGGTATCACGTTTTAATACTTGGTTACAAATTCTCTCACTCTCGGTTACTAATTCTCTCAATCTTTGGTTACTAAATCTCTCATTCTCTCGGTTACATATTCTCTAAATCTCTCGGTTACTTATTCTCTCATTCTCTTGGTTACTCAATCTTTGGTTACTAATTATGATGTTGTTTTGAAGGAAGAGATCCATGGGATGCCTTTGTGCATTTAAAATCATGATGAATCCAATCCTAAATTGATGGCGAGAACCGTGGGATGCCAATGGAGCATTTAAAATCACGATGGATCCAAGCCAAAGTTTATTCATCAAAAGGTTGATGATTTAGTGGTTCAAGAGGAAACCACTCAAGAAGTTACAAAATTCTTCAAGGAGCTAAGAAGCTCCAAAAGTGTTCATACTTCCAATCCGAATTGGAAGAAGAGGGAGTGTCTAAATTTTTCCCTCCATTTTATTTGAAATTTGAATTTTGAATTTTGAAATTCCGGTTTAAAAGTGAAAAACCGGTTGTTAAAGAATTTTAATCTCTTGAAAATGATATGCTTGCAAATTTGAAACCTTTAAACGAATTGAAGATTAAAAGTTTAAAATCATGATGAAATTTGAATGTTTTTATGATTTTAAACTTAATTATTTGAATGTGGCTAACCCAATTCGTTTATTGTGTAAATGCAAGGTGAAATTCAAGAAGAAATGTTAAGAAGGTATCAGATTGGTGAGGTTGGTGTACGGGGGAGAAGATTAATCAAAGGAATCGAAATTCCATGTCTCCAAACCGTAACAATAAGGCTGTCTCAAAACAGTCCCGTAAAGAAGAGTAGAGAAAAAAAAAAAAAAAAAAAAAAAAAAAAAAAAAAGTCTCTTGGATGTTTTTGGACGCTTTGTCTTGGGAAGGTGGAGAAACCTCTCATATACTTGGTTTCTCCTTCCAAGTGGTGTAGATAAGGTCACGATAAAGTCCATGGAGACGGTGTGAAAACGAAATCGAAACCACGTCCGAAGCAAAATAACAAGGGAACATCAAGAGACGTCCAATCAATGCTCTCGGGAAATCATGGAGAAGCAATAAGACCAACAACTGATCCGAAACTTCAAGAAAAAGGGCCATTTCTAAACTCTCCATTTATGAATCAATCATTTGTTATTTAAAATCTATTGCTAGTATACATATATTTCTTAATTTATGGTTTTGAGTTATGGAAACATCTCTAATGTTTTCTTTTGTTTAAACCTCCTGATCAAAGGTGCAAATGAAAGAAGAATAATGAGGAAACCATGAGGAGAAACCGGAGTTAAGAAGAAAAATCAAAAGGAGCAATAAGACCGAAGATTGATCCGAGACTCCAAAAGAAAAAGACGTTGCCAAGCTCCACTCTTAGCCTCTGTTTCACGGTGTTTCACGGCGGCTAAGCGTGCGGGGGAGTATTAAAGAAAGAAGCCCAAAGAAGAAGAGCAAGGCCGAAGCTATCACGGATAAGATGAAGGCCGAAGCTCAAAGAAGAAGAGCAAGACCGAGGCAGAACAAAGAGGAGCCGAGGTGAAGCTCAAGACCTTGGTTTAAAAGCCTAATTTTCCAGTTTCTGTCAGAAGATCAAGCACATACTTTCTTTGAGATATAAATAGACCATCTTCAAATCTTGTCATCTCAATCCCCAGAAAGTACTTCAGCTCACCCAAGTCTTTGATATCAAAAGACTCTTTCAGATTTTTCTTTAGGAGACTCACTCCCTCAACATCATCTCTTGTTATAATGAGATCATCCACATAAATTAACACAGCTACAATACCTCTAGATCCCTTTCGTGTGAATAGAGTATGATCAGCTTCTGACATTTTGAATCCTTTCTCACGTAAACAACTGCTCAGCTTATGGTACCAAGCCCGAGGAGATTGTTTCAATCCATAGATTGCTTTTCTCAATCTACACACATTTCCAGCCTCATGACCATATCCTGGAGGAGGTGCCATATACACCTCTTCTTCTAGTTCTCCTTGTAAGAACGCATTCTTCACATCCATCTGCCAAAGATCCCATGACAAATTGACAGCAATAGAGAGAAGAACTCTTACTGAATGTAGCTTAGCTACTGGTGCAAATGTCTCGGTATAATCCTCTCCATAGACTTGAGTATACCCTTTTGCAACCAGTCTAGCTTTATACCTCTCAATCTCTCCTGAACTTTTATACTTGATGGTAAACACCCAACGGCAACCAACTGGTTTCTTCCCTTTAGGCAGTCTCATCATATCCCAAGTATTGTTTTCCTTCATTGATCTCATCTCTTCTTTCATAGCTTCAACCCATACCTTACTACTGCAAGCTTCTTCATAAGAGACAGGTATTCTTTCTTTTCCTATCTTCCCAAGATATACTCTGTTTCTATGTGGCAGATTAGCCATTGTGCAGAATGCTTCAATAGGATAGCCTACTGAGATCTCCTTGGCATGAGTAGATCCATGATTCTCCCTTTTTGACAAATCATCGCTGTCGCCAATAAGAATGGGATTAACCCACTCCGTACGCTCAGAACAATTCATTGCCACAGTGGGAATCTTTTCCAACTTTGAATTAGTTTGCCCTTGATGATCAGCAGCTATATTATTGAAATACACTCTATTTTGTTTCCAATGACTAGGAGAATACCTTTGTCTCTGACTTCTTCTCAGAGGCAGTTGTATTGGTGATGACACTTCTCCATGAGTTTCTTCATCAATACTCTCTTCTTCAGCTGAGTGAACCGGCTCACTCACACTTGGTTCATCTTCTCCCCCTGAGCTAAAATCCTGAGAAGACTCGGTGTGATGACTTGATGTAGAGGTCGAGTCATGCACCAGTGTGTCAGATGTTGAAGATTCTGATTCACTCCTTTGATGATCAACTCTTACTATGAGTACTTCTAGGTCTGGAGCTCTATCCATTCCAGGAAACCCAACTTCCTTTAAACCATTCTGATCTTTCTCATCAAAGTACCCACTTTGTTCTTCAAACTTCACATCTCTTGATACATATTCTCTCCTTTCCTCAGGACAATAACATCTGTATCCTTTTTGAGTTTGAGAATATCCCACAAATACACACTTAACACTTCTTGCTTCCAGCTTGCTTCTTTGCCCCTCAGGTAGAAAGACGAAGCACTTGCATCCAAACACTCTCAAATGATCAATGCTTGGTTTCTCCTTATGCAGTACCTCGTATGGAGACCTGCCCTTCAAATTGTTCGTGGGCAGTCTGTTGATCAAGTAGACTGCTGTCATTACAGCATCTCCCCAAAAACGTTTTGGAACTCCCCTTTCAAACATAATTGTCCTTGCTACCTCCATTATGTGTCTGTTCTTCCTCTCAGAGACCCCATTCTGCTGAGGAGTATAAGGACAAGTAGTTTGATGAACAATTCCATGCTTACTGAGTAATTCTTTGAACTGTCCACTGATGTATTCTCCTCCATTATCACTTCTCAAAATCTTTATTTTCGCTCCAAATTGTGTAGCAACATAGGAATGGAATTTGAGAAATGATTCATAGACTTGGCTCTTTGTACTCAGAAGAGTCACCCATGTACACTTGGATTTCTCATCAATAAAAGAAACGAAATACTTATATTGATCCTTGGAGAAACATGGTGCTGTCCATACATCAGAATGCACAAGAGCAAAGACTTCATCATAAACAGTAGATGAGTCATGAAAAGGTTGTCTACTGTGCTTTCCTAGAATACATGATTCACACACTTCATCCTTTTGAACAAAGTTGGGTAAGACCAACTGGAGGACCTTGGAACTAGGGTGACCAAGGCGAGCATGCCATATTGGGCTTTCTCCAACCGCATTCACTGCCAAAAACTTCCTTTCACCCCCTTCATGGGTAGACAAAAACTTAGCAGCACCATTTCCTTCCTTTAGTACATACGCACCTTCCTCCACCTTCCCTTCTCCTATCACTTGCTTAGACTTACTGTCCTGAAATTCAACAAAATCAGACCCAAACACAGCCAAGCAATCTAAATCCTTTGTTGTCTTTTGAACAGATAGCAAGTTAGAAGCAAAACTAGGCATGTATAAGGCCTTAGTTTTCTTCTTAAACAACTCTAAGTCACCAATACCCTCTATTGAGACTGTTCTCCCATCAGCAATCACTACACTACCAGGATGTTCCTTAACATTCCTAAGAATTCCAATATCCTTAATCATATGATGGGAAGCTCCTGAGTCAACAATCAATTCCCCATATGTTTTTTCAGCAAATAAACTCTTACCCCAATCAGAGAGAGTCTTACCAGACTTGGTAAATTCGGAGAGACTCCTAATCAGCTCCTCCAAGTCATACTTCTTCCCTACGTCTTCTACAGCTGCCACAGAGACTGATCCCATATAGGAGCTAGGTTTACTAGAGCTCGATGGACCAGCTCGGTCAGACCCATTGAGTCTGTTTCCACGCCACAGAGCTGAACCCTCAAAACTCCTAGTATCTTCCCACGGAGGACCTCCTTCCCTTATCCTCTTTGGTTTAAGGTGTGGATACAAAGTCCAACACTTCTCCTTAGTGTGGCCTTTCATCTTGCAGTACTCACACTCAAATTTCCTTTTATCCACTTGTGGATATTCTTTTCTTCCAACTTGGCCTCCAAACTGAGCCACTTCTTTTACAGCATGAGCCACTTCACTTGGTTGACCAAACAAGCCCCTTGAGTCTTCTTCCCTTTGAATCTGCATACACACTTCAGTAAAGCTAGTGATATGATACTGGACAAATCATGGAGCTTGGAGCATGGAAAGGAGTCTATGGAGCAGCTTGAAGCAGAGCTAGAACCTGAGGAGCAGCTAGGACCTGAGCTTGAACCTGAGGAGCAGCTAGAACCTGAGCTAAGAGGAGAAGAAGCTTTGATCGTGCCTACTGGTCCAATGACTAGATCAAAGACTAAGCTATTCAATCAAGCTATTGGAGGACTTCTCAATCAGACCTTGAAGCCAACCAATCAAGACATCAAACCAGAAGGTATAACTTGTCAAAACACTTTGGTTTTGATTCAAGTTATATAGTTTTAACGTTTGGGAAAAGTGTTGGGTTTATACTCTTTTTCCCTTGTCAAGTTTTGTCCCAATGGGTTTTCTTGACAAGGTTTTTAATGAGGTATTCCCTGCACTTCACAATTGCCCAAGTGTTAAAATTGAAGCCCATCCCAAGTCCAACATGAGATTTTCGTTTTTAGTCCAAAGGAGGAACATAAGTTGGCTCTCCAACTGTTTTATTTAATGTTTCTGTGTTTTTCTAGGCTCTGCATGTTTGAGCTTTTGTTTCTCTCTTTTTTGGCTCTTTATATTTCCCTTTGAATCAGATTGTAAGAACCATCTATCTTTTTATCAAAAAACCTCATTTTAAGTTAGATCATCTTGTTGGTGTGTAATATCCAGCAAAACCCTTAAGTTCTTTGGTGTGTAATATCCAGAGAATTTGAGTCGATATCTGGAAGCTCTTCCGCAAGCTTCTGGGCTATCATTCAACTCCTATCCATCACCACTGTTCTAAACATCACAAATCAGTCCATTTCTCAACTTAAGAGTGCCGGTCTAGGGAAGATCTTATTAAGTGGTATCAGAGCACACTCTGAAAGTTGAGTTTTCTATCTCTATTAAATCTGTCTGTTCATCTTCAATTTCGTTTTGTCCTTATTAGTTTGAGACTTGTGGTTGAAGATTTGATATATGATAGATCTATTGATAACTAGACTCTTTGTGTTCTGATTGAAAACCAATCTGAAATCTGGTTGATCTAATGATGAGGACATCAAGTCATCATCAACCAAGGAGCACAGAACCATGAGTCATGTAGAGGAGAGCATGAAGTTGAAGAGATCTAAGGAGACTTGCGGCCCAAGTCTAGCTCAAATGAAGACTAAGATCAAACATCCCAGCTCAACCAACACTTGGAGATCATACTCAATTAATTCAGAGTCATCCAAAAAGAAGAATCAGCCAAAACGGAGTTCATATGAAGAAGTTATTAAAGATACAATTTGGCAGCTCTTCAATGGACGCGATGGAGACATACAATCACTCATCGAATCATTCCGGCCAAACCAGGGTGAAACAAGCTACAAGTCCAATTATTTTGGATTCCTAACTCATCATAGAAAGACTGAGAATTGGATTCGTGACCAAATTCAATTTGGTTTAAGAGTTATGAATTTTACAAATCGGGTGAACTGGAACTTTCCAGATTTGGACACAGGAGCACTTATTGAAGGATTCCGACCGAACCAGAAGGAATTAAGCTATGAATCCAATTTTTCTGGAATCTTGACTCAACCAGGGAGCTCGTCCAATTTGATTCATTCAATTACCGGTTTTGGTTTAAAAGTTATTCAACTTTTAAATCAGAGGATCCTCAGCTTGCCTTATTTGGAACCAAGAGCATTCAACACATTTACACTTGGTGCTATAAATCTCCAACGACCATTTCCTCTTATATTCTGCAATTTGAAGACTTATTCATTGCATCTAGACGTTCCAAGACATCAGACTTTCCTCCCCAAGTTGTCAAGACTCAAGCACACCTCAAGTTTCCTTATTTTGGGAGATTTGCTCATTTAGAGCCTAACGGCTAGTTTTTGATTAGCTTTGATTTGTTTCTTGTTTCCTTTGATTTTGTGACCGTTAGAATGCTCATGTAAGAGCTGTATATAAGCTCAGTAGATCCTATTGTAAAACTCACCTTTCAATCAATTAAGAAAATATAAGTTTGTTCATCTTTTATTCAAAGAGTTTCTTTGTCTAAATTGTTTGTCTTTAAGTTTCATTTGAGAGATTCATTTGATACTTGAGATTAAGGATTAAGATTGTTTGTGTGATTCAAACAATATTAATTCTCCACCGATTGAGAGAGTCAATCAACCCATCGATTGAGAGAGTCAATCATACCACCACCTTCCATCTCAACATCACGCCCATTTCCGCAACAAGCTTGAACACTCTTGATTATCTAGTGAACATAAGTTTGGTGTGATTCCAATCTTACATAAGTTTCATAAATCTGACTCTTCAAATCCTGTTTTAGAACATATTACTGGTGATTTGGTTTTTGTGGTTGCAGGATGGTGTCAGAGAGTGATCACGAAGAAGAAGCAAGTAACGCTGGTCCTAATAAACTTTTGATCGAAGCTATTACTGCAAAGATGGAGAAAATGATGAACACCAAACTGGATGCTATACGTGATGAGTTTCAAAATCAGAACCCGAACCAAACAACCAACAAGCTAATTCATTAGAAAGAGATCGACCAAATAGGATCAGAGAGCGAAGGAGAGCAACTGGTGATGACGCGACAGATGATTACTATAGCAATAACAGTGGTTCTTCTCACGGACGTCAAAGGCGACCTAGACGTGCAGGAGAAGGCAGGGACCTTTTACAAGAAAACCTCGGAGGTCTTAAGATCAAAATTCCACCATTCCATGGAAAGAATGATCCTGATGCATACTTGGATTGGGAAAAGAAGATTGAACTGGTCTTTAACTGTCAACATTACACTGAAGTCAATAGAGTTAGAGTGGCGGCTACTGAATTCTACGACTATGCCCTTAGTTGGTGGGACCAAATTGTCACCTCTAGAAGACGCTGTAAAGATTTCCCGGTGGAGAGTTGGTCAGAAATGAAGGTCCTCATGAGAAAACGTTTTGTTCCAAGTCATTATCATCGAGAGCTCCATTCAAAGCTTAGAAGACTCACGCAAGGAAACCGACCAGTGGAAGATTATTATCAAGAGCTAGAGACTTTAATGTTGAGGGCTAACATTTCTGAAGATTCAAAAGCAACCATGTCACGGTTCCTTGGAGGATTGAATAGAGAAATACAAGATCGTGTGGAGATGCAACATTATGATGATCTTGAAGAAATGCTACATAAAGCCATTCTGGTCGAACAACAAGTAAAGAGGAAAGGTTTCTCGAGATCTAGTTACAATCCAGGAGCAAATGCTAGCAAGTCTAGTTTTCGTAGAGAAGAAAAGACAAGTTATTCAAGAGAAATCAAGCAGCCTACGAATTCCAGAGAAGAGAACAAGCCATATACTGCATTTCAAGATTTCAAAGGCAAAGCTGTTGCTGATGCATCGAGAACTCGTGATGTAAAGTGTTTCAAGTGTCAAGGCAGAGGGCATTATGCCAATGAATGCATTAACAAGAAGGTTATGATTCTGCTTGATAATGGAGAATATGAATCCGAAGAAGAAAAACCAGAAGTGATCTCATCCCCTGATGAGTATGAAGAAAGACCAGCTAAAGGAGAACTCTTGGTAACTAGAAGATCTTTAAGCATTCAAATTCAGAAAGAAGAACAAGAACAGAGAGAGAACTTGTTCCATACAAGATGTCACGTTCAAGGCAGAGTATGCAGTCTTATCATAGATGGAGGAAGCTGCACTAATGTGGCAAGTGAATCAATGGTCAAAAAGCTTGGTTTAAAGGAACAAAAGCATCCTAAACCGTATAAACTTCAGTGGCTCAACAACGAAGGAGAAATGAAGGTCAAGAGCCAGGTAGTGGTGCCTTTAGCAATTGGGAAATATGAGGATGAGGTCTTGTGTGATGTGTTACCAATGGAAGCTGGACACATTCTTCTTGGGAGACCATGGCAATCAGATAGGAGAGTAATCCATGACGGATTCACGAATCGCCATTCTTTTGAGTTCAAAGGCAGAAAGACAATTCTAATCCCAATGACACCCCAAGAAGTTTATGAAGATCAAATCCATCTGAACCGCAAGGAATCCAGGTTAATCAAACAACCCAA
The DNA here is from genome assembly GCA_963576765.1 of Draba incana. Classification (NCBI taxonomy): domain Eukaryota; kingdom Viridiplantae; phylum Streptophyta; class Magnoliopsida; order Brassicales; family Brassicaceae; genus Draba; species Draba incana. The sequence goes on from OY755208.1 coordinate 19,520,084, forward strand.
TTTCTTTATGAAAGCTAATGAAGTTAAGAAAGCATTGTTTTCTAAACAACCTATGCTGTTGTTTGTGTATAAGGAAGCTCTTATGAGCTTAACTGACCTTGCACCGGAGCTGCCGAGTGAGATGATCTCTCTTTTGCAGAACTATAAGGACGTGTTCCCTGAAGATAATCCAGTGGGATTGCCACCAATAAGAGGCATTGAACATCAAATTGATTTTGTCCCTGGAGCTTCTCTTCCAAACCGTCCAGCATATAGAACTAATCCTGTGGAAACAAAAGAGCTGCAGAAACAAGTAGAAGAACTAATGGAGAAGGGACATATCAGAGAAAGCATGAGTCCTTGCGCTGTACCTGTTCTGCTTGTGCCTAAGAAGGATGGTAGCTGGCGCATGTGTGTGGATTGCAGAGCCATCAATAATATCACGGTGAAATATCGACATCCTATACCTAGATTAGATGACATGCTTGATGAATTACATGGTTCCTGCATCTTTTCTAAGATTGATTTAAAAAGTGGATACCACCAGATTATAATGAAAGAAGGTGATGAGTGGAAGACAGCCTTTAAAACTAAGCATGGGCTGTATGAATGGTTAGTTATGCCATTTGGGCTAACAAATGCACCTAGTACTTTCATGAGACTAATGAATCATGTTCTTAGAGCATTCATAGGCGTGTTTGTTGTTGTTTACTTTGATGACATCCTAGTTTATAGTAAAAGCCTAAATGAGCATCTTGAGCATTTGCATTCTGTTTTAACTGTTCTTAGAAAGGAAAAGCTTTATGCTAATCTTAAGAAATGCACATTCTGCACAGATAACCTTGTGTTTCTAGGCTTTGTTGTAAGTGCAGATGGAGTTAAAGTGGATGAAGAAAAAGTTAAAGCAATCAGCGAATGGCCAAGTCCAAAGACAGTAGGCGAGGTGAGAAGTTTCCATGGCCTTGCTGGGTTTTATAGGAGGTTTGTGAAGGACTTTAGCACGCTAGCAGCTCCCCTCACTGAGGTTATAAAGAAGGACGTGGGTTTTAAGTGGGAACAAGCACAGGAAGATGCATTCCAATCCCTTAAAGAGAAGCTTACTCATGCCCCTGTTCTTACTTTACCAGATTTTCTTAAAACTTTTGAGATAGAATGTGATGCCTCTGGTATAGGCATTGGAGCTGTTTTGATGCAGGATAAGAAGCCCATAGCATTTTTCAGTGAAAAGCTTGGGGGAGCAATGCTAAACTACCCCACTTATGACAAGGAGCTATATGCTTTGGTGAGAGCATTACAAACGTGGCAACACTATCTCTGGCCTAAGGAGTTTGTTATACACACTGATCATGAATCCCTTAAGCATCTCAAAGGTCAGCAAAAACTCAACAAGAGACATGCCAGGTGGGTTGAATTCATTAAAAAACATTTCCCTATGTCATCAAGTACAAACAAGGTAAGGACAATGTAGTTGCCGATGCATTGTCTCGCAGGTATGCTTTAATCTCTACTCTTGATGCCAAACTATTAGGTTTTGAACAACTTAAGCATTTATATGAGACTGATTCTGATTTTAAAGAAGTTTATAAGTCTTGTGAAAAGTTTGCTTCAGGACATTACTTTAGGCAAGATGGTTTTCTTTTTTTTGATAATCGCTTGTGTGTGCCTAACTGTTCTGTTAGAGACTTGTTCATCAGGGAAGCTCACGGTGGAGGCTTGATGGGGCACTTTGGTATTGCTAAAACACTTAAAAGTGATGCAGGATCACTTCCATTGGCCTCGCATGAAAAGAGATGTGGAGAGAATCTGTGGCAGGTGCGCAACATGTAAGCAAGCTAAGTCTAAGGTTCAGCCTCACGGTTTGTACACTCCTCTTCCTATTCCTTCTCATCCCCTGGACTGATATATCTATGGACTTTGTGCTTGGATTGCCTAGAACTAGAACTGGAAAAGACTCTATTTTCGTGGTAGTTGATAGGTTCTCTAAGATGGCACATTTCATTGCTTGTCATAAAACAGATAATGCATCTCATGTAGCAGACTTGTTCTTTAAAGAAATCATTCGTTTACATGGCATGCCTAGAACCATTGTTTTTGATAGAGATACCAAGTTCCTTAGCTATTTCTGGAAAACATTGTGGTCTAAGCTAGGAACTAAGCTGTTATTTTCCACCACTTGTCATCCCCAAACTGATGGACAAACAGAAGTTGTTAATAGAACATTGGGAACTCTATTGCGTGCTTTAATTAAAAAGAACCTGAAAACTTGGGAAGATTGCTTGCCTCATATAGAATTTGCATATAATCATGCTATGCATTCTGCTTCTAAGTTTTCTCCATTTCAGATTGTTTATGGCTTTAACCCATTATCACCTTTGGATCTAATGCCTTTACCTTTGAGTGAAAGAGCTAGCATAGATGGGAAAAAGAAAGCTGACTTGGTAAAACAGATTCATGAGAAAGCCAAGAAGAACATAGAAGAGAAGACAAAGCAGTATGTCAAACAAGCAAACAAAGGCAGGCGTGGCATGATCTTTGAAGTTGGTGACCAAGTGTGGGTTCATTTGAGGAAGGAACGATTTCCAGCTGAGAGGAAGTCTAAGCTAATGCCAATGATCGATGGTCCTTTCACAGTCACAAGGAGAATAAGCGACAATGCTTATCAGCTGGATCTCCAAGGTAAGTATAATGTAAGCTCTAGTTTCAATGTTTCTGACTTGGTACCGTTTATTGCAGATGAAACGGATTTGAGGTCAAATCCTTTTCAAGTGGGAGAGGATGATATGATACTGGACAAATCATGGAGCTTGGAGCATGGAAAGGAGTCTATGGAGCAGCTTGAAGCAGAGCTAGAACCTGAGGAGCAGCTAGGACCTGAGCTTGAACCTGAGGAGCAGCTAGAACCTGAGCTAGGAGGAGAAGAAGCTTTGATCGTGCCTACTGGTCCAATGACTAGATCAAAGACTAAGCTATTCAATCAAGCTATTGGAGGACTTCTCAATCAGACCTTGAAGCCAACCAATCAAGACATCAAACCAGAAGGTATAACTTGTCAAAACACTTTGGTTTTGATTCAAGTTATATAGTTTTAACGTTTGGGAAAAGTGTTGGGTTTATACTCTTTTTCCCTTGTCAAGTTTTGTCCCAATGGGTTTTCTTGACAAGGTTTTTAATGAGGTATTCCCTGCACTTCACAATTGCCCAAGTGTTAAAATTGAAGCCCATCCCAAGTCCAACATGAGATTTTCGTTTTTAGTCCAAAGGAGGAACATAAGTTGGCTCTCCAACTGTTTTATTTAATGTTTCTGTGTTTTTCTAGGCTCTGCATGTTTGAGCTTTTGTTTCTCTCTTTTTTGGCTCTTTATATTTCCCTTTGAATCAGATTGTAAGAACCATCTATCTTTTTATCAAAAAACCTCATTTTAAGTTAGATCATCTTGTTGGTGTGTAATATCCAGCAAAACCCTTAAGTTCTTTGGTGTGTAATATCCAGAGAATTTGAGTCGATATCTGGAAGCTCTTCTGCAAGCTTCTGGGCTATCATTCAACCATTCAACTCCTATCCATCACCACTGTTCTAAACATCACAAATCAGTCCATTTCTCAACTTAAGAGTGCCGGTCTAGGGAAGATCTTATTAGCTAGGGAGTTTGTCAAACCTCAAGATGTGATGGATGAACTCCTTGAAGGATCCATTTGAAGATTTTAAGAGATTAGAAGAGGTTTAAGAGATTAAGAGTGATCTGGTTCAGATCTGGATGAAGAACAAGAGAGAGAGAGGGAGAGAGAGATTCTTGTTTATCTGATCTTTCTTTTTTTTTTTTTTTTCATTCTATGATTTACAATCACACATATATACTTAGATTACACAAATAAAATATCTAAGTATGTGGCTAAGAATAAACAAACCACCATTAGTGAGGAAAGTGGGAAATCACTATTCTAGGACAGATTAAACATGAGTTTATCTTGTGTGTAACACTGTTCCATTGCTCAATTCAACATTCCCCCTCAAGATAGGTCGGCAAAGATCCAAGAGACCTATCTTGACATGCAATTCATCACACACTTTCGCGGTTGCTGCCTTTGTGAATATGTCCGCAAGCTGTTCAGAACTCTTGACATAAGATGGTGTTATGATACCTGCCTGAACCTTCTCCCTCACATAATGACAGTCCACCTCTATGTGCTTGGTTCTCTCATGAAACACTGAGTTAGAAGCTATGTGAATTGCAGCTTGGTTATCACAATGGAGCATAATCGGCTTAGATGACACAATTCCAAGATCTTTGAGCAGACTCTTCAACCAGACCAATTCACTTGTGATATTAGCCATAGCCCTATATTCAGCCTCTGCACTTGATCTAGCAATGACTTTCTGCTTCTTGCTCTTCCAAGTAACCAAGTTACCTCCAATGAAAGTGCAGTAGCCAGTAGTACTCTTTCTATCAACCTTATCACCTGTCCAATCTGCATCACAATACCCCACAATCTCCGTGCTATTATTGCGACCCATCATTATACCCTTTCCGGGTGAACCTTTAATATACCTCAAGATCCTTTCTACCATTCGTAAGTGGTGTCTAGTGGGAGCTTGCATATGCTGGCTCACTCTATTCACCGCAAAAGAGATGTCTGGTCTAGTGATGGTTAGATAGATCAGCTTCCCCACCATCCTTTGGTATTGCTTTACATCCACAGGAGGTTCCCCCTTAGGCTCATCCTTGTAGCTGTTCTCAATAGGTGTCTTAGCCGCTTTTGATCCAAGCTTCCCTGTCTCAGACAAAAGATCCAAAGCATACTTCCTTTGAGACAGAAACAGCCCCTCATCCAATTTACAAACTTCAATGCCCAGAAAATATTTGAGTTCCCCCAAGTCTTTGATATCAAAAGATGACTTGAGAAGTTCCTTAGTTCGCTTGACACCATCCACATTGTCTCCTGTTATGATTATATCATCAACGTAGATGAGAACAACGACCCTACCTTTTTCCCCCTGAGTTGTGAACAAGGTATGATCCGCTTCTGACCTCTTGAACCCATTCTCCAGCAAACATCTACTAAGTTTTTGATACCAAGCTCTTGGAGATTGCTTGAGTCCATATATAGCCTTTTTAAGCTTACACACCTTACTGTTGTCATTGAACCCCTCAGGTGGCACCATATAAACCTCCTCCTCCAATTCACCATGTAAGAATGCATTCTTTACATCCATTTGCCAAAGATCCCAAGATAGATTAGTAGCAATGGATAAAAGTACTCTTACAGAATGGAGCTTGGCTACAGGGGCAAACGTCTCTGTGTAGTCCACCCCATGCTTCTGAGAATAGCCCTTGGCAATGAATCGAGCTTTATACCTCTCTATCTCTCCTGCGCTGTTGTATTTGATGGTATAATTCCATCCAGAGTTCACCAGCTTCTTCTTGCTAGGTAGATCAACCATATCCCAAGTCTGATGCTTGATCATCGAGGCAATCTCTTCCTCCATAGCTTTGACCCATACATCTATCAAACATGCTTCCTCATAACAAGTGGGTATTCTGTGTTGGTCAATCTTCGAAAGAAAGACCTGATGTTCACTTGGCAGTTGAGAAACTGAGCAGAAGTCTTGAATTGGATGAGCAACAACATTGGAGTTATAATACACTCTTGTATTTTTCCAATTCTCTGGCCCGTGTGACACCCTAGCACTTCTTCTTAGTGGGGGAGCTGGTTTATCCTCCGTCTCAGTCTCTTCAGAGTCCTCTACTACCAGATTCTCATCTGGTTCATATGTTGAATCATCAACGCTGGACTCTCTTTCTTCAGTGTTTGATTCAGAGGTATCTTGCTTCTCCTCAATATCACTCTCACAGTACTTATATCCATCTGATTATCATTAGTACCACCATCATTGGTCGGTCCTCTCTGATTGCTCTCATTAGAACTACCATTGTCAGGCGATTCAGTTGGAGCAATAAGCATATTCAAATTCTCAAGAACAGCTTGCCACTTGGTGGCTCTATCTGGTGTGACAACAAGATCTTCCAAGCTATTCCAGTTCTTGGTTCCAAAGAACCCCTTTGCTTCATCAAATCTCACTTCTCTAGAGACATACACACGTTTAGTATCAGGATTGTAGCATTTCCAACCCTTCTGAGTAGTGGAATATCCTACAAACATACACTTGATACTCTTTGGCTCCAGCTTGTTCCTTTGACCATCTGGTACAAACACATAACAGACACAACCAAAGACTCTCAGATGATCAATGGTTGGTTTAATCTTGTTTAGAATCTAATAAGGAGACACGTCTCCAAGGTGCTTTGTTGGCAATCGATTGATCAGATAACAAGCAGTCATCACAGCATCTCCCCAATACTTCTTTGGGACACATTTGTCAAACATCAACGTTCTAGCCACCTCCATTAGGTGCCTGTTCTTGCGCTCAGCCACACCGTTTTGCTGTGGAGTATAGGCGCATGAAGTCTGATGAACAATGCCTTGTTTATCCACAAACGCTTTGAACTCTCTGCTCATATACTCTCCACCATTGTCACTTCTCAAGATTTTAATCTTCGTTCCATATTGAGTTGCAACATAGTTGTAGAACTTTGTGAAAGCTTCATGCACATGACTCTTTGATGACATAAGAGTAACCCAAGTGTATTTTGACTTCTCATCGATGAAAGAAACGAAATATTTATATTGATCTTTAGAAGTACAGGGGGCGGTCCATACATCTGAATGAACAAGATCAAAGCACTCTTTATACACAGTGGAAGAGTCTTGATAAACGGTTCTACAATGTTTCCCCAATACACAAGCCTCACAGATTTGATCACCTTCATTCAGACTTGGTAAAATGAGCTTGAGAGCCTTTGGGTGAGGGTGTCCCAACCGAGCATGCCAAAAAGAGCTAGTACTACTAGAGCTTAGAGCTGTGTGATCCATTCCAGTAGGTTGTTTGCTGTCCATAACATAAAGACCATCCTTGGAACAACCTTCTCCAATGGTCTTTCCTGACTTAATATCCTGAAACACCACATCATCAGGACTAAAAACAGCCAAACAATCAAGATCCTTTGTCACCTTGTGCACAGACAACAAGTTAGAGGTGAAATCAGGCATATACAAAGCTTTTGTATTTCTACTGAACAGCTCTAAGTCTCCAATTCCTTTTATCTCAAAATTATGACCATCTGCTATAGTAACCTTTCCTAAATGAGGTTTAACATCGGATAACAACTTCTTATCACTAATCATGTGATGAGATGCCCCTGAGTCTACTATAACCGGTTTGAGAGTTCTAGAAGCAACAAAACTCTTACCAGATTCAGTGAGTTTGGTAATGCTCTTGATGAGAGCATCCAAGTCAGACCTCCTTACCACATCATTTGAGGCGGAAACAGCAACTCCAGCAGTCCCTCTTGATGTCTGAGCCATTCCTCTGGGTCTCAAATGTGGATGGAGAGTCCAACATTTGTCTTTGGTGTGCCCCTTCATCTTACAATGCTCACACCATAGCTGCTTTCTTTCAGTTTGAGAACCCCCTCTGGTTACATGAGCAGCTTCAACCGCTTCTTTGCCTCTGCCCATGTGAGCAGTCTCACTTGTCCCTTTAAAGAGACCTTTAGAGCCTTCCTCCTTCTGAATCATCATGCACACTTGGTTTAAAGTAGGCAGCTTCTCAAACCGCAAGATATGATGAATCAGTCCTGTGTAAGACTCATCTAGAGTGAGGAGTAGTCCAAACACTTGATCTTGCTCTCTCCTCTCAATCATCTCTTTGACATCAAGAGTGGGTGGCCTGAGCATATCTAATTCAGCCCAGAGCCCTCTGAATTCTCCAAAGAGATCCTTGAACTCCTTCCCTTCTTGCTGAAGGTTGTTCAATGCTTTCTTAATTTCAAAAACTATACTGAGGTTGGATTCATTACCATAAACCCCCATGAGAGTTTCCCACAGCTCCTTTGCTGTCTCCACATAGGAATATGACGCAAGAATGCTCTGCTCCAGAGAACTCTGAAGAACGGCAAGAACAAGCTGATCCTCTTGGATCCACTTGGAATCCTCTGTGCTGGTGCTGATCTTGGCCAGAGACTCTACTCCTCCTTCTCCAGCTCCAGCTCCAGAAGCTCCAGCATCTTTTGTGTCATCAGACACTTCTTGAGAGCTTAGGCAGTGTACCCATAGCCCACGACTCCTTAGTACCGTCTTTGTGGTTCTAGACCATAATAAATAGTTGCTCCCTTTAAGAACAACCGGTAGGGTTAATTTCTTCTGGTTCTCCATTGAGAAAATAAGAACAGAGAATGAAAAAGGATCAGAGTATTTGCGGAAATAGGTCTTCAAGAGCTTTGATGCTCTGATACCATGAAGATTTTAAGAGATTAAAAGAGGTTTAAGAGATTAAGAGTGATCTGGTTCAGATCTGGATGAAGAACAAGAGAGAGAGAGGGAGAGAGAGATTCTTGTTTATCTGATCTTTCTTTTTTTTTTTTTTTCATTCTATGATTTACAATCACACATATATACTTAGATTACACAAATAAAATATCTAAGTATGTGGCTAAGAATAAACAAACCACCATTAGTGAGGAAAGTGGGAAATCACTATTCTAGGACAGATTAAACATGAGTTTATCTTGTGTGTAACACTGTTCCATTGCTCAATTCAACACCATTGAGACTAAGAAGAAGTCCGAAGACCAGGTCTTGGTCACGCCTCTCACTTAGCTCCTTTGCATCTGTAGTTTGTGGCCTAAGGAGTTCCAGCTCAGCCCACAGTCCCCTATATTCTCCAAAAAGATCCTTGAACACTCTATCTCCTTGTTTGATTTCATTCAAGGCTTTCTTCACTTCAAAAATCCTAGAAACATTTGACATGTTCCCATAGACTCCTAACAGAGTCTTCCATAGTTCTCTAGCCGTCTCAGCATAAGAGTAGGCTGCAAGTATTGCTGGCTCAAGAGAACTTTGAAGAGCAGCTAACACAAACTGATCTTCCTGTTCCGTCTTGCTTTCTTCTTTCGCAGCAGCCACACCGGCAGCCACACCGGCCGCCACACTAGCAGCTACACCAGGAGCCACACCAGCAGCCACACCAGCATACGAACCAGTAGCCACACGACTTCCTACTTCCACAGCTGATCCTTTGTCGATGGACTCCACTTGAGGATCTACATATCCCCATAGTCCACGACTTCTTAGAGCTGTCTTGGTGGTCCTAGACCACAACAAGTAATTTGTTCCTTTGAGTACCACCGGAATAACAACGTTCTTCTGATTAGTATCCATGCTTCAAGAGAAAATAAACTTCAGAACTTCAAGATCCTAAACCTGTTCTGATACCATGTAGATTTGTGAATCAAACTCTCCTAATCTTCTCCTAAAACTCACGTCCAAAACATAGAGAGAGAGGAGAAAGTTTAATGTTTGATTGTTTAGAGAGATAGAGAGATATTTCTGAATTTTTCTCTTATTAGTTTTCAGATCTTACAACTGATACTTATACTAACTCTATTACAAATATCTAACAAATATCTAAGAAATATGATTAAACAACTAATCACAAATATCTTCTTTAAAATCTGATCCACCCTCTTGTCCACTTGCTCTTACCTAGCTCTTAAGTTATCTTTTGTCACTTGAGAAGACTTGGCTTTGAAGACTTCCAACCATTGACTCAAACTCAACTTAAGTCTTTGACTTTTCTTCTTCGAGCCATCAGACCGATTGCACTTGACCGAGTCCTCCACATTACTAGGCTCAACAATCCTCCTTACATCACTAGGCTCAACAAGATTTAACGAACTTCTTCTAAAACAAACAGCTGCTCAATTTTTGGTACCAAGCCCTTGGGGATTGCTTCAATCCATAAATGGCTTTCTTCAGTTTACACACCTCATGAGGACCTGCACCGTATCCTTGAGGAGGTGCCATGTACACTTCCTCTTTTAGCTCTCCTTGTAAAAAAGCATTCTTCACATCCATTTGCCATAATTCCCATGACAAATTAACAGCAATGGATAGAAGAACCCTTACAGAATGCAACTTGGCCACAGGAGCAAAGGTTTCAGTATAGTCTTCTCCGTAGACTTGTGTGTATCCCTTTGCCACTAGTCTAGCCTTGTACCGCTCAACTTCACCTGTGCTTTTATACTTGATGGTGTAAACCCATCTACACCCCACAAGTTTCTTTCCTTTCGGCAGCTTAGTTATGTCCCATGTGCAATTTCTTTCCATAGAGTTGATCTCTTCCTCCATCGCCTGAACCCATCTCTTATCCTTACATGCCTCTTCAAATATACTGGGATTAATTCCTCATCAATCTTGGTTAGATAGGCTTGACCATCATCGGGAAAGTAAGCTAACGAACAGTATGCTTCAATAGGATATCTTATAGTTGTTGTGGCTGGAACTTCTTCTTGTAAGGTGTACTGTCTACTTAAGGAGGGAGAGACGCTGTCGCCTATAGGTTCAGAATCAAAGTCTGCCGTACGCCCAGAACATCTCTCACTTCCTGTAGAAGACACCTTAGATCCTATTTTGTCTTGTTGAACCGTAGCCAAACCGTTATAATATACCCTTGTATCCTTCCACCTTTCTGGTCCAAACCTTATTCGTTGACTTCTTCTTAGGACAGGTTCGGTAACTTGAGTTACTTCGATCTCATCATGTTCAGGCTGTTCTTCATCTCTCAAAGATTCAGTTTCTCCAGCCGGATCATTCGATGTCTCAGATTCCTGAGTGGAAGCCTTTTCCTCAGTATCACCTCCATCACTTCCTATAGTATCATCACCAGCTACTGCCTCATTCTGCATGGCTCCTACACTCTCAGCTGGAGATGTACTCCTCGGACTTACTAGAGTATTTAAACCGTCTAGAACGAATTTCAAGGTAGTAGCTCGATCAAGCCCAGGAGAAACAATACCCTTCAGATCATCCCAATTCCTCTCATTGAAATAACCCTTTTTTTCATCAAACTTGACTTCCCTAGAGACATACACACGTTTAGTCTCTGGATTATAGCACTTGTATCCTTTCTGAGTGGGAGAATAGCCAACAAACATACACTTGATACTCTTGGGTTCAAGCTTGTTTCTATGAGCTTCTGGAACAAAGACATAGCAAACACATCCAAACACTTTGAGATGATTAATACTTGGTTTAGTTTTGGTTAATACCTCGTATGGAGATACATCTCCAAGGTGTTTGGTTGGCAGCCGGTTGATCAGATAGCATGCAGTCATCACAGCATCTCCCCAATACTACTTAGGAACACTCCTAGCAAACATTATTGTCCTAGCCACCTCCATCAAATGCCTATTCTTTCTCTCAGCCACTCCATTCTGTTGTGGAGTATATGCACAAGAGGTTTGCTGTACAATTCCACGTTTTCCCAAAAACTCTGTAAAAGACTTACTCATGTACTCTCCCCCATTATCACTTCTGAGAATCTTGATCTTGGCTCCATATCGTATGCACATAGTTATAGAACTTGGAAAAAGCTTCTAGGACATGACTCTTTGATGGCATGAGTGTTACCCAAGTATACTTCGATTTCTCATCAATAAACGAGACAAAATATTTGTATTGATCTCGAGTTACACACGGTGCTGTCCATACATCAGAGTGAACTAGATCAAAACAAGCATCATACACACTAGATGATTCTGGAAAAACAGTTCTACAATGTTTCCCTAGAATACATGCTTCACAATCTTGATGATCTTGATCCTTATGATGAGGCAAAACAAGTTTAAGGGCACTGAGGTGGGGATAACCGAGCCTTTCATGCCAAAAAGAGTTCATACTTCCTGAACTTAGAGCCGAGTGATTAGCCGCAATATCCACTACTGGTTGCTTGTTGTCCAACACATCCAAAATATAGAGACCATCTTTGGAGCAACCTTCCCCAATGGTCTTCCCTGACTTAGTGTCCTGAAACCACACATCATCAGAACTAAACACAGCCAAACAATCAAGGTCCTTAGTAGCTTTCTGAACAGACAATAGATTAGTAGCGAACTCAGGCATGAATAGAGCTTTTGTATTCTTACTAAACAACTCTAAATCTCCGATTCCCCTAATCTCAACATCCTGTCCATTTGCTATTGTAACCTTTCCCAAGTGAGACTTAACATTGGACAACAACTTCTTATCACTAATCATGTGATGAGAGGCCCCTGAATCAATTATAACCGGTTTGAGAGTTCTAGATGCAAAGAGACTCTTACCTGATTCAGTGAGCTTGGCAATGCTCTTGATGAGAGCATCCAAGTCAGACCTCCTTACAACATCATCTGATGCAGCTACAGCCACTCCAGCAGTCCCCCTTGATGTTTGAGCCATTCCTCTCAGATTCTTGGGTCTCAAATGTGGATGGAGAGTCCAGCATTTGTCTTTGGTGTGTCCCTTCATCTTACAATGCTCACACCATAGTTGTTTTCTTTCAGTTTGATAACCACCTCTGCTTACATGGGCAGCTTCAACCGCTTCTTTGCTTCTGCCCATATGGGCAGTCTCACTTGTCCCTTTAAAGAGACCTTTAGAGCCTTCCTCCTTCTGAATCATCATACACACTTGGTTTAACGTAGGCATCTTCTCAAGCCGCAAGATATGATGAATCAGTCCTGTGTAAGACTCATCTAGAGTGAGGAGCAGTCCAAATACTTGATCTTGCTCTCTCCTCTCAATCATCTCTTTGACATCAAGAGTGGGCGGTCTGAGCATACCTAATTCAGCCCATAGCCCTCTGAACTCTCCAAAGAGATCCTTGAACTCTTTCCCTTCTTGCTGAAGGTTGTTTAGAGCTCTCTTAATTTCGAAGATTCTACTAAGATTGGATTCATTACCATAAACCCCCAAGAGAGTCTCCCACAACTCCTTTGCTGTCTCCACATAGGAGTAAGAAGCAAGGATGCTCTGCTCCAGAGAGCTCTGAAGAACAGCAAGAACAAGCTGATCCTCTTGGATCCACTTGGAATCCTCTGTGCTGGTGCTGATCTTGGCATGAGACTCTACGCCACCTTCTCCAGCTTCAGCTCCAGAGGTTCCAGCATTTTTCGTGTCCTCAGACACATCTTGAGAGCTTAGGCAGTGTACCCAAAGCCCACGACTCCTTAGTACTGTCTTTGTGGTTCTAGACCACAAGAGATAGTTGCTCCCTTTAAGAACAACTGGAAGAGTTAGTTGCTTTTGATTCTCCATAGAAAGATCAAAGAACAGAGTAAACTTGCGGAAATAAGGTCTTCAAGAGCTTTAATGCTCTGATACCATGAAGATTTTAAGAGATCGGAAGAGATTTAAGAGATTAAGGATGATCTTGTGGTGATCCAGATCTAGAACAAGAGAGAGAGTTTAGAGAGAGAGAGATTTTTGTTGATCTGATCTTATTCACCTATTGTTTACAACCACATACATATGTATAAAGAAAGAATCAATAAAAACGTTTTTACTGTTCACAGACCCAAACTAAAGTCCATTCTGATTCTGATCAAGCCCAACACCATTTCAGAACCAATCTGACTTTGTTCTTTAACTTGATTCACTTGCTTGGTGAGTACTTTCAATAATTAGAAACGTTACCATAAACGTTTTTGAGAGTTTCCCATAACTCACTAGCCGTTTCACAATAGGAGTAGGCCTCAAGGATTGATGCCTCCAAACTGTTTTGAAGGATTGCTAGAACGGTTTGGTCTTCTTGAAACCACTTGACCGCCACCAATCTCGCCACTTCACCTTCTTCCTCATCCGATGAGCCATCGTAGGTAGCTTCACGAAGAGATAGATCAATGTGACTCCACAAACCGTGGCCACACAAGGCGGTTTTGGTAGTCCTAGACCAAAGGAGATAGTTTCCTCCCTTAAGAATCACCGGAGCAACGAGTGGCTTAGTGTTTTCAAACACATTAAACATGTTGTTGTTTTGAGAAAGCTTTGAGCTTTATGAGAGAGATGAAGAAAGCTTTGAGCTTTGTTTGAGAAATAGAAAGCTTTGAGCTTTATAAGAGAAATGAAGAAAGCTTTGAGCTTTGTTTGAGAAATAGAAAGCTTTGAGCTTTATGATTGAACAAGGAGAAAGCTTTGAGCTTTTAGGATAGAAAGATGAAAGCTTTGAGCTTTTGGATGATAGAGTATGAAAGCTTTGAGCTTTGAAAGGATTCAAATCAAGATGAAGAATGTATGTTAGATTAAGCGCATAAGGAGAATGAAAAATCTCCTTATAACGATTCAATCTAACAAATTTAGAATCCCAAGAGCTTGTGCTCTGATACCATGTAAGAATTGTAAGAGATTTAGAGTAAGATTGAGTGAAGAGTAGTGAAGATTGAGAGAGTAAGAGTTTATGTAGCCATAGAGAGAAAAGAGTATGAACTTTGAAAGATTTTCTTATTATTCAAAGATAATGTTACAAAGAGAAGAAATACATATATATATGAAAAGAGAGGATCAGAACGTTGGGAAGAAGATAAGATTTGGGACCACAATGTTTCTAGATAAGATTTGGGACCACATTCAAAATCTGGGTCGAGTGTCGATCGACACCACTCCTTGGTGTCGATCGACACGGGCCTTCCTGGTCCCTCGTTCCGCATCTTCCCATTCGTGCCGATCGACACTACACCTTAGTGTCAATCGACACACACTCTTCTGATCAAATATTTCCAGAGACATGAGTGTCAATCGACACTAGTCTCTGTCGATCGACACTCTTATTCATTTTCTTTCCCTTAGAACATTTTGATGGTACTAAGGTCAATAACCAAGGCTACTTCTGTAAGCATATGTGAGTACATCCATAACAAGATTGGCCTATGGGATCCTCACCGGCCAACCTTGAGGGGGAGTGTTGAAAGTACTCACCAAGCAAGTGAATCAAGTTGAGATTGTTGAGCTGAAGATGGCTTGATCAGAATCAGAATGGGCATTAGATTAGTTACCCACGAATGAACATTAAAAACAGAGTATATAGCTTTATATTTGAGTTAGCTTCCCTTGTAAGCTTAATTCTTTCTTTATACTTATGTGTGTGGTTGTAAACAATAATCAATTAAGAAGATCAGATCAACAAAAATCTCTCTCTCTCTAAACTCTCTCTCTTGTTCTAGATCTGGATCACCACAAGATCATCCTTAATCTCTTAAATCTCTTCCGATCTCTTAAAATCTTCATTAGCTTCCAAAAGCTCCTCCTCGGATACTAGTTGCTCCTCACCTACAAGCTTTTCCTTAGTCTTTTGCTCTGCATCTTTTTGTCTTGAACCTCCTAGTCTCGAGCTAGCCATGATCTATTGAACAAGATGAGTGCTTAAGTGTGATCAAACAAAGATCACTTAAGTGCTAATATGGAACGGTCCGGTCAAGAGACTAACGGAACTGTGAAGACACGATACGCGGGGTACAAGGCCGCGTATCGAACCATCAAGACTCGCAGAGAGGACGTGACATCGAGAGATGCGGATCAGTCATCAAAGCGCGAGAACGACCTGAGACGCGGGACCATCCGCGATACATGTTCATGATGCTTCACACATTGTGTGTGATCTAGAATGTGTGTGTAGTCCAATAATTGATCAAGACAAGGCTGGTTACTTAGAAGAAGTAACAATCAAGGAGGAAGCAAAGAAGAGACTATCAAGTCTACAAAAGAAGCCTAGAATCATCACCCAAGACATCAATTCAGATTATGGAGGGAACCAATAGCTACAACATTCAAATAAAGGAGGGAAAGCTGTCACTATCACATTCTAGGAGTCCCAAAACAGCTCCTCAAGCTGTCCCTTTCCTTATGAACGTTTTGGATCAGATTTCCCTTCTCTCCTCATGTCACTTTCACTCCTCAAGTCACTCTCACCCTTGGGAAACACATCTAGCCGTTGGAGAGCTCAAACACACACATTCAATCTGATTTCTTCTATAAATACTTGCTGTATTTCATTTATGTATTTAACTTGTGAGCTTAATTAAAATCTGAGCAAAAAGGCTCATATAATTCTCATACTTTTCTCTCTTTATTTTCTCTCTAAAATCAACTCAAATACAATGTAAACACTCAAATTCCAACATGGTAGCAGAGCATAAGCTCTTGGGATTGAAGATTTGGAGGTTTGGTTTTATTTTTCAAAAGTTAAGAAAATTTTGATTTCTTTGGTGAGTTGGGTTGAATCGGTATAAGGATGTTTCAATCATCCTTATGCGCTTAACCCAACATAAATTCTTGTATATTTCCGCTGCTAGTATTTGAAATGATTGAAAAATTGTGATTTCAAAAGTTTGAAGTTTTTGTGAGTCTTTAAAATCGGTTTTGAAATGTTTTAAAAGAAAATGTTTGAAAATCCTTGTGGTTTCGAAAATCCTTGAATATATTCTAGTGATAGTGAAAAGTTTGATTTTCAAAGATTTGGTTTCAAAAGTTTATGATTTTTAAAAGTTTAAGGTGTTTTCTTTAAAACCGAATCTTGTTGATTTTCAAAAGAAAAATGTGTTTGAAAAATTTTGATTTCAAAAGTTTAAAGTTTTGTTTTCTTTAAACCGGATTTTGTTTATTTTAAAGAAAAGTATTTGGAAAATCTTTGCTTTCGAAAATCTTTGAAGATATCCTAGTGAATTTGAAAAGTTGGATTTCAAAAGGTTGAAAATTTCGATTTCAAAATGTTTGTTTGATTTTCGGTTACCAAAAGTTTTTGATTTTTATTTTTCAAATCTGGATTTAAAGAAAATATCTTTGAAAAATCTTGTTTTAAAATCTTGGTTACAAATTCTTCAAAATCTCTCTTCTCAAATTCTCCAAATTCTCTTATTCCTTCATTCCAATGGGATTCTCAAAATCATACTTTGGTCTTCTCAAAAGCTCTCGGTCACTAATCTTTTGGTCA
The DNA here is from genome assembly GCA_963576765.1 of Draba incana. Lineage (NCBI taxonomy): Eukaryota > Viridiplantae > Streptophyta > Magnoliopsida > Brassicales > Brassicaceae > Draba > Draba incana. The sequence goes on from OY755208.1 coordinate 19,536,921, forward strand.
CTCAATCTCTCGGTTACTAACTACTCTTGGTTACTAAAATGTTTCGGTTACTCATACTTCGGTTACAAAAAATCTTTGGTCACTAAAATCTCTCAGATACTCATACTTTGGTTACTAAAATTCTCTCTCGGTTACTAAACACTTTGGCTACTAAAATCTCTTGATGGTCATTGAAATTCTCGGTCACAAACTCATTCTCTATTCTCGGTCACTTATTCTCAAACACTTGGATACTCAAAGTCTCTGGAAATCTCTCAAAATCTCTTGGTCACTAAATCTTCGGTTACTAAATCTTTTGTTACTCAAAAACTCTCGGCTACTAATACTTTGGTTACTAAATTCTCTCGGTTACTAAACACTTGGTCACTAAATCTTTCATTCCGATCACTTTGAACCGTTGTAAATTTGAAATTCTATTTTCCCGGTTCACTTCATTCAAAGAGATGCCATTGATGCTCTCTAATTTTCGAGCCATTGAAGCTCCTTATTTCCGAGTCAAGAACTCGTATTTACCAATAAGCTAAAAGAGATTGAGAATGCTTATTTGGAATTTTAAGAGAAGCCATTGTAGCTCTCCGTTGAATCATCATTCAAGATTGAAGAAGCCAATTGTTAATCAAGGAGAGTACTTAAGAGTGATAAACATCTCTTAAGTTACTAGAGTGTGTCCGAGACTTGGTAAATGATGGTCTAGTGCGGTCATGCCTTGGAGAAGCAAGGCCGGACCAAAGAGAGTCGAGGACGCACCAAAGAGAGTCTAGGCCGCATCAATGGAGTAACGGTCTAGGGCGGTCTTGTGGCGGTCTAGTAAAATCATGACTTGGTTAAGCTAGGCCGCATGAGAAGACTCGCGGAACGGTACGGGAAAGACTTGACCCGTGGGATGGATGGATGCTCGACCCGCGGGAAGACTTGGCATCGAAGAAGCCCGATACGCGGGACGAAGAACCGAGGCGCGGATCAGTTCAAAGGAGATGCGAAATGTGGCGGGAATCATCTCGAATATGACCGTTATGTTCCTAGACCAGATTGTGTCTAGGTGCATTCATCAACAAAGGAGGGAATAAAGCAAAGGACAACCTTATCATCAACCTTATCTTTATCTTCCTTTTACATAAAGCAAATGTGCTTTATGATCTGATCCTAATGATCCCAACGTTCATATTTTGCTCTTCTCTATATATATTTGTAATCTTTCATTTGTAAACTTAAGCTGAACTTAATAAAATACATAACAAAAGGTTGCTTCATTCTGATTTGTTCTTCACTCAAATATTCTCAAATCAGTCTTAATAATGTAGTCCTAGAGTGTAAAACGTTTATGGGTTTGGTTCCTTTGGATCAGACTCCATTCTTCACACAATACTCACTTAAATCACTCTAGGCTACTAATCTATTCATGGGTTGAATCTGTTCAAAGACTCCCAAATTCTAACATGGTATCAGAGCATAAGCTCTTCGGTTGTTAGATTGAATCGTTATAAGGAGGTTTTCATTCTCCTTATGCGCTTAATCTAATACACATTCTAATGATTCCGCTGTTCTTGTGTTGAAGAGATGCTTTGAAAAGATCTCTTCTTTGGTTATTCTTTGGTTGATGTTTGATGTTGAAACTCAGATCTATTGCTCGGAGAAAGCTAGGTCTGAGCTGTAGGGAAAGAAGAAGAAGAAAGCTCAAAGCTTTCCCATGAAGATTGAAGAAGAAATCTTGAAGCTTTCAAGAAGAAAGAAGAAGAAGGACGAAGAAGAAGCTCACGGATTGGGAGACGTCCTAATCTATGGAGAAAAGCTCGTTCCTTTGAAGAAGAAGCTCAAAAGAAGAGGATGAAGTCCTTCCACCTCTAGAGCTCGTTGTTTGGCCCGGTTCATCATCACGTGGAGAATGAGAGAAGTATTGATTCTTATTGATTCTTAGTGTTTCTTATTGGGTATGGATTATTTGTAATCTTTAGTTGTAAGCCCAAGTATTTGGTTTAATAAGCCCAAGTCATTTGTAATCTTTATTTAAAACTCTTTGTAATCTTTTATTGAAATGTAATGAAAATATCTTCATCTTCTCCATCTCTCTAGAAACTTCTCCATTCTCTCTTGATCTCACGTTCTGATTGTGTTTGTTCTTGATCAAGATCAATCTTTATCTTCAGAATCTGACATGGTATCAGAGCAAAGTTCCTGAGGATCTAGTTGAATTCGTGATCGCGATCTCTCTGTTCTTGGTCTGTTTTGTTCTTCTTCTCAAGAAATCATCTATGGAGAATCAGAAACAAATTACTCTACCTGTTGTTCTCAAAGGAGAGAACTATTTGTTGTGGTCAAGAACCACTCAAACTGCCCTGAGAAGTCGTGGGTTGTGGGAGCATGTTGATGACTCTCCAAAGGAGTCCACGACTAGTGAAGAAGGTGTGGAATCTTCAAGTGATTCTGCAAGTGAAGTAGCCGGAGCTGAGAAGGAGGATCCCAAGTGGATTCAAGAGGATCAGCTAGTTCTAGCGATTCTTCAAAGCTCTTTGGAGCCATCTATCCTTGCAGCTTACTCTTATGCTGAAACTGCAAAGGAGTTGTGGGACACTCTCTTAGGTGTCTATGGTAATACCTCAAATCTGAGTCGAATTTTTGAGGTGAAAAAGGCCTTGAATGATCTTCAACAAGAAGGAAAGCCATTCAAGAGCTTATTTGGTGAATTTAGAAACTTGTGGGCTGAGGTGGATACTCTAAGGCCACCCACCACAGATTTGAGTGTGGTGAAGGAGAGGAGAGAGCAGGATTAAGTGTTTGGTCTACTTCTTACTCTTGATAAGTCATACTCAGGATTGATTCAACATATCTTAAGGTATGAAGCTGCCAACCTTAAATGAAGTGTGTATGATGATTCAAAAGGAGGAAGGATCAAAAGGTCTCTTTCAAGGGACAAGTGAGGCTGCGTATATAAGCCAAGGAGTTTATCAACAAGTAGAGAAGAGACCTAGCTGGGTGTGTGAACACTGCAAGAAAGCAGGTCATACTAAGGAGAAGTGCTGGGTCCTTCATCCACAGTTGAGATTGTGTGAACATTGCAAGAAAGCAGGTCATACCAAGGAGAAGTGTTGGGTTCTTCATCCACATTTGAAAGAGAAAACCTCAGGTCAAACATCTAGAGGGCGTGCAGGAGTTGCTAATGCGAGTTGTGATGATGTGGTGAGGAAATCAGACCTTGATGCTCTTATCAAGAGCATCACCAAACTGACTGAATCTGGTAAGAGTTTTCTTTCCTCTAAACTTCCTAAACCCATTATAGTAGACTCTGGTGCCTCTCATCATATGATTAGTGATCCAGAGCTTCTTACAAATGTTAAACCTCATAGTCGAAAAGTAACTATAGCAAATGGGGAGGATGTGTTGATTAGAGGAATTGGAAACTTAGAGCTGTTTAACAAGAATACCAATGCTCTATATATCCCTGAGTTTGCTTCTAACTTGTTATCAGTTCAGAAAGCTACTAAGGATCTTGATTGTTTGGCTGTGTTTAGTCCTGATAATGTATGGTTTCAGGATAACAAGTCGGGGAAGAACTTTGGATCAGGTTGTGTACAGGATGGTCTCTATGTTTTGGATGTTTTGGATAAGCAATCAGTCGGAATAGCTCACTCAGCAATGAGCACTAGTAGTATCAGTTCTATTTGGCATGCACGCTTGGGACATCCTCACTTGAAGGTTCTAAAGCTTGCTTTGCCAAATCTGAATCTTATGGATCACGGCTGTGAAGCTTGTATCTTAGGGAAGCATTGTAGAACTGTTTATCAAGACTCATCTACTGTTTATAATGAGTGCTTTGATCTAGTTCACTCTGATGTATGGACAGCTCCTTGTACTTCTAAAGATCAATATAAGTATTTTGTCTCCTTCATAGACGAGAAATCTAAGTATACATGGGTTACTTTGATGTCATCAAAGAGTAATGTTTTAGAAGCATTCTCTAAGTTCTACAACTATGTGATGACTCAGTTTGGAGTTAAGATTAAAACTCTAAGAAGTGATAATGGTGGTGAGTACATAAACAGCAAGTTTAAGGAGTTTGTGAGCAACCAGGGCATTGTTCATCAAACATCCTGTGCTTATACTCCTCAGCAGAATGGAGTGGCAGAAAGGAAAAATAGACATCTAATGGAGATTGCAAGAACCATGATGTTTGAGAGGAATGTTCCTAAAAGGTTTTGGGGGGATGCAGTGATGACTGCTTGTTATCTCATTAAAAGGCTACCCACCAAGAACCTTGAGAATGCATCTCCATATGAGATTTTGCATAAGGCAAAACCTGTCATTGATCACTTGAGAGTGTTTGGTTGTGTGTGTTACGTATTTGTACCAGAAGCTCAAAGGAACAAGTTGGAGCCTAAGAGTATCAAGTGTATGTTTATTGGGTACTCACCTACTCAAAAGGGTTACAAATGCTATGATGTTGACACCAAGAGAATGTATATATCCAGGGAAGTCAAGTTTGATGAAGAGAAGGGATACTTTGGTAATGAAAATTGGGATGAGCTTAAAGATCTTGCTTCTTCCAACGACAGAGCCACTATCTTGAAGCATATACTTGATGGTCTTACTACTCTAGCTGGTCCACCAATGCCACCAACTAATAGTGCAGAGAGACATCAAGAAGCTCCAGTTGTTGATGAGGGTGGTGAAACAAGATCGGATGATAGTAGCACCAAAAGTGGATTCACCAATGGACAGTGAAGAAGGGGAATCTCACTTAGATGATGTTGTTTCATATTCTCTAGAAGATGTGGTGGCTGAAGAAGTTGAAGAGAAAGAAACAGGAGAGACTGAGGTTGTTCAGCCTCTAAGAAGAAGTGAGAGGTTGAAGTCTGGGCCTGAGAACTGGAAGAACACAAGAGTTTACTACAACAATGAGGCTGTTGCTTATCCTATACAAGCAGTGTGTTCTCTTGCCTTCTTGCCATCTGATTATCAAGCCTTTCTGGCCAAGGTTGAGCAGAACCAGATTCCTAGAAGTTATGAGGAGGCAAAGGATAAAAAGGAGTGGGTTGATGCTATTAGTGATGAAAGAAGTGCTATGGAGCGCAATCATACATGGGATGTGGAGGTGCTCCCAGAAGGAAAGAGAGCGGTGAGTTCTAGATGGGTATTCACTATCAAGTACAAGAGTGATGGGGAGATAGAGAGGTACAAGGCTCGCCTAGTAGCAAGAGGATTTACTCATACTTATGGTGAGGATTTCACTGATACGTTTGCTCCAGTAGCTAAACTTCATACAGTGAGAGTGGTACTCTCATTAGCTACAAATCTCTCGTGGGATCTATGGCAAATGGATGTGAAGAATGCGTTTCTTCAAGGGGAACTCAAAGAAGAGGTATATATGATTCCTCCACCTGGTCTTGATGATATTGTTGAATCTGGAAAGGTTCTAAGGTTGAGAAAAGCAATATATGGTCTGAAACAGTCGCCAAGGGCTTGGTATCACAAGTTGAGTTCTACTCTCATACAGTATGGGTTTAAGAAATCTCACTCTGATCATACTTTGTTTACTCTGCGAAGCTCTAGAGGGATTGTTGTGGTACTAGTCTATGTGGATGATATCATCATTTCAGGTGATGACAAGGAAGGTATTCAAAACACCAAAGCCTTTCTTAAATCTGCCTTTGAGATTAAGGATCTTGGAGAGATGAAATACTTCCTAGGGATTGAAGTTTGTAGATTACCAGAGGGCCTCTTCTTATCTCAAAGAAAGTATACTCTTGATCTTTTGAGAGAAACTGGTAAGCTTGGAGCGAAACCAGCTAAGACTCCACTTGAAGATGGCTACAAGGTTAACCGAAAGGGGGAGAAAGCTGATGAGAGTTTCAAGGATGTTGGTTTGTATAGAAGAACTGTCGGGAGGCTGATGTATCTCACCCTTACAAGACCAGATCTCTGTTTTGCCTTGAATCAAGTGTGTCAACATATGCAGGCTCCAACAGTGTATCATTGGAGTATGGTGGAGCGAATTTTGAGATATCTTAAAGGGACACCTGGTCAAGGTATTTGGATGGGAAAGAATGATAATACAGAGATTGTAGGTTACTGTGATGCTGATTGGGCTGGTGATAGAACAGATAGAAAGTCTACCACTGGTTATTGCACTTTCATTGGAGGGAATTTGGTTACTTGGAAGACAAAGAAGCAGAAAGTGGTCTCGTGTTCAAGTGCAGAAGCGGAGTATAGAGCTATGAGGAAGCTTACAAATGAACTGACTTGGCTCAAAGCTCTTCTCAAAGACCTTGGGATTGAACAATCTGGCCCGATTACTATGCATTGTGATAATCAGTCAGCTATACATATTGCCAACAATTCTGTGTTTCATGAGAGGACCAAACATGTGGAGATCGATTGTCACAAGGTTCGTGAAAAGATTGAAGATGGTACTATATTACCTTGCTACACCAGAAGTGAGGATCAGTTGGCAGATATCTTCACCAAGGCGGCAACTCTCAAGGTTTGCAACTCTATCTATGGCAGACTTGGTCTCGTGAATCTTACTCGGCCTAACTCATGAACATCATACTCTTTTTCCTTGACATAGTTTTCTCCCAAGTGGTTTTTCTATGTTAAGGTTTTAATGAGGTGATGCTTCATGAGTTTCCAAACTTAGCCATCTGATCTGTTGGCTAAGTTTGAGGGGGAGTATTGATTCTTATTGATTCTTAGTGTTTCTTATTGGGTATGGATTATTTGTAATCTTTAGTTGTAAGCCCAAGTATTTGGTTTAATAAGCCCAAGTCATTTGTAATCTTTATTTAAAACTCTTTGTAATCTTTTATTGAAATGTAATGAAAATATCTTCATCTTCTCCATCTCTCTAGAAACTTCTCCATTCTCTCTTGATCTCACGTTCTGATTGTGTTTGTTCTTGATCAAGATCAATCTTTATCTTCAGAATCTGACAAGAAGAACTCTCACCATGGAGCCGGTTCGTTGTTCAAGTAAGCAACAAGAGATTGAGATGCTTGATTGTGAAAATCCAAGTATCTTTGAAGCTTGGTCGCTAGTGTGAGGTAAATGGGAATTAAAGGGAAGAAAATCATGAAGAAGCTCCCTCCCATGAAGCCACGGATGTGTTGTCTCTCAAGAAGCCTAAAGTTGGTGCGGCTAGATGAAGGAAGGATCATCGGTGTACAAGTGAAGAGGAGAAGAATGAAATTGGAGATGCTCAAATGGAGACCCTTGGAGAGGAGATCATTCGGCCAAATGGGATTCAAACCTTGGAATGCTTATTTGGGTTATTTCCTATCCTTATTTGCTTGGTGAACCGATTCAAAATGAATCCATGATCTAGCTAAAGAGAAACCCATACATGAGAATAGAGAATACCCCTAAATCTACCCCTTTCTTATTCTTCAAAATCTTTATATTCTCTAAAATCTCTACAAATCTTTATAATCTCTATATTCTCTAGTTCTCTATTCTCAAACAGTTTGGTACCTAGCCTAAACACTAATCAAACACTCACCTAAATCCCTTAAAGCTCTTGGTTACTCTCGGTTTGTGTGATGAACTCTTGTGTGAGATTCCTCTCGGTCCAAGACCTTTCTCTTGATCGAAACTCGTCTTAAGTGTGAAGCATGGTTACTCTCGATTCCTTATTCTCTCGGGTTGACTATGATTGAGCATTTGAGGTCCATTCTTGTGGTGAAAAACATTGTGAGAAAGATTGGTGTTGATAACATTGATTGGATGGGAAACATTGATGAGAATGGTTGGATTGCTTGGTGTTGTGCCTTTGGTATGTTTTTGTAGCGGTTCTTGTTTGATTGAGCTATGGAACCGATGCACACTCAAGCTACCCAAGAAGATGTAACTAGTCTTTGAAGGTCAATCTTGAAGCCGTGAGTGGTGAGGAAGGGTTGATTAAGCCAATGTTTTGACGGTTTTCCGAAAGCTAATAAGAGATTGAGAGGCTTCGGATGGCGATTAGGCATTGCATTGAGAAAGGTTACATAGGCTTGGAATTCAAGAAGCGACGAAAGGAAGAAATGGTACTTGGTTGTGGTAACCGAAAGGAGCAAGAGGAAACCGTGAGAAGAAGATTGAAGCTTAGGGTTGATTGATTCAAAGGGTGTGAAAGGAAGATGTGAAAGGCGGTCCAAGTCACACTAGTGTGTTGCGTGAATGGAGGAGAACTCACGAGGGTGTATGGCTATCAAGCACAAGGACCCAAAAACTCTACCAAGGAGTGAATGGAGGAGAAATCACAAGGTGAAATGGCGTGAAGCTCAAGGAACCGAAAACTCCACCACTTGGATCAAAGAAGATCCAATCCGAACATCACAAGGCTGTTCCTAAACCCTTACTCAATTTTTTTAACTTGGTTCATTGATTGCTAGTTCGATTCATGAGTTGATTGATTTGCATATACTTTAAGCTATCTCTTGTTTGAATCTTTTGCAAGGTTTAAGGGGGAGAAGGATGGAGCAAATCAACGACTATGCTGGAGCATCAAGGCCGAGGATCAAAGAGGCGCAATTCAACGCCAAGTCCAATCTTAGTCTTGTGATTCACGACGACTAAGCTTGAGGGGGAGTATTAGGGAGGAAGCTTGAAGATGGAGGCAAGACCGAGGCAAGCAAAGGAGGAGCCGAAGGGAAGCTCGAGGAAGGAGAGCAACCGAGGAGGATCTATGTGAAGCCGAGGTGTAGCCGAATAGAAGACCTTGATTGAATTCCCCTAGAACATTGAGTTGGTACTCTTTTTCCTTAGTAGAGTTTTATCCCAATGGGTTTTATCTACTAAGGTTTTAATGAGGCCTCTCCTTGTATCTCCAAGTCCACACTTCACTTTGTTGTGTATGAACTTGAGGGGGAGTGTTAATCAAGGAGAGTACTTAAGAGTGATAAACATCTCTTAAGTTACTAGAGTGTGTCCCAGACTTGGTAAATGATGGTCTAGTGCGGTCATGCCTTGGAGAAGCTAGGCCGCACCAAAGAGAGTCGAGGACGCACCAAAGAGAGTCTAGGCCGCATCAATGGAGTAACGGTCTAGGGCGGTCTTGTGGCAGTCTAGTAAAATCATGACTTGGTTAAGCTAGGCCGCATGAGAAGACTCGCGGAACGGTACGGGAAAGACTTGACCCGCGGGATGGATGGATGCTCGACCCGCGGGAAGACTTGGCATCGAAGAAGCCCGATACGCGGGACGAAGAACCGAGGCGCGGATCAGTTCAAAGGAGATGCGAAATGTGGCGGGAATCATCTCGAATATGACCGTTATGTTCCTAGACCAGATTGTGTCTAGGTGCATTCATCAACAAAGGAGGGAATAAAGCAAAGGACAACCTTATCATCAACCTTATCTTTATCTTCCTTTTACATAAAGCAAATGTGCTTTATGATCTGATCCTAATGATCCCAACGTTCATATTTTGCTCTTCTCTATATATATTTGTAATCTTTCATTTGTAAACTTAAGCTGAACTTAATAAAATACATAACAAAAGGTTGCTTCATTCTGATTTGTTCTTCACTCAAATACTCTCAAATCAGTCTTAATAATGTAGTCCTAGAGTGTAAAACGTTTATGGGTTTGGTTCCTTTGGATCAGACTCCATTCTTCACACAATACTCACTTAAATCACTCTAGGCTACTAATCTATTCATGGGTTGAATCTGTTCAAAGACTCCCAAATTCTAACACCAATGACCACCAAGAACAGCCGCCACAAGAAGTGGAGAGGAAAGACTGGTGGAAGACGTTGAATGACCACCAAGAACAGCCGCCACAAGAAGTGGAGAGGAAAGACTGGTGGAAGAAAATGTTGAAGAAAATTTCTGAGTCGAGAACTCGTATTTGTCAAGTAAGCTAAAAGAGATTGAGAAGGCTTACTTTTATCTCGGAGAAAATCCGAAACTATACTTGTCCGTTGAAGAAAATCCGAGAACACCACTCGGTCTCGTTAAAGAAGTTGTGCACTACCTAAAGTGAAGAATCAAACTAGGAGGCACCCGAATCAATGAATCTGAAACTATCAAGATGGCGTGAAAATCATGTTCAAGGGATATTCCTTCAAGGAGTTCTTGAGAACTTCCTCTCACAAAATAGAGAAGCATTCTAAACTCAACTCTTATTTAAATTCTTATAATTCCATAATCATAATGCTATTGGAAATGCTTCTCTAATTCAATTGATTAGGCTTTAAAACTAGTGAACACCAATATCATTGTTTAAAACCGAGTTAAATTCATGAACTTAAATTAATCATTAAGTTTGAATTATTGATAAGCTTTGTCTTTGATATTCCTCATGGCACATACTTAATTTCTCTTGTTTATCACTTGTTTAAGGATAAAGGAAACCATGAGAGCCTCAAAGAAGAAAGATGGGTCTTAAAGGCTAAGAAAAAGGCGGTCTCAAATCAGTCCCGTGAAGAAGAAGTAGAGAAGAAATGCTCTCGGGTGTTTTTGGACGCTTTGTCTCGGGAAGGTGGAGAAACCTCTCATACTCTTAGTTTCTCCTTCCAAGTGATGTAGATAAGGTCACGCTAAAGTCCATGGAGGCTGTGTGAAGACGAAATCTAAACCACGTCCGACGCAAAATAACAAGAAAACATCAAGAGGCTTCTAATCAATGCTCTCGGGAAATCAAAGAAGAAAAGCCAACATGAAAACGATCCCATACCGAGAAGAAGAAAAAGGCACCGAGCAAGAAGGCTTTGAAAGGGAAAATCCGAACTTGTAGCTCACTAATCAACGAGCCACTCCAAATCTTCAAAATAAGCCATGATACACGACTCAGTGGTGAGTCCTACAAAGGATCAGATGAATGGCTTCACAAAATGGCGTTCGCACTCTTTTGTGAAAGAGATATGGTTGATGATGAGGATCTGACACGATGGCGATCGCTTCTCTCGTGTGGGATCAAAGGCAGGGAAGTGTTGATGCTTTGAAGTGCACCACAGAGTTGTGATTAAGCTCTGATACAGCACAGGAACTCAGCCTTGGTGAATCTCACACACAAGACAAAGAACAAAGGGTTTTCTCTCAAGGAGAAGAAATACGGCGTCTTTATTGATAATCAAAGGTAAAAAAAGGTTACACAGCTGCAGGGGGACTTTATATAGAGTCCATCAGCTAGCCCTAAGGCCCAAATAAAGCAAAAACGAAATAAAACACAAAGCAAAACAGAAAACAAAGGAAAAACACAAAACTCAGAGTTTTAAGCAAAATTCATTAAACCAAAAAAGGAAACTATGGTGCAGACTTCAACTTGAGTTCTTTGGACGTTTTTGATGATAGCTAGCCATTGGTGGGGCTGTTAGGACCTGCAAAGATAGTATAAATTGAATAAAACTTACCTGGATTCAGTTTAAGCTTAATTGGTGCTCCTTGATTCATTTCTTGTTCAACTTGGTTGCTTGCTGTTTTCTTGGTGTATAAATCTTCATGGAGTCCCACTTGAGTAGTATTTTCAGTCTCTTGAAGCTTTATGAAGTCCTCGACATCTTGATCTTGGTCTTGACTCTCTTGATCACTGTCGGAGGTGAAACTTGTCTCAAACGTTTCCTGCTGCTCCGAGGTCTTCTCTTGACTTCTAAGGGCCCCTTGACCTGATACATAAGATTTTATACCTTGGGAGGTATTTTGATCAAGGCTCATTTGGTTGAAAGCTTCAGCAAGCTCTTCTTCAGCTACAAAGTCTCTTTTGGGGCAGTTTGCGTCTCCTAGCTCTAATGAGTTCACAATGTCTTGTACAGCTAAGTTAAACCTCTTTCTCAACTGTTTAGACTTTGAACGTGTCATGGGACCTTCTCTAACTTCTGGTACAGGATGTGGTTCATTCGTTTGAATGGTACGGTCGATGTCCGCATCATTCCCTCCCTCTTCAGAATGTTTTGTCCTCAAAACTGAATCTCCTGGATCATAAGCAGACAAGTCAGCTACATTAAATGTATGGGAGATTTTAACCTCTTGTGGCAGCTCTAGACGGTAAGCGTTGTCGTTGATCTTCTCAAGGATCTTGAATGGTCCGTCGCCTCTTGGTGATAACTTGGAAGCTCTTTGTTCGGGAAATCTTTCTGGCCTCATGTGTAACCAAACCCAATCTCCTGGTTCAAATAGTACTTCCTTTCTTCCTCGATCAGCCTTGCGTTTATTCTCCGCATTCTTTTTCTCCAAATTCTCTTTTGCTTTGATGTGTAGCTTCTTGATGACCTCTCCACGGCTCAAACCATCTTGATTAACCTGTTCTGGCTGTGGCAAAGGTACAAGATCTATAGGAGACAATGGGTTAATTCCATAGACTATCTCAAAAGGAGATAGCTTGGTAGCTGAGTGAACAGATCGATTATAAGCAAACTCAATGAAAAGGATGCAATCAAGCCATGTTTTCATATTTTTCCCAAGAGTGGCTCTAAGTAAAGTTGAGAGAGTGCGGTTTACCACTTCGGTTTGACCATCTGTCTGAGGATGACAAGTTGTAGAAAACAGAAGTTTTGTTCCTAATTTTCTCCAAATGGTCCTCCAGAAATGACTTAGAAACTTGGGATCACGATCAGAGACTATAGTCCTTGGGATCCCATGGAGGCGCACAACTTCCTTGAAGTACAATTCTGCGGTTTGAGTGGCATCATTGGTCTTGTCACAAGGGATAAAATGAGCCATCTTAGAAAACCGATCCACCACAACAAATATAGAGTCTTTATGTCGAATCTTGGGCAGCCCTAAGACAAAGTCCATAGAAACATCTACCCAAGGGGCGTTAGGAATAGGCAAAGGTAAGTAAAGACCATGAGGATGTAACCTGGATTTGGCTTTGTGGCAAACAATGCAACGGCCACAGAATCTCTCGACGTCCTTCTTTAGATGAGGCCAAAAGAAATGCTCCATTACGATGGCCAAGGTCTTGTCTATGCCAAAATGACCCATCAAACCTCCTCCATGTGCCTCACTAAGTATCAATTCTCGCATAGAGCCTTGAGGAATGCACAACCTCTTGTCTTTAAACAGAAAACCATCTTGTAAGTAGAATGCCTTGTAAGCTCCTTGACCGTGTCCTTGGTAACATTCACTTAGCTCTGGATCATCTTTATAGAGTTCTTTAATGTGTTCAAAACCCATTACCTTAGCATCCATAGTGGCTATAAGGGCATACCTTCTTGATAGAGCATCAGCAACCACATTTTCCTTTCCTTTCTTGTACTTTATCACATATGGGAACGTCTCAATGAACTCCAGCCATTTGGCATGCCTTCTCTTAAGTGATGTCTGGCCCTTGAGATGTTTTAAAGTTTCATGGTCGGTGTGGATGATGAATTCCTTGGATAACAAGTAGTGCTGCCAAGTTTCAAGTGCTCGGACCAGTGCATACAACTCTTTGTCATAGGTTGGATAGTTTAAAGTGGCTCCATTAAGTTTCTCACTAAAGAAAGCGACAGGTCTCTTCCTTTGATGTAGAACAGCTCCAATTCCCAAACCGGAAGCATCACATTCTACTTCAAACATAACCTCAAAATCTGGTAAAGCCAAGACCGGTGCTTGTGTAAGTCTCTCCTTTAAAGTGTTGAAGGACTGTTCTTGAGCTTCTCCCCATGAGAATGGTACATTCTTCTTGATCACAGCAGTCATTGGCGCAGCCACCGTACTGAAATCTCTAACAAATCTCTTGTAGAAACTAGCTAACCCATGAAAACTTCGAACATGTCCTATTGTTGATGGAGTAGGCCACTCTCGTATTGCTTTAATTTTCTCCTCATCAACTTGCAGTCCCTGTTTACTCACTACAAAACCTAAGAACACACATTGGTCAGTACAAAATGTGCACTTCTTTAGGTTGGCATAAAGGCCCTCCTTTCGAAGTGTTTTCAAGACTAACTCTAAATGCTTAATATGATCAGAATAACACTTACTGTAAATAAGTATGTCATCAAAGTAGACAACAACAAATTTACCAATAAAAGACCTTAGAACCTGGTTCATTAAGCGCATGAAAGTGCTTGGGGCATTGGACAGTCCGAATGGCATCACAAGCCACTCATAGAGACCTTGCTTGGTCTTGAAGGCTGTCTTCCATTCGTCACCCTCTCTCATTCTGACCTGGTGGTAGCCACTCTTTAAATCAACTTTGGAGAAGATGGTAGCTCCACTTAACTCATCTAACATGTCGTCTAGCCTTGGTATAGGGTGCCGGTACTTGATGGTGATGTTGTTGATGGCTCGGCAGTCGACACACATTCTCCACGTGCCATCTTTCTTAGGAACCAATAAGACAGGCACTGCACACGGACTAAGACTCTCTCTAATGTAGCCTTTCTCCATTAGATCACGTACTTGTTTTTCTAACTCTTTAGACTCCTCTGGATTCATTCTGTAAGCTGGTTTGTTAGGTAGCGGTGTTCCTGGTACGAGATCGATTTGGTGTTCTATTCCACGAATAGGAGGAAGCCCCGGTGGTATCTCCTCTGGAAACACATCCTTGTATTGATTCAAAACTGATTGGATCTCTGCGGGAAGCTCCACTTCTCCTAAACCTGTACTTAAACATTCTTTGAAAACCATTAGCAGCACAGTGCCTTTGGCACTCAAGGTTTTGCAAACATCATTAGCTCTCAAATAAAGACTAGAATTTCTTACCTCTTCTTCTTTGTTCATGTGTTTCTGTAGCTCATGAACTTCTGAAGGACTAAGAGGGGCAAGATTATACTTACGGTCCTTATGAGTGAAAGAATAGTGGTTTGTGCGCCCATTGTGAGTTGTAGCTCGATCAAACTGCCATGGTCTTCCCAGGAGAAGATGCCCGGCTTTCATAGGCACAACGTCACATATAATTTCATCTTGATACTTCCCCACACTGAATGGAACAGTTACTTGCTCATCAATCCTTAGCTCGGTATCATCATTAAGCCACCTTAGTTTGTATGGCCTTGGATGCTTGGTTGTTTGTAAACCTAACCTGTTTACCATGTACTTGCTAGCAACATTAGTACAAGATCCTCCATCTATAATCAGATTACATACCTTGTTCTTTATTGTGCATCGAGTGTGGAAAATGTTCTCCCTTTGAACTCTCTCCTCAGGGTTGACAATTACACTTAGCATCCGTCGAATCACAAGGAGCTCTCCTGTATCTGGATACTCCACATCCTCTCCAGAATCAGTTTGGTCTTCATCACGCTCATCTTGTGACTCATAGTCACCACTAGGTGTGATAATCATCACTCTTTGGTTCGGACACTCTCTGGCCATGTGCCCCCTACCTTGACATTTAAAACAAGTAATGTCACGTGAACGAGATTGACTAGCACTAGGAAACTTACCTACTTCAGGCTTAGAGTTTTTAGGTGTCTCGTTGTTCTTGTTCTTGAACCTAGTATCATTGGCTATGACTACAGCCTTGCCTCTGTCCATGTTTCGGTTGTTGTTTGCACTCCAAGATGTGTTGTTTCTGGTTCGATTGCTTAGAGATGCCTTGCGCTTGATTTGTTGTTCAGCTTGTACAACTAGGTGTAGTAGTTCATGAAGTCCACTGTACTGAGCTCTCTCCAGCTTCCATTGAATCTTTTCTTGTAATCCTTCTATAAATTGTGCCATGAGTGCTTCTTCGGATTCTTCTAACTCCAGTTGATTCATTAGCTTCTCAAACTCGTCAAAATATTCGTCTACGCTTCTGGTTCCCTGAGATAGCTTACGAAAACGTTTTTGTAAGTCTCTATGATAATAATCAGGGACATACCTAAGTCGTAGGAGGAATTTCATGTCACTCCATGTAGCTACTGGTCCAAATTGTTGTCTCCTTCTTTCAGCTATGTTTCTGTCCCACCATGAAAGTGCATTATCCGTGAGTTGAGCTGCTGCTACAGCCACCTTCTTACGTTCCCCGTAGCCATAGCACTCAAAGATGTGCTCTAGACGTCTCTCCCAATCCAAGTAGGCTTCGGGATTGGATTTTCCAGCAAAAGTAGGCGGTGTTAATTTCAGTTCGTTGTAAGTCTCACGAGGCTCTACTCGCCTAGCTTGGTTCATCCGCAAAGGGTCTTCTCTGCGTTGACGTTGCCGCCCTAATGGATCAGGTGGTATGTCATCAGCCTCCTCGTGTTGGTCGTCTCCCTCTTCTTGTATATTTCTCCTCGCTTGAACATTCCTCCCTTCAGCCCTGTCCTGAGGTTGCTCCAACTGTCCTACTCTGTCTCCAATTCCTCTTATCTCCTGCCTCATTTCAGTTAGCATTCGCAAGAGAGCAGCCTGTGGATCTCCATCTTGATCACCCATAATATTCTTCTAGTGCTTGAAGAACCTTGCAGAGACTCAACAAACAAATCAAAGATACCACAGAAAATATAACAAACTCACACAATTCAGATCAAAATAGCTTTCCCAAACAATTAAATGAATGCACCAATTCTTTAAGCAAACTAGATTAACCACACAGCAACTCCAAACAAACTCTTTTTATGATTTTCTTTTACAAAGGAACACAAAAGCAATAACAAAGCACTTAAACAGCAAAGAAACACAATTGAAACAGTTTTTATGGGTTTTGGGATTTAAGGGAAACAACTAAATGAAACAAGCAAAACAGAAACAATCTAACAAGGCAACAAAACCAACTTTTTATTGGATTTTTCGTTTTTATGCAAACTGAACTATCAAAACAAACTAATAAGCAAATAAAAATGATGTTTAGGGTTTTTTTTTATATTAAGAATCAAACTGCAGAAAACAAGCAAAACAAGATTGAATCAAATTCAAGCAGAAACAAAGCTAGAGATAGAGTGGATAGAAAACCAAAGGTAGGAACCTTTGGCTCTGATACCAGATGATACACGACTCAGTGGTGAGTCCTACAAAGGATCAGATGAATGGCTTCACAAAATGGCGTTCGCACTCTTTTGTGAAAGAGATATGGTTGATGATGAGGATCTGACACGATGGCGATCGCTTCTCTCGTGTGGGATCAAAGGCAGGGAAGTGTTGATGCTTTGAAGTGCACCACAGAGTTGTGATTAAGCTCTGATACAGCACAGGAACTCAGCCTTGGTGAATCTCACACACAAGACAAAGAACAAAGGGTTTTCTCTCAAGGAGAAGAAATACGGCGTCTTTATTGATAATCAAAGGTAAAAAAAGGTTACACAGCTGCAGGGGGACTTTATATAGAGTCCATCAGCTAGCCCTAAGGCCCAAATAAAGCAAAAACGAAATAAAACACAAAGCAAAACAGAAAACAAAGGAAAAACACAAAACTCAGAGTTTTAAGCAAAATTCATTAAACCAAAAAAGGAAACTATGGTGCAGACTTCAACTTGAGTTCTTTGGACGTTTTTGATGATAGCTAGCCATTGGTGGGGCTGTTAGGACCTGCAAAGATAGTATAAATTGAATAAAACTTACCTGGATTCAGTTTAAGCTTAATTGGTGCTCCTTGATTCATTTCTTGTTCAACTTGGTTGCTTGCTGTTTTCTTGGTGTATAAATCTTCATGGAGTCCCACTTGAGTAGTATTTTCAGTCTCTTGAAGCTTTATGAAGTCCTCGACATCTTGATCTTGGTCTTGACTCTCTTGATCACTGTCGGAGGTGAAACTTGTCTCAAACGTTTCCTGCTGCTCCGAGGTCTTCTCTTGACTTCTAAGGGCCCCTTGACCTGATACATAAGATTTTATACCTTGGGAGGTATTTTGATCAAGGCTCATTTGGTTGAAAGCTTCAGCAAGCTCTTCTTCAGCTACAAAGTCTCTTTTGGGGCAGTTTGCGTCTCCTAGCTCTAATGAGTTCACAATGTCTTGTACAGCTAAGTTAAACCTCTTTCTCAACTGTTTAGACTTTGAACGTGTCATGGGACCTTCTCTAACTTCTGGTACAGGATGTGGTTCATTCGTTTGAATGGTACGGTCGATGTCCGCATCATTCCCTCCCTCTTCAGAATGTTTTGTCCTCAAAACTGAATCTCCTGGATCATAAGCATCATTTGTAATCTTTATTTAAAACTCTTTGTAATCTTTTATTGAAAGGTAATGAAAATATCTTCATCTTCTCCATCTCTCTAGAAACTTCTCCATTCTCTCTTGATCTCAAGTTCTGATTGTGTTTGTTCTTGAGCAAGATCAATCTTTATCTTCAGAATCTGACATGGTATCAGAGCAAAGTTCCTGAGGATCCAGTTGAATTCGTGATCGTGATCTCTCTGTTCTTGGTCTGTTTTGTTCTTCTTCTCAAGAAATCATCTATGGAGAATCAGAAACAAATTACTCTACCTGTTGTTCTCAAAGGAGAGAACTATTTGTTGTGGTCAAGAACCACTCGAACTGCCCTGAGAAGTCGTGGGTTGTGGGAGCATGTTGATGACTCTCCAAAGGTGTCCACGACTAGTGAAGAAGGTGTGGAATCTTCAAGTGATTCTGCAAGTGAAGTAGCCGGAGCTGAGAATGAGGATCCCAAGTGGATTCAAGAGGATCAGCTAGTTCTAGCGATTCTTCAAAGCTCTTTGGAGCCATCTATCCTTGCAGCTTACTCTTATGCTGAAACTGCAAAGGAGTTGTGGGACACTCTCTTAGGTGTCTATGGTAATACCTCAAATCTGAGTCGAATTTTTGAGGTGAAAAAGGCCTTGAATGATCTTCAACAAGAAGGAAAGCCATTCAAGAGCTTATTTGGTGAATTTAGAAACTTGTGGGCTGAGCTGGATACTCTAAGGCCACCCACCACAGATTTGAGTGTGGTGAAGGAGAGGAGAGAGCAGGATCAAGTGTTTGGTCTACTTCTTACTCTTGATAAGTCATACTCAGGATTGATTCATCATATCTTAAGGTATGAGAAGCTGCCAACCTTAAATGAAGTGTGTATGATGATTCAAAAGGAGGAAGGATCAAAAGGTCTCTTTCAAGGGACAAGTGAGGCTGCGTATATAAGCCAAGGAGTTTATCAACAAGTAGAGAAGAGACCTAGCTGGGTGTGTGAACACTGCAAGAAAGCAGGTCATACTAAGGAGAAGTGCTGGGTCCTTCATCCACAGTTGAGATTATTGACCTTGGCACCATCAAAATGTGCTAAGGGAAAAGAATAAGCAAGAGTGTCGATTGACAGAGGTGAGTGTCGATCGACACTCACCTCTCTGGAAAAACTGGAGGTGCGGAACGAAGGCGTCGATCGACACCAAGGAGTGGTGTCGATCGACACGAGTCCCAGAGTTTGAATCCGACCGTTGGAGATCCGACCGTTGGAGAATCCGACCGTTGCTATCCAACCGTTGAGATATGACCGTTGGAGAGGCGTGTCGATCGACACACTTATTTAGTGTCGATCGACACGGAGGCCAGAACTGTTTTCTATATAAATCTTGTTGTATGAACCTTGCACATTTATCTTGAATGGAATAATTTTTCAAGTTCATACTCTTTCTCTCTATTCTTCCCAATTCTCTCAATCTCTTATTCTTTCAATCTAAGTCCTAAAATCTAACATGGTATCAGAGCGATTTTGATCTTTGTGACCTCATTACTCTCATAATCTCATACTTCAAATCTCATTCTTTCATTAACCTTTTTCGATTTATGGATTTTCCTTTAACTAGTTAGATCAAATCGTTATATAGAGATTTCCATTCTCTTTATGCGCTTGATTTAACATACATATCAATCCCAAATCATTTCTAAAAGTTTCAAACTTTCATAAGAAAAGATGAGTTCTTTAGATAATTCTAAACCATTGGTGGTTCCGGTTACTCTCAAGGGAGATAACTACTTATTGTGGTCAAGAACCACGAAGATAGCTCTATGTGGCCGAGGGTTGTGGAGCCACATTGAAACTTCATCTAAACCGGTGTATGATTCATCCGGAGAAGAAGACGATGAAGATTCCGAAAAGAAGAGAGAAGCAAAGTGATTCCAAGAGGACCAAAGCGTGTTGGCCATTCTTCAAAATGGTCTTGAATCCTCCATTCTTGAGGCGTATTCCTATTGTGAAACGGCGGAGGAGCTATGGGAAACATTGAAGAACGTTTATGGAAACGTGTCTAACCTTTCTCGGGTTTATGAAGTGAAGAAAGCCATCAATAATCTTCATCAAGAGGATATGGAATTTACCAAGCACTTTGGTAAATATAGGTCTCTTTGGGCCGAGCTTGAAATGTTGAGACCAAGTTCCATTGATCCAAAGGTGCTAAACGAAAGGAAAGAACAAGACAAGGTCTTTGGGCTATTACTCACATTGAATCCGGCATTCAATGATCTCATCAAGCACATCCTAAGGTCGGAGAAGCTCCCAAGTCTTGAAGATGTGTGCTCACAAATTCAAAGAGAACAAGGTTCCCAAGGACTCTTTGATAGTAAGGGGGAGCTTCCAACGGCTAATAAGGGGGTTTACAACCGATTCGATAATCGTGGAAACAAAGGGAGCTATGGTAACAATCGGTCGGGCTCTAAGGCAATGTGTGAACATTGCAAGGGAAGACACACCAAGGAGACTTGTTGGCTTCTTCATCCGGAGCTCAAGCCGAGTTGGTGGATCGACTACCCGAAGAACCCAAGAGCTAACTACACCACGGCCAAGCCCGACCAAGTTCCAACCGGATTAGCTAAGCAAGGTGAGGAGGCCAACCAAGGAGATTATGTGAGAAAATCCGACTTGGAGGCACTCATCAAAGCTCTTACCATACAAAAGGAATCCGGTAAAACTTACTTTATGTTAGAATTGCGGAAGAAATTAGTTGAGTATAATCGAAACAGTTGGAGAATTAAGAGAATGAGAGAATTGTAGAGAATGTGAAGAGAGAATTGTATTCTCATTACTTAATAAAATCAGAACCATTACATGCTATTTAAAGACAACAATGGTTGAGAAAGAGAGAGAGAGTAACGGTCATAATGCACAGCCACACATGTGACTTTTATTTTGGGTAAAGCTTATCCCTTCCTTTCTCCATGTGTGTCCATTTCTAGTATTCTCCAAGTCAACTTGTTTGAACACTTGCAGCCTCCTTTCCCTCCATTTCCATCTGCTACAAAGAGAGGATTAGTGTTTAGATTAACACTAATCTATTCCATGATCAATACTCCCCCTCAAACTTAACCATAAGGAGTTATGGTTGAGTTTGGAAACCCATGAAGCATCACCTCATTAAAAACCTTAGCATGGAAAACCACGTGGGACAAAACCAAGCTAAGGGAAAAAGAGTGTGATGTCCATGAGTAGAGAACATGAGATCATGGTCGGTGAAGGTCCATGAGTCCAAGCTTGCCGTGGATATGGTTGCAAACTTTTAGACTTGAGGCCTTCGTAAATATATCCGCCAATTGGTCTTCACTCTTGGTAAAGCACGGTAGTGTCATTCCTTCTTCTATCTTCTCACGCACCTTGTGACAATCCACTTCAATGTGCTTAGTCCTTTCATGAAACACCGAGTTAGTGGCGATGTGAATGGCGGCTTGGTTATCACAATGCATCGTGATCGGTGTAGAATGCTCAATGCCGAGACACTTTAGTAATCCTTTGAGCCAAGTGAGTTCATTCGTAAGCTTCTTTATTGCTCGGTATTCCGCTTCCGCACTTGAGCATGAGACCACCTTTTGCTTCTTAGTCTTCCAAGTTACCAAGTTGCCTCCAACAAAGGTGCAATAACCGGTTGTGGATCTCCTATCCATCCTATCTCCGGCCCAATCCGCATCACAATAGCCAACGATCTCGGTGTTATTGTTCTTGCCCATCCATATGCCTTGACCATAGCTTCCTTTAAGATACCTTAGAATCCGGTGCACAATCTTCCAATGATGCATCTTTGGCTCCTTCATGTGTTGGCTTGCTTGGTTCACGGCAAAACAAATATCCGGTCTTGTAAGTGTCAAGTAGATCAACTTCCCCACAAGTCTCCTATACCGTCCAACATCCTCATATGGTTCATCATCTTTCTCCCCCTTTCGATCGACTTTGTAGCCATCTTCAAGTGGAGTCTTGGCCGGTTTAGCTCCCATCATATCTGTCTCTTTAAGCAAATCAAGAACATACTTCCTTTGAGATATGAAAAGACCATCTTCAAGTCGACATACTTCTATGCCGAGAAAGTACTTGAGCTCTCCTAGGTCTTTGATATCGAATACCGACTTAAGAAAGGACTTAGTATCTTGAATTCCCTCCTTATCATCACCGGTAATGATCAAGTCATCCACATAGATAAGTACCACCACTAAACCTCCCGGTCCATGAAGTGTGAAGAGTGTGTGATCCGATTCGGACTTCTTGAATCCTCGAGACTTGAGTGTAAAACTCAACTTATGATACCACGCTCTCGGAGATTGCTTAAGCCCATAGATTGCCTTCCGGAGTCTAAGAACCTTTCCGGGAGCAATGGTGTCTTCAAGACCGGGTGGTGGCATCATGTATACTTCTTCTTCGAGCTCACCTTGTAGGAAAGCATTCTTGACGTCCATTTGCCATAAGTCCCAATCAAGATTCGTGGCAATAGAGAGAATGACCCGAACGGTGTGAAGCTTGGCTACCGGTGCAAACGTATCCAAGTAATCTTCCCCATAGGTTTGGGTGAAACCTCTAGCCACCAACCGAGCCTTGTATCGTTCAATGTCTCCATTGCTCAAGTGTTTAATGGTGAACACCCACTTAGAGCTAACCGCCTTCTTTCCGGGAGGGAGATCCGCCTCATCCCATGTATGGTTCCGGATCATAGCCCCTTTCTCTTCTTCAACCGCTTCATTCCACTCTTCACTCTCCTTAGCTTCTTCATAACTCTGTGGGATAACATCTCGATCAATCAAGCCAAGAAACACTTGATGATCCAAAGGCACAAAGGCGAGAGAACACACAGCTTGAATGGGATGAGCTACGGCTTGAGCATTGTAGTAAATCCTCTTGTCCTTCCAAGTAGATGGATCACTTCTAGTCCTTGTGCTTCTTCTTAGGACAGGTTGAGTGTCTTCCAGAGGTTGTTGAGAAGCTGTTGTGACGGAGGAAGAGTTGTTAGGCAGGCTGGTTGTTGGGCAGTCCGGTTGTTGGGCAGGCTGTGTCTCGGTTGATCTGGTCTCCGGAGCTGGTGTAGGAGATGGTGGTGCTGATGTAGCCAAGACGGGAGAGGGAGAGCTGGATTCGGCAAGTTCATGATCACTCTCCCCCTCATGCGGTACCGTGGTTGCTTTCGGGATAGGATTGTTGCCAATGTGGTCGAGAAGGAACCGCAAGCTTGATGCCTTGTCGGATGATTCGGCTAAGTCTTTCAAGCTTTCCCAATCCTTCCCACCGTAGAACCCTTGATCCTCAAGGAACTTGACATCTCGTGACACATAGGTTCGGTTGTTGCTTGGATCATAGCACTTGTACCCCTTTTGTGTGATAGAGTATCCAAGAAATATGCACCTTGTGCTCTTGACATCTAGCTTGCTTCGTAGTTCACCGGGCACTAAGACAAAACACACACAACCAAAAACCCTTAGATGCTCAATAGATGGTTTAATTTTGTTAAGTACCTCAAATGGTGATTTGTCATCTAAGACTCTCGTTGGTATTCGGTTGATTAGGTAGCATGCCATCATCACCGCATCACCCCAAAATCTCTTTGGGACATTGGTATGGAACATCATTGAACGAGAAACCTCCATGAGATGTCGATTCTTTCTTTCGGCTACACCGTTTTGTTGTGGAGTGTATGGGCAACTAGTTTGGTGTATAATGCCATGTTTTGTAAGATGCTCTTTGAATCTATGGCTTGTGTATTCTCCTCCATTATCGGTCCTAAACACTTTAATCTTAGCATTGAATTGATTAGTCACATAATTTTGAAAGTTAATGAATGCATCAAATACTCGGTCCTTAGATGGCATTAGGGTAATCCAAGTATATTTTGATTTTTCATCTATGAATGTTACGAAATACTTGTTGTTATCCCTAGATATGCATGGTGAGGTCCAAACATCCGAGTGAATTAAATCAAAGCAACTTTCATAAATAGTAGATGACTTAGGAAATACGGTTTTGCAATGTTTGCCGAGAATACAAGATTCACAACTCGTGTGATCAAAAGAAACATTAGGCAACATAAGATTAAGTGCACGAGAATGAGGATGTCCTAATCTAGCATGCCACTTATCATTAGGAAAAGCATCTAAACGAGAATTGAAATTAAAAGCTTGTGATGAATCCGGTGAGCTCCTTTCTAGCACATAAAGGTCATCCTTGGAACCACCTTTTCCAATCACTTTTCCGGTCTCAATATCCTGAAATTGAACCGCATTAGGACCAAATATAACATAGCAATCAAGATCATTAGTGGTTCTTTTAACCGAGAGAAGATTAGATGTAAACTTAGGCATGTATAAAGCTTTAGAGTTCTTTTCAAATAGCCTTAGGTTACCAATTCCTTGAATAGGGACTTTTTCACCATTAGCTACCAAAACATTCCCTCTAGCCGGTTCTATGTTCTCTAATAGGTTCGGATTACTAATCATATGGTGTGAAGCACCCGAATCAACTATAAGAGAACTACTTGGTTTATGAGTAAAGAAGGTGGTACCGGAATGGTTTAAAGAAGCTATGGACTTGATGAGTGCCTCCAAGTCCGCCTTCTTCACATACTCACCGGCTCCACTTTCCTCACTTGCATTTGATGAACCAGCCTTGCCACGTTCCTCCTTGATGTGAGTGAGATTGGCTCTTTGGTTGCTTGGTCCACTTGTGTCGAAGTCCTTTGGACGAAGATGTGGGTGAAGTTCCCAACACTTGTCTTTGGTGTGTCCCTTTCTTTTGCAATGGTTACACACCTTGGATTTCCTCTCAGCAAACTTGAAGACTCCCTTGTTGGCAGTTGGAAGCTCCCCCTTACCACCAAACAATCCAAGGGATCCTTGTTCTCTTTGAATTTGAGAACACACTTCATCAAGACTTGGGAGTTTGTCCGCCCTTAGAATATGCTTGATGAGATCATTGTACGCCGAGTTCAAGGTGAGCAAGAGCCCAAAGACCTTGTCTTGCTCCCTTCTTTCGTTGATGACCGTAGGGTCCATTGTGCTAGGCCTAAGCATTTCTAGCTCAGCCCATAGAGACCTAAACCTTCCAAAGTGTTTAGTGAACTCCATGTCTTCTTGACATAAATCATTTATGGCTTTCTTGACCTCAAACACTCTTGAGAGGTTGGAAATGTTGCCATACACATTCTTGAGAGTTTCCCACAGCTCCTTAGCACTCTCACAATAAGAGTATGCTTCAAGAATTGGAGTTTCAAGTGAGTTTTGGAGAATGGCAAGCACGGTTTGGTCCTCTTGGAACCATTTCGCCTTTTCGTCAAGCTTCGCGTCAAGCCTTGCATCTCTTTCTTCAAGAGTTTCTCCTTCCTCCTCATCACTAGAGCTGTCAAACTCAAACTCCTTTGGGCCATCTATGTGACTCCAAAGGCCACGGCCACACAAGGCTATCTTGGTGGTCCTTGACCATAGCAAATAGTTCCCTCCTTTGAGAACCACCGGAATTGCAATTGGTTTTGAACTCTCCATGGCTGCAACTGCTTAGAACACGCGAGCACACTCTATTACCCACTGGACTAAAGAGAGGACCGTCGGATACACAGCAGCAAGGAGAAGATTTTGAAGATTCTTTGAGACAACTACAAGGAATAACTCACACTAACCTCTCACAACTCATTACCCATGGTTTTGAGGATTATTCAATCTCAAAGTGAGGAGGTTAGTATGCTTTATTACAAGAGCAAACAAAGAATTTTCCAGAATTTTTCTTTTGAAAAACCAGATTGTACGAACAGAGAATAAGAGATTA
The DNA here is from genome assembly GCA_963576765.1 of Draba incana. NCBI lineage: Eukaryota > Viridiplantae > Streptophyta > Magnoliopsida > Brassicales > Brassicaceae > Draba > Draba incana. Next base: position 19,562,653 of record OY755208.1, read on the forward strand.
CGAACTGAGAATAAGAGATTTTGGAACTTAATGCTCTGATACCATGTTAGAATTGCGGAAGAAATTAGTTGAGTATAATCGAAACAGTTGGAGAATTAAGAGAATGAGAGAATTGTAGAGAATGTGAAGAGAGAATTGTATTCTCATTACTTAATAAAATCAGAACCATTACATGCTATTTAAAGACAACAATGGTTGAGAAAGAGAGAGAGAGTAACGGTCATAATGCACAGCCACACATGTGACTTTTATTTTGGGTAAAGCTTATCCCTTCCTTTCTCCATGTGTGTCCATTTCTAGTATTCTCCAAGTCAACTTGTTTGAACACTTGCAGCCTCCTTTCCCTCCATTTCCATCTGCTACAAAGAGAGGATTAGTGTTTAGATTAACACTAATCTATTCCATGATCAATACTCCCCCTCAAACTTAACCATAAGGAGTTATGGTTGAGTTTGGAAACCCATGAAGCATCACCTCATTAAAAACCTTAGCATGGAAAACCACGTGGGACAAAACCAAGCTAAGGGAAAAAGAGTGTGATGTCCATGAGTAGAGAACATGAGATCATGGTCGGTGAAGGTCCATGAGTCCAAGCTTGCCGTGGATATGGTTGCAAACTTTTAGACTTGAGGCCTTCGTAAATATATCCGCCAATTGGTCTTCACTCTTGGTAAAGCACGGTAGTGTCATTCCTTCTTCTATCTTCTCACGCACCTTGTGACAATCCACTTCAATGTGCTTAGTCCTTTCATGAAACACCGAGTTAGTGGCGATGTGAATGGCGGCTTGGTTATCACAATGCATCGTGATCGGTGTAGAATGCTCAATGCCGAGACACTTTAGTAATCCTTTGAGCCAAGTGAGTTCATTCGTAAGCTTCTTCATTGCTCGGTATTCCGCTTCCGCACTTGAGCATGAGACCACCTTTTGCTTCTTAGTCTTCCAAGTTACCAAGTTGCCTCCAACAAAGGTGCAATAACCGGTTGTGGATCTCCTATCCATCCTATCTCCGGCCCAATCCGCATCACAATAGCCAACGATCTCGGTGTTATTGTTCTTGCCCATCCATATGCCTTGACCATAGCTTCCTTTAAGATACCTTAGAATCCGGTGCACAATCTTCCAATGATGCATCTTTGGCTCCTTCATGTGTTGGCTTGCTTGGTTCACGGCAAAACAAATATCCGGTCTTGTAAGTGTCAAGTAGATCAACTTCCCCACAAGTCTCCTATACCGTCCAACATCCTCATATGGTTCATCATCTTTCTCCCCCTTTCGATCGACTTTGTAGCCATCTTCAAGTGGAGTCTTGGCCGGTTTAGCTCCCATCATATCTGTCTCTTTAAGCAAATCAAGAACATACTTCCTTTGAGATATGAAAAGACCATCTTCAAGTCGACATACTTCTATGCCGAGAAAGTACTTGAGCTCTCCTAGGTCTTTGATATCGAATACCGACTTAAGAAAGGACTTAGTATCTTGAATTCCCTCCTTATCATCACCGGTAATGATCAAGTCATCCACATAGATAAGTACCACCACTAAACCTCCCGGTCCATGAAGTGTGAAGAGTGTGTGATCCGATTCGGACTTCTTGAATCCTCGAGACTTGAGTGTAAAACTCAACTTATGATACCACGCTCTCGGAGATTGCTTAAGCCCATAGATTGCCTTCCGGAGTCTAAGAACCTTTCCGGGAGCAATGGTGTCTTCAAGACCGGGTGGTGGCATCATGTATACTTCTTCTTCGAGCTCACCTTGTAGGAAAGCATTCTTGACGTCCATTTGCCATAAGTCCCAATCAAGATTCGTGGCAATAGAGAGAATGACCCGAACGGTGTGAAGCTTGGCTACCGGTGCAAACGTATCCAAGTAATCTTCCCCATAGGTTTGGGTGAAACCTCTAGCCACCAACCGAGCCTTGTATCGTTCAATGTCTCCATTGCTCAAGTGTTTAATGGTGAACACCCACTTAGAGCTAACCGCCTTCTTTCCGGGAGGGAGATCCGCCTCATCCCATGTATGGTTCCGGATCATAGCCCCTTTCTCTTCTTCAACCGCTTCATTCCACTCTTCACTCTCCTTAGCTTCTTCATAACTCTGTGGGATAACATCTCGATCAATCAAGCCAAGAAACACTTGATGATCCAAAGGCACAAAGGCGAGAGAACACACAGCTTGAATGGGATGAGCTACGGCTTGAGCATTGTAGTAAATCCTCTTGTCCTTCCAAGTAGATGGATCACTTCTAGTCCTTGTGCTTCTTCTTAGGACAGGTTGAGTGTCTTCCAGAGGTTGTTGAGAAGCTGTTGTGACGGAGGAAGAGTTGTTAGGCAGGCTGGTTGTTGGGCAGTCCGGTTGTTGGGCAGGCTGTGTCTCGGTTGATCTGGTCTCCGGAGCTGGTGTAGGAGATGGTGGTGCTGATGTAGGAGATGGTGTAGGAGATGGTGTAGGAGATGGTGGTGCTCCTCCGGTCCAAGAGGAGACTATCCAAGAGACCAATGATGAGAGTGTTCCCAATGATCAAGAGGAGACGGTTAGTAATGATGAGACCTCCGATGCTCAAGAAAGTCAAGGAGCGGTGATTGGTCATGATGAACTCCCCGATGCTCAAGCACACGACCACGATGACTCGAGAGTTGAAGAAGAACCAAGCGAACCGGTTCTTAGGAGAAGCACACGATTAAGGAAGGACCCTTCCACATGGAAAGAGAATAGAGTCTACTACAACAACCAAGCCGTTGCTCATCCTATTCAAGCGGTTTGTTCGCTCGCCCTTTTACCTTCCTCTCATCAAGCCTTCCTTGTGAAAATAGATGAACATTCGATTCTGAAGACATATGACGAGGCAATGGAAGAGGATCATTGGGTTGAAGCGGTTAATGATGAGGTTGGGGCTATGATTAAGAACCACACGTGGGATGAGGCCGATCTTCCGTTTGGGAAAAGAGCGGTTAGCTCTAAATGGGTCTTCACTCTTAAGTTCTTGAGCAATGGGGACTTGGAACAACACAAGGCGCGGTTAGTGGCGAGAGGATTTACACAAACCTATGGAGATGATTATACAGACACATTTGCTCCGGTGGCTAAGCTACACACGGTACGGGTTGTATTCTCTTTGGCGATCAATTTGGATTGGGAGTTGTGGCAAATGGATGTGAAGAATGCTTTCCTTCAAGGAGATCTTGAAGAAGAGGTGTACATGACTCCACCACCCGGCCTAGAGAACACCATTGCTCCCGGAAAGGTTCTTCGGCTAAGGAAAGCCATCTATGGTCTTAAACAATCCCCAAGGGCTTGGTACAAGAAGCTAAGTTCGACTCTCAAGGAAAAAGGTTTCAAGAAGTGTGAATTGGATCACACTCTATTCACGCTTCAAGGCCCGAATGTGTTAATCAAGGAGAGTACTTAAGGATTAATCTTTCCTTAAGTTACTAATGGAATAAATGAGTTACCGAAGAAAAGAAATAATCCGGGTAACTTTGGTAAACAAGTGGACCGAGACGCGAATAAGTATAGAAGCGGATCGGTACACGAGGGAGAGATGCGGAACGGTACAGTTCAGACCCAAGGCGTTCCATGTGGTCCCGAATAATCTGACCGTTGCTTTCTTGGTGTGTCATCCCGTTCATGAGCTCTCTTGTGGTCCCAAAAACAATCTGGTCAAAGAAAAGGATTTGATGCTTTATTCCACAAGAGTCCAAGAGTTGCTTTATGAGCTGTCCTTATCTTATCCTCTTTCCCCTCATCTCCAATGTTCAGATTTTGTAATCTGATCCAAAAGACTTTCCTTTATATATTTGCATCTCTTTCATTGTAATCCTTAACTTGTTCTTCATAATAAAATCAGATTACAAGTTCATATATTCAAGATGTAGAGATTAGGAGTTAATTGTGTTTAGGGTGAGATTCATTTGAATCAAACCCACTTATGTGTATCTCTTCTTCTTAATCACTCCTAATCTCTTCTAATATGTTCTAAATCTCTTTTGAATCTGTCCAAAACTCTCTCTTAATCTCTTTGCTCATTTGAGCTTTTCTTATGGATTCAATCTCTCTAAAGGTTGGATCTTGTGTTTATGAACACCTTATGAACCCTAAAATCTAACAGAATGGAATGATGGTTGTCTTGATCTACGTGGATGATATGATCATCTCCGGTGATGATAAACAAGGGATTCAAGACACTAAGGATTTCCTAAAATCGGTCTTTGAAATTAAGGATCTCGGCGAGTTGAAATACTTCCTTGGGATCGAAGTATGTAGATTCACAAATGGATTGCACATCTCCCAGAGGAAGTATACTTTGGATTTGCTCAAGGAAACCGGGAAGCTTGCCTCGAAGCCGGCTAAGACACCGCTTGAGGAAGGATACAAGGCCGATCGAAAGGGGGAGCAAGAAGATGAAATGTATGAGGATCCATCTCAATATAGAAGACTTGTTGGGAAATTGATCTATCTTACCCTAACAAGGCCGGATCTTTGCTTTGCGGTCAACCAAGTAAGTCAACATATGAAGGAGCCAAAGGTGTTTCATTGGAAAATGGTGGATCGAATACTTCGGTACCTTAAAGGGAGTGTTGGCCAAGGCATTTGGATGGGAAGAAATGATAACACCGAAGTTGTTGGGTATTGTGATGCGGATTGGGCCGGAGATCGAAACGATAGAAGATCCACAACCGGCTATGCAACATTCATTGGTGGAAACTTGGTGACTTGGAGAACTAAGAAGCAAAAGTCGGTCTCATGTTCAAGTGCGGAAGCCGAGTATAGAGCGATGAAGAAATTAACAAATGAGCTAACATGGTTGAGAGGCATCTTAGCTCACATGGGGATTGAGATCACTAAGCCGATGGTGATGCATTGCGACAACCAAGCCGTAATTCACATAGCTACCAACTCGGTGTTCCACGAACGGACGAAGCACATCGAGATCGATTGTCACAAGGTTCGTGAGAAGATTGAACAAGGATGGACACTTCCGTGCTTTACAAGGAGCGAGGACCAAGTGGCGGATATCTTCACCAAAGCCGCGAGTCTCAAGGTTTGCAACCGTCTCTTTAGCAAGCTTGGACTCGTGGATCTCACTCATCCATGAGAAGACCCTAACTTGCAATCATCACACTCTTTTTCCCTTAGCAAAGTTTTGTCCCACGTGGTTTTCTTTGTTAAGGTTTTTAATGAGGTGATGGTTGCGGGTTTCCAAGTTAAGCATAATTCCTTATGTTTAACTTGAGGGGGAGTATTGACCTTGGCACCATCAAAATGTGCTAAGGGAAAAGAATAAGCAAGAGTGTCGATCGACAGAGGTGAGTGTCGATCGACACTCACCTCTCTGGAAAAACTGGAGGTGCGGAACGAAGGCGTCGATCGACACCAAGGAGTGGTGTCGATCGACATGAGTCCCAGAGTTTGAATCCGACCGTTGGAGATCCGACCGTTGGAGAATCCGACCGTTGCTATCCAACCGTTGAGATATGACCGTTGGAGAGGCGTGTCGATCGACACACTTATTTAGTGTCGATCGACACGGAGGCCAGAACTGTTTTCTATATAAATCTTGTTGTATGAACCTTGCACATTTATCTTGAATGGAATAATTTTTCAAGTTCATACTCTTTCTCTCTATTCTTCCCAATTCTCTCAATCTCTTATTCTCTCAATCTAAGTCCTAAAATCTAACAGAGATTGTGTGAACATTGCAAGAAAGCAGGTCATACCAAGGAGAAGTGCTGGGTTCTTCATCCACATTTGAAAGAGAAAACCTCAGGTCAAACATCTAGAGGGCGTGCAGGAGTTGCTAATACGAGTTGTGATGATGTGGTGAGGAAATCAGACCTTGATGCTCTTATCAAGAGCATCACCAAACTGACTGAATCTGGTAAGAGTTTTCTTTCCTCTAAACTTCCTAAACCCATTATAGTAGACTCTGGTGCCTCTCATCATATGATTAGTGATCCAGAGCTTCTTACAAATGTTAAACCTCATAGTGGAAAAGTAACTATAGCAAATGGGGAGGATGTGTTGATTAGAGGAATTGGAAACTTAGAGTTGTTTAACAAGAATACCAATGCTCTATATATCCCTGAGTTTGCTTCTAACTTGTTATCAGTTCAGAAAGCTACTAAGGATCTTGATTGTTTGGCTGTGTTTAGTCCTGATAATGTATGGTTTCAGGATAACAAGTCGGGGAAGAACTTTGGATCAGGTTGTGTACAAGATGGTCTCTATGTTTTGGATGTTTTGGATAAGCAATCAGTCGGAATAGCTCACTCAGCAATGAGCACTAGTAGTATCAGTTCTATTTGGCATGCACGCTTGGGACATCCTCACTTGAAGGTTCTAAAGCTTGCTTTGCCAAATCTGAATATTATGGATGACGGATGTGAAGCTTGTATCTTAGGGAAGCATTGTAGAACTGTTTATCAAGACTCATCTACTGTTTATAATGAGTGCTTTGATCTAGTTCACTCTGATGTATGGACAGCTCCTTGTACTTCTAAAGATCAATATAAGTATTTTGTCTCCTTCATAGACGAGAAATCTAAGTACACATGGGTTACTTTGATGTCATCAAAGAGTAATGTTTTAGAAGCATTCTCTAAGTTCTACAACTATGTGATGACTCAGTTTGGAGTTAAGATTAAAACTCTAAGAAGTGATAATGGTGGTGAGTACATAAACAGCAAGTTTAAGGAGTTTGTGAGCAACCAGGGCATTGTTCATCAAACATCCTGTGCTTATACTCCTCAGCAGAATGGAGTGGCAGAAAGGAAAAATAGACATCTAATGGAGGTTGCAAGAACCATGATGTTTGAGAGGAATGTTCCTAAAAGGTTTTGGGGGGATGCAGTGATGACTGCTTGTTATCTCATTAACAGGCTACCCACCAAGAACCTTGAGAATGCATCTCCATATGAGATTTTGCATAAGGCAAAACCTGTCATTGATCACTTGAGAGTGTTTGGTTGTGTGTGTTACGTATTTGTACCAGAAGCTCAAAGGAACAAGTTGGAGCCTAAGAGTATCAAGTGTATGTTTATTGGGTACTCACCTACTCAAAAGGGTTACAAATGCTATGATGTTGACACCAAGAGAACGTATATATCCAGGGAAGTCAAGTTTGATGAAGAGAAGGGATACTTTGGTAATGAAAATTGGGATGAGCTTAAAGATCTTGCTTCTTCCAACGGCAGAGCCACTATCTTGAAGCATATACTTGATGGTCTTACTACTCTAGCTGGTCCACCAATGCCACCAACTAATAGTGCAGAGAGACATCAAGAAGCTCCAGTTGTTGATGAGGGTGGTGAAACAAGATCAGATGATAGTAGCACCAAAAGTGAAGGTGAAGCTGGTAGTCAAGATCATTCAAAAGCTTCTTCAGAAGAAGTGGATTCACCAATGGACAGTGAAGAAGGGGAATCTCACTTAGATGATGTTGTTTCATATTCTCTAGAAGATGTGGTGGCTGAAGAAGTTGAAGAGAAAGAAACAGGAGAGACTGAGGTTGTTCAGCCTCTAAGAAGAAGTGAGAGGTTGAAGTCTGGGCCTGAGAACTGGAAGAACACAAGAGTTTACTACAACAATGAGGCTGTTGCTTATCCTATACAAGCAGTGTGTTCTCTTGCCTTCTTGCCATCTGATTATCAAGCCTTTCTGGCCAAGGTTGAGCAGAACCAGATTCCTAGAAGTTATGAGGAGGCAAAGGATAAAAAGGAGTGGGTTGATGCTATTAGTGATGAAAGAAGTGCTATGGAGCGCAATCATACATGGGATGTGGAGGTGCTCCCAGAAGGAAAGAGAGCGGTGAGTTCTAGATGGATATTCACTATCAAGTACAAGAGTGATGGGGAGATAAAGAGGTACAAAGCTCGCCTAGTAGCAAGAGGATTTACTCAAACTTATGGTGAGGATTTCACTGATACGTTTGCTCCAGTAGCTAAACTTCATACAGTGAGAGTGGTCCTCTCATTAGCTACAAATCTCTCGTGGGATCTATGGCAAATGGATGTGAAGAATGCGTTTCTTCAAGGGGAACTCAAAGAAGAGGTATATATGATTCCTCCACCTGGTCTTGATGACATTGTTGAATCTGGAAAGGTTCTAAGGCTGAGAAAAGCAATATATGGTCTGAAACAGTCGCCAAGGGCTTGGTATCACAAGTTGAGTTCTACTCTCATACAGTATGGGTTTAAGAAATCTCACTCTGATCATACTTTGTTTACTCTGCGAAGCTCTAGAGGGATTGTTGTGGTACTAGTCTATGTGGATGATATCATCATTTCAGGTGATGACAAGGAAGGTATTCAAAACACCAAAGCCTTTCTTAAATCTGCCTTTGAGATTAAGGATCTTGGAGAGATGAAATACTTCCTAGGGATTGAAGTTTGTAGATTACCAGAGGGCCTCTTCTTATCTCAAAGAAAGTATACTCTTGATCTTTTGAGAGAAACTGGTAAGCTTGGAGCGAAACCAGCTAAGCCTCCACTTGAAGATGGCTACAAGGTTAACCGAAAGGGGGAGAAAGCTGATGAGAGTTTCAAGGATGTTGGTTTGTATAGAAGAACTGTCGGGGAGGCTGATGTATCTCACCCTTACAAGACCAGATCTCTGTTTTGCCTTGAATCAAGTGTGTCAACATATGCAGGCTCCAACAGTGTATCATTGGAGTATGGTGGAGCGAATTTTGAGATATCTTAAAGGGACACCTGGTCAAGGTATTTGGATGGGAAAGAATGATAATACAGAGATTGTAGGTTACTGTGATGCTGATTGGGCTGGTGATAGAACAGATAGAAAGTCTACCACTGGTTATTGCACTTTCATTGGAGGGAATTTGGTTACTTGGAAGACAAAGAAGCAGAAAGTGGTCTCGTGTTCAAGTGCAGAAGCGGAGTATAGAGCTATGAGGAAGCTTACGAATGAACTGACTTGGCTCAAAGCTCTTCTCAAAGACCTTGGGATTGAACAATCTGGCCCGATTACTATGCATTGTGATAATCAGTCAGCTATACATATTGCCAACAATTCTGTGTTTCATGAGAGGACCAAACATGTGGAGATCGATTGTCACAAGGTTCGTGAAAAGATTGAAGATGGTACTATATTACCTTGCTACACAAGAAGTGAGGATCAGTTGGCAGATATCTTCACCAAGGCGGCAACTCTCAAGGTTTGCAACTCTATCTATGGCAGACTTGGTCTCGTGAATCTTACTCGGCCTAACTCATGAACATCATACTCTTTTTCCTTGACATAGTTTTCTCCCAAGTGGTTTTTCTATGTTAAGGTTTTAATGAGGTGATGCTTCATGAGTTTCCAAACTTAGCCATCTGATCTGTTGGCTAAGTTTGAGGGGGAGTATTGATTCTTATTGATTCTTATTGATTCTTATTGTTTCTTATTGGGTATGGATTATTTGTAATCTTTAGTTGTAAGCCCAAGTAATTTGGTTTAATAAGCCCAAGTCATTTGTAATCTTTATTTAAAACTCTTTGTAATCTTTTATTGAAAGGTAATGAAAATATCTTCATCTTCTCCATCTCTCTAGAAACTTCTCCATTCTCTCTTGATCTCAAGTTCTGATTGTGTTTGTTCTTGAGCAAGATCAATCTTTATCTTCAGAATCTGACATCCATCATACTCCCCCTCAATATTAACTTCCGGCTCCTCTTGAGGCTGTCCCTCATTGCCTTCCATAGGTGGAGTATGTGGTTGGGTGGTGACCGAAGATGATCCATTCCCAAGGTGGTCCAATAGGAATCTAAGACTCTCATTCCGGTCAACCGAGGTAGCTAAGTCCTTCAAGCTCTCCCAATCCCTTTCCCCGTAGTATCCTTGTTCTTCAAGGAACTTCACATCACGTGAGACATAGATTCGGTTGTTGATAGGATCAAAACACTTGTACCCCTTTTGCGTTGTAGAATACCCAAGGAACATACACTTGATGCTTTTCGGCTCAAGCTTGTTCCTAAGCTCTCCTGGAACTAAGACAAAACAAACACACCCAAAAACCTTTAGATGTTCAAAAAAGGGTTTAGTTTTGTTAAGTACCTGAAAGGGAGATATGTCCTCTAAGACTTGAGTTGGTGTGCGGTTGATAAGATAGCATGCTAACATAACCGCATCTCCCCAATATCTCTTCGGAACGTTGTGGTGAAACATCATTGATCTTGACACCTCCATAAGATGTCGATTCTTCCTCTCCGCCACTCCATTTTGTTGTGGGTTATATGGACAGCTTGTTTGATGCACAATCCCATGTTTAGCGAAATGCTCCTTAAGTTTATGGCTTGTATATTCCCCACCATTATCTGTTCTAAACACTTTGATCTTGGCATTATAATGGTTAGTGATGTAATGTTGGAAGTTAAGAAATGCATCAAACACCCTATCTTTAGATGGAAGTAAAGTGACCCATGTATATTTTGATTTCTCATCTATAAATGTCACAAAATACTTGTTTTTATCTCTAGATAAGCATGGTGATGTCCAAACATCCGACTGAACCAAATCAAAGCAATGTTCATAAACAGTAGATGATTTAGGGAAAACGGTTTTACAATGTTTACCAAGAATACAAGCTTCACAACTAGAGTAACCAAAAGAAACATTCGGTAACATGAGTTTAAGAGCACGTGAATGAGGATGACCTATTCTAGCGTGCCACAATTTATTCGAAGTTGCATCTAAACTAGAGCTAAAATGCGAACGATATGAAGTGATCGGTGCAAAATTCTCTAAAACGTAGAGATCATCTTTAGTTCCCCCTTCTCCGATTACTTTACCGGAGTCAATATCCTGAAAAAATACCTCATTAGGACCAAATATTGCATAACAATTAAGGTCATTAGTGGTTCTTTTAACGGATAACAAATTCGATGTGAACTTAGGCATATAAAGAGCTTTAGATTTTTTATCAAATAACTTCAGATTGCCTATCCCTTTAATGGGTACTCTATCTCCATTAGCAATTAGCACATTTCCTTTAGCGGGTTCTATATTGTCTAGCAAATTCGGATTACTAACCATATGGTGTGAAGCACCCGAATCAACAATTAGAGAGCTAGAAGGTCTATGTGTGAATAAACTATATGGAGTTTGAGTTATAAGGTTGATACTAGATTCCTTGAATGTAGCAAATGACTTCATGAGGGCTTCCAAGTCTGATTTCCTCACGTACTCCCCATGAGCTCTATTCTCCTCTTGTCTTGAAGAACCGGCCTGTCCATGATCATCTTTTGGATTGGCTTGAGTAACATTGGCTCTTGGAATCCTTGGTCCGTTGAGGTGGCTTGGTTTGAGATGTGGGTGAAGAATCCAACATTGCTCCTTTGAGTGTCCCTTCTTCTTGCAATGTTCACACATCTTCCATTTCCTTTCATCGAATCCCTTGTAGATGCCCTTGTTGGCTGTAGGTAGTTCTCCTCTGCCCCCAAACAAACCGAGAAACCCTTGCTCCCTTTGGATTTGAGCACACACATCATCAAGACTAGGTAGCTTCTCCGCACGTAGAATGTGCTTGGTAAGATCATTGAAAGCTGGATTGAGAGTAAGGAGCAAACCAAAGACCTTGTCTTGTTCCCTCCTTTCGTTGATTACATCCATATCCATAGAGTTAGGCCTAAGCATGTCAAGTTCTGCCCATAGTGAACGAAACTTACCAAAGTGCTGTGTAAACTCCAAGTTTTCTTGGCTTAACTCATTGATTGCCTTCTTTACTTCAAACACCCTAGTGAGATTAGATGTGTTTCCATACACATTCTTGAGGGTAGACCAAAGATCAGCTGCTGTCTCACAGTAAGAGTAGGCTTCTAAGAGTGGAGTATCAAGAGAGTTTTGAAGAATGGCCAGCACCATTTGATCCTCTTGAACCCATTTCTCTTTCGCAACAAGCTTCTCATCGATTGTATCTTCATCATCACTACTAGAATACTCCTTAAACACTCTTGAACCATCAACAAATCCCCATAGACCTCTACCACAAAGAGCTGTTTTTGTTGTTCTAGCCCAAAGGAGATAGTTTCATCCTTTTAACATAACTGGAATTGCTAAAGCTTTAGAATTCTCCATGTTTCCAGTACTAAAGTTCATTCCTTTCTAGCTAAAACCAACCGAAACCTCTTAAAGATGACAGCTTTCTCCACAAATAGAAGGAATCACTACAAACAGATGGAAAGAAGTAACCTTTGAACTTGAAAGTGAAAGAATTATTGAGAATAAGAGTGAGATTGAGAGAAAAGAAGAGTAGTGAAGAACAATGAAGAGTATGGAAGAGTTATGTAACCATGGAGAGTAAAAAGAGTAAAAGATTTTATTTCATCATCAAGAGATCCTTTACACAATCATTAAACAGCCTATTTATAGAAAAGAAACAATAGGTCTAAGGAAAAATCAGCTCAAACGGTCGGATAAGCATTTTGGTGCGTGAAGGTAAGGGCTGCCCGTACAGTCGTCGTACCGCGGGACGAGAGTGGGACGCGTCACTACGTACCGGGACCGTTCCGCGTCTGGATGCATCAGGAAGGACGAAACGACGCCGTTCCTGGATAACACGCGGGTGGATCCGCGTGTTTATCCGAATGGAGATCCGACCCGCTTCACTGACCCGTTGCTGCGTTTGTTCCGCGACTCGGACTTCCCTCGTCGCCACTCGTCCCGCAGATCGAAGGATACTCGATGCCGCGTGCTGATCCGCGTATCGTTCAGTCCCAATTCTTCCCGCATACTGATCCGCGCCTGGCGTCGATGCCACTCGTACCGCGGGTCAGTTTTCAACGTCCCGCGTTCCGAGTAAGTCGATCCGCGGTTTCATATTTCCGACCCGAATTTATTCACTTCTTTATTTATTTCCCTTAGTCCCAATGTGAGTCCTAAGGTCAATACTCCCCCTCAAGTTAAACATAAAGAATTTATGCTTAACTTGGAGACTCACAACCATCACCTCATTAAAAACCTTATCAAAGAAAACCACGTGGGACAAAACTTTGATAAGGGAAAAAGAGTGTGATGATTGCAAGTAAGGGGTCTTCTCATGGATGTGTGAGATCCACAAGTCCTAGTTTGCCCAAAATGTTATTGCAAACCTTAAGACTTGCGGATTTAGTGAACACATCCGCTAGTTGTTCCTCACTCCTTGTAAAGCACGGTAGCGTCCATCCTTGCTCAATCTTTTCTCGAACTTTGTGGCAATCTATCTCAATGTGCTTCGTCCTCTCATGGAATACCGAGTTCGTAGCAATGTGAATCGCAGCTTGGTTATCACAATGCATTATCATCGGCTTATCCGTTTCAATCCCCAAGTGAGCCAAGATTCCTCTCAACCAAGTAAGCTCGTTGGTCAACTTTTTCATGGCTCTATACTCGGCTTCCGCACTTGAGCATGATACCTCCTTTTGCTTCTTAGTCCTCCATGTTACCAAGTTCCCACCAATGAACGTGCAATATCCAGTTGTCGATCTTCTATCGTTTCTATCACCGGCCCAATCCGCATCACAATAACCAACCACATCGGAACTTTCATTCTTTCCCATCCAAACTCCTAAACCCGGACTAGCTTTCAAGTATCTAAGGATCCTCTCAACCATTTGCCAATGATACACCGTTGGTTTTTGCATATGTTGGCTAATTTGGTTAACCGCAAAACTTATATCCGGTCTTGTGAGGCACAAATAGATCAACTTTCCCACAAGCCTTCTATATCTTGATGGATCCTCGTATGGTTCATTATCTTTCTCCCCCTTTCGAATGCCTTTATATCCTTCTTCTAATGGGGTTTTAGCCGGTTTAGCTCCAAGCTTTCCTGTCTCTTTCAACAAATCCAATGTATACTTCCTTTGGGAAATATGCAAACCATTCTTGAACCTACACACTTCAATCCCAAGAAAGTATTTTACTTCTCCGAGGTCTTTCATCTCAAACGTCGAGTTAAGAAAGTCCTTTGTGTCTTGAATCCCTTTCGTATCACTCCCGGATATGATCATATCATCCACATAGATCAAAACCACAACTATCCCATTCGGTCCTTGAAGAGTAAAAAGGGTATGATCTAGCTCACATTTCTTGAATCCTCTATCCTTGAGTGTTGAGCTAAGTTTCTTGTACCAAGCTCTAGGTGATTGTTTTAAACCGTAGATAGCCTTGTTGAGCTTGAGAACCTTCCCGGGAGTTATAGAGGTCTCAAGACCGGGTGGTGGCGTCATATATACTTCTTCCTCAAGGTCGCCTTGTAAGAAAGCATTTTTAACGTCCATTTGCCAAAGATCCCAATCTAAGTTTGCCGCCAAAGAGAACACAACTCTCACCGTGTTGAGCTTTGCTACCGGGGCAAATGTATCCGTGTAATCATCTCCGTATGTTTGAGTGAATCCTCTAGCCACCAACCGAGCCTTATATCTGTCAAGATCTCCATTGCTCAAGTACTTTATTGTAAATATCCATTTGGAGCTCACGGTTCTCTTGCCTTCGGGGAGATCGGCTTCATTCCAAGTATGATTCTTAACCATAGCTCCAACCTCATCATCTACCGCTTCAGCCCAATGCTTGTCTTCCATAGCTTCCTCGAATATCTTAGGGATTGTATACTCTTCTATCTTTGTCACAAACGCCCTATGAGAAGAAGGTAGAAGGGCGATCGAACACACAGCTTGAATCGGATGAGCTACGGCCTCATTGTTGTAGTAAACACGGCTCTCTTTCCATTGAGAGGGATCCTTTCTTAGTCTTGTACTTTTTCGCAAAACCGGTTCTTGAATTACTTCCTCCGGAGTTTCTTCTTCAATAATCCCTTGGTCTTGTTCTTGAACTTCTACCTCCGGACTTCCATACACATGAATCACTTGCTCTTGTTCTAACTCAACCGGAACCTCATCATGATTGTCTTCCCCTTGAATCAGTTCTTGAATCTCTTCTTCTTGACTTATTCCTTGAACGCTTTCTTCTTGAGCTATAGGATGATTCTCTTGGTTTCCAATTTTGTCTCTTGGCTCATGATTCCCAAGATTTTGAAGAAGGAATCGTAAATGAGAGCCAAGGTCCGACGGTGTTGCCATATCACTCAAATCTCCTCGGTCTTTAACCCCATAAAACCCTTGCTCTTCTATGAACTTTCACATCTCTAGAGACATAAGTTTTTCTTGAACTCGGATCATAACACTTATACCCCTTTTGCGTTGTTGAATACCCGAGAAATATGCATCTTGTGCTCTTTGCTTCTAGCTTGTCCCTTAATTCCCTAGGCACCAACACAAAACAAACACACCCAAATACTCTCAAGTGATTAAGGAAGGGTTTTTCTTTAGTGAGTACCTCATATGGAGAGACATCCTCAAGGACCTTGGTTGGTGTCCGATTGATTAGATAACATGCGGTCATGACCGCATCTCCCCAAAAACGCCTTGGCACATTCATGTGGAACATCATGGCTCTTGAAACTTCCATTAGGTGGCGATTCTTTCGTTCGGCCACTCCATTTTGTTGTGGTGTGTATGGACAAGTCGTTTGATGCACAATGCCAAGCTTAGATAGGTGTTCTTTAAATCGGTTGCTCATGTATTCACCTCCATTATCTGTTCTAAATATCTTAATCTTGGCATGATATTGGTTAGCAATATAGGTTTGAAAATTCACAAATGCATCAAAAACTCTATCTTTAGAGGGTAAAAGAGTAATCCATGTGTATTTTGATTTTTCATCAATGAATGTGACAAAGTATTTATTATTATCTCTAGATGAGCAAGGTGAGGTCCAAACATCCGAATGCACAAGATCAAAGCAATTAGCATAAACGGTAGAAGACTTAGTGAAAACGGATTTGCAATGTTTTCCGAGAATACAAGATTCACAAGTAGAGTGATCAAAGACAACATTTGGGAACATTATTTCAAGGGCCCGAGAATGGGGATGTCCTACTCTAGCATGCCATATTGCATTATTAGCTTTTCCTAAACAAGTTTGAAATGTAAAAACACTAGATGAGCTTGGTGATAAATCTTCTAAGACATAGAGATCATCCTTGGTACCACCACCTCCTATCACTTTTCCGGATTCAATATCCTGAAAATGGAAGTCATTAGGACCAAAGATTGCATAACAATTCAAATCACTAGTCATCCTTTTAACCGAAAGCAAGTTTGATTCAAAATTTGGCATGTAAAAAGCTTTAGAGTTTTTATTAAATAGATTCAAGTTCCCAATTCCTTTGATCGGTATATTATCACCATTAGCAATCATCACATTTCCTCTAGAAGGTTCAAGTTTATCAAGTAAGTTCAAGTTACTAATCATATGATGAGAGGCTCCCGAATCTACCACAAGATAATCACTAGGCTTACGGGTATAGAATGTTTTACCGGATTCTTTGAGCGAGGCAATAGACTTGATGAGAGATTCCAAGTCGGATTTCCTTACATAGTCGGCTTGATTACCTTCTTCTCCTTGCTTCGAGGACCCGGTCCCTCCGTGATCTTGTTTGACCGATGCTCCGTTAGCTCGTGATCCCTTGTAGTTGTTGTAATTCGGATTAGTTCCTCTTGGAGTATAGAGATGAGGGTGGAGAACCCAACATTTATCCTTGGTATGGCCTTCCTTCTTACAATGATCACATTTGAGATGTGGGTTGCGATATCGACTTGTTCCCCCATTCTTCCGGTTGTCATACCGGTTATATGTTCCTTGGTTAGCCATGTGAAGCTCCCCCTTTCCTCCGAACAGCCCTTGTGATCCTTGCTCCTTTTGGATTTGAGAACACACATCATCAAGGCTTGGTAACTCATCGGAACGGAGGATGTGCTTGATGAGATCATTGTACACCGGATTCAAGGTGAGAAGAAGGCCAAAGACCTTGTCTTGTTCCCTTCGTTTATTGAGCACCACCGGATCCATAGAGCTAGGCCTTAGCATCTCAAGCTCAGCCCACAAAGATCGATATTTTCCAAAGTGTTTAGTGAACTCCATATCCTCTTGATTAAGCTCATTGAGAGCTTTCTTAACCTCAAACACCCTAGTAAGATTTGAGACATTACCATAGACATTCTTGAGAGTTTCCCATAACTCATTCGCCGTTTCACAATAGGAGTAAGCCTCAAGGATCGACGCTTCCAAACCATTTTGAAGAATAGCTAGAACGGTTTGATCTTCTTGATACCACTTGGCCGCCGCTAGTCTAGTCTCCTCATCTTCCTCCTCGTCCGATGAAGGGTCATGGACGGCTTCTCTAAGAGATAGATCAATATGACTCCACAAGCCACGGCCACTCAAAGCGGTCTTAGTAGTTCTCGACCAAAGAAGATAGTTTCCTCCTTTAAGAATCACCGGAACAACGAACGGTTTGGTAGTCTCGAGAGTGTTCATCATTTTGAGAGTAGAGATGTTAAACGAACCGGTCAAAGGTGAAAGCTTTAAGCTTTAAGAAAACCGGATCCAAGATGAAAGCTTTAAGCTTTAAAAGGAGAAAGCTTAGAGCTTTTGAGAGATTTACGATGAAAGCTAGAGCTTTTGAAAGATTTAAAGATGAAAGTTTCGGATTATATATGTTAAGCTAAGCGCATAAGATCCAAAGCTAGAGCTTTTGAGAGATTAAAGATGAAAGCTAGAGCTTTTGAAAGATTTAAAGATGAAAGTTTCGGATTATATATGTTAAGCTAAGCGCATAAGAAAGATTAACACTTTCTTATGACGATTCAACCTAACAAGATTAAAATCCCAAGAGCTTTGCTCTGATACCATGAAAGAATTATTGAGAATAAGAGTGAGATTGAGAGAAAAGAAGAGTAGTGAAGAACAATGAAGAGTATGGAAGAGTTATGTAACCATGGAGAGTAAAAAGAGTAAAAGATTTTATTTCATCATCAAGAGATCCTTTACACAATCATTAAACAGCCTATTTATAGAAAAGAAACAATAGGTCTAAGGAAAAATCAGCTCAAACGGTCGGATAAGCATTTTGGTGCGTGAAGGTAAGGGCTGCCCGTACAGTCGTCGTACCGCGGGACGAGAGTGGGACGCGTCACTACGTACCGGGACCGTTCCGCGTCTGGATGCATCAGGAAGGACGAAACGACGCCGTTCCTGGATAACACGCGGGTGGATCCGCGTGTTTATCCGAATGGAGATCCGACCCGCTTCACTGACCCGTTGCTGCGTTTGTTCCGCGACTCGGACTTCCCTCGTCGCCACTCGTCCCGCGGATCGAAGGATACTCGATGCCGCGTGCTGATCCGCGTATCGTTCAGTCCCAATTCTTCCCACATACTGATCCGCGCCTGGCGTCGATGCCACTCGTACCGCGGGTCAGTTTTCAACGTCCCGCGTTCCGAGTAAGTCGATCCGCGGTTTCATATTTCCGACCCGAATTTATTCACTTCTTTATTTATTTCCCTTAGTCCCAATGTGAGTCCTAAGGTCAATAGAAAGCTGAAGATCGAGTAGATGCTGAGCTCAGTCTGAGCTGAGTCTCCAAAGGACACGAACAGAGAATGAATCCAAGCTAACTCCTTGAAGAACACGACCAAAATCTTTGTGAACCGAAGAGAACTCAATAGAACAGTAACCAGAGGATTTAGAGTAGATTAAGAAAAGATTTAAGAAGAATACTGAGACTAGATAGGATCTAGCTCTGATACCATGTTCATATTTACGGAAATTAGAGAGTAAGAATGAAAGATTAAGAGAAGATTATAGAGAAACCATTTTTATTCATTATAAGATTCTGATCAGATTACAACAATAAGAGAAAGAATACAACTTTATATAAGAGGATTAGGACGTGAAAGGATAAGCTTTTGGATAAGAGTTTTGACTGTCCTTTGCTTTAGGTGATGACTCACTCCCTCCTTTGATCAGAACTGAATCGAGACACAATAAGGACCAGATGCATAACGGCTAGTTTGGAGGAGGTTCCCGCCACAATCTAAACCTCCTTTGAACTCTGATTAGAGATAATCAAGTTCACATTGATCAATACTTAGGATGGTTGAATGTGCTAAGATTAGTAGGTTCGAAATCTTAGAAGTTGCGTAATAGATCGATTTGCAAACTGAGTTTGGCTTTGAAATAAACTTTCAAGTTTATATGCTTAAATTGTTGAGCCTAGTGATGTAAGGAGGATTGTTAAGCCTAGTAATGTGGAGGACTCGGTCAAGTGCAATCGGTCTGATGGCTCGGAGAAGAAAAGTCAAAGACTTAAGTTGAGTTTGAGTCAATGGTTGGAAGTCTTCAAAGCCAAGTCTTCTCAAGTGACAAAAGATAACTTAAGAGCTAGGTAAGAGCAAGTGGACAAGAGGGTGGATCAGATTTTAAAGAAGATATTTGTGATTAGTTGTTTAATCATATTTCTTAGATATTTGTTAGATATTTGTAATAGAGTTAGTATAAGTATCAGTTGTAAGATCTGAAAACTAATAAGAGAAAAATTCAGAAATATCTCTCTATCTCTCTAAACAATCAAACATTAAACTTTCTCCTCCCTCTCTATGTTTTGGACGTGAGTTTTAGGAGAAGATTAGGAGAGTTTGATTCACAAAACTACATGGTATCAGAGCAGGTTTAGGATCTTGAAGTTCTGAAGTTTATTTTCTCTTGAAGCATGGATACTAATCAGAAGAACGTTGTTATTCCGGTGGTACTCAAAGGAACAAATTACTTGTTGTGGTCTAGGACCACCAAGACAGCTCTAAGAAGTCGTGGACTATGGGGATATGTAGATCCTCAAGTGGAGTCCATCGACAAAGGATCAGCTGTGGAAGTAGGAAGTCGTGTGGCTACTGGTTCGTATGCTGGTGTGGCCGCTGGTGTGGCTCCTGGTGTAGCTGCTAGTGTGGCTGCCGGTGTGGCTGCTGCGAAAGAAGAAAGCAAGACGGAACAGGAAGATCAGTTTGTGTTAGCTGCTCTTCAAAGTTCTCTTGAGCCAGCAATACTTGCAGCCTACTCTTATGCTGAGACGGCTAGAGAACTATGGAAGACTCTGTTAGGAGTCTATGGGAACATGTCAAATGTTTCTAGGATTTTTGAAGTGAAGAAAGCCTTGAATGAAATCAAACAAGGAGATAGAGTCTTCAAGGATTTTTTTGGAGAATATAGAGGACTGTGGGCTGAGCTGGAACTCCTTAGGCCACAAACTACAGATGCAAAGGAGCTAAGTGAGAGGCGTGACCAAGACCTGGTCTTCGGACTTCTTCTTAGTCTCAATGGATCCTTCAAGGAGTTCATCCATCACATCTTGAGGTTTGACAAACTCCCTAGCTTTACTGAAGTGTGTATGCAGATTCAAAGGGAAGAAGGCTCAAGGGGCTTGTTTGGTCAACCAAGTGAAGTGGCTCATGCTGTAAAAGAAGTGGCTCAGTTTGGAGGCCAAGTTGGAGGAAAAGAATATCCACAAGTGGATAAAAGGAAATTTGAGTGTGAGCACTGCAAGATGAAAGGCCACACTAAGGAGAAGTGTTGGACTTTGTATCCACACCTTAAACCAAAGAGGATAAGGGAAGGAGGTCCTCCGTGGGAAGATACTAGGAGTTTTGAGGGTTCAGCTCTGTGGCGTGGAAATAGACTCAATGGGTCTGACCGAGCTGGTCCATCGAGCTCTAGTAAACCTAGCTCCTATATGGGATCAGTCTCTGTGGCAGCTGGAGAAGACGTGGGGAAGAAGTATGACTTGGAGGAGCTGATTAGGAGTCTCTCCGAATTTACCAAGTCTGGTAAGACTCTCTCTGATTGGGGTAAGAGTTTATTTGCTGAAAAAACATATGGGGAATTGATTGTTGACTCAGGAGCTTCCCATCATATGATTAAGGATATTGGAATTCTTAGGAATGTTAATCAAGGAGAGTACTTAAGAGTGATAAACATCTCTTAAGTTACTAGAGTGTGTCCGAGACTTGGTAAATGATGGTCTAGTGCGGTCATGCCTTGGAGAAGCTAGGCCGCACCAAAGAGAGTCGAGGATGCACCAAAGAGAGTCTAGGCCGCATCAATGGAGTAACGGTCTAGGGCGGTCTTGTGGCAGTCTAGTAAAATCATGACTTGGTTAAGCTAGGGCGCATGAGAAGACTCGCGGAACGGTACGGGAAAGACTTGACCCGCGGGATGGATGGATGCTCGACCCGCGGGAAGACTTGGCATCGAAGAAGCCCGATACGCGGGACGAAGAACCGAGGCGCGGATAAATTCAAAGGAGATGCGAAATGTGGCGGGAATCATCTCGAATATGACCGTTATGTTCCTAGACCAGATTGTGTCTAGGTGCATTCATCAACAAAGGAGGGAATAAAGCAAAGGACAACCTTATCATCAACCTTATCTTTATCTTCCTTTTACATAAAGCAAATGTGCTTTATGATCTGATCCTAATGATCCCAACGTTCATATTTTGCTCTTCTCTATATATATTTGTAATCTTTCATTTGTAAACTTAAGCTGAACTTAATAAAATACATAACAAAAGGTTGCTTCATTCTGATTTGTTCTTCACTCAAATACTCTCAAATCAGTCTTAATAATGTAGTCCTAGAGTGTAAAACGTTTATGGGTTTGGTTCCTTTGGATCAGACTCCATTCTTCACACAATACTCACTTAAATCACTCTAGGCTACTAATCTATTCATGGGTTGAATCTGTTCAAAGACTCCCAAATTCTAACATGGTATCAGAGCATAAGCTCTTGGGTTGTTAGATTGAATCGTTATAAGGAGGTTTTCATTCTCCTTATGCGCTTAATCTAACACACATTCTAATGATTCCGCTGTGCTTGTGTTGAAGAGATGCTTTGAAAAAATCTCTTCTTTGGTTATTCTTTGGTTGATGTTTGATGTTGAAACTCAGATCTATTGCTCGGAGAAAGCTAGGTCTGAGCTGTAGGGAAAGAAGAAGAAGAAAGCTCAAAGCTTTCCCATGAAGATTGAAGAAGAAATCTTGAAGCTTTCAAGAAGAAAGAAGAAGAAGGACGAAGAAGAAGCTCACGGATTGGGAGACGTCCTAATCTATGGAGAAAAGCTCGTTCCTTTGAAGAAGAAGCTCAAAAGAAGAGGATGAAGTCCTTCCACCTCTAGAGCTCGTTGTTTGGCCCGGTTCATCATCACGTGGAGAATGAGAGAAGAACTCTCACCATGGAGCCGGTTCGTTGTTCAAGTAAGCTACAAGAGATTGAGATGCTTGATTGTGAAAATCCAAGTGTCTTTGAAGCTTGGTCGCTAGTGTGAGGTAAATGGGAATTAAAGGGAAGAAAATCATGAAGAAGCTCCCTCCCATGAAGCCACGGATGTGTTGTCTCTCAAGAAGCCTAAAGTTGGTGCGGCTAGATGAAGGAAGGATCATCGGTGTACAAGTGAAGAGGAGAAGAATGAAATTGGAGATGCTCAAATGGAGACCCTTGGAGAGGAGATCATTCAGCCAAATGGGATTCAAACCTTGGAATGCTTATTTGGGTTATTTCCTATCCTTATTTGCTTGGTGAACCGATTCAAAATGAATCCATGATCTAGCTAAAGAGAAACCCATACATGAGAATAGAGAATACCCCTAAATCTACCCCTTTCTTATTCTTCAAAATCTTTATATTCTCTAAAATCTCTACAAATCTTTATAATCTCTATATTCTCTAGTTCTCTATTCTCAAACAGTTTGGTACCTAGCCTAAACACTAATCAAACACTCACCTAAATCCCTTAAAGCTCTTGGTTACTCTCGGTTTGTGTGATGAACTCTTGTGTGAGATTCCTCTCGGTCCAAGACCTTTCTCTTGATCGAAACTCGTCTTAAGTGTGAAGCATGGTTACTCTCGATTCCTTATTCTCTCGGGTTGACTATGATTGAGCATTTGAGGTCCATTCTTGTGGTGAAAAACATTGTGAGAAAGATTGGTGTTGATAACATTGATTGGATGGGAAACATTGATGAGAATGGTTGGATTGCTTGGTGTTGTGCCTTTGGTATGTTTTTGTAGCGGTTCTTGTTTGATTGAGCTATGGAACCGATGCACACTCAAGCTACCCAAGAAGATGTAACTAGTCTTTGAAGGTCAATCTTGAAGCCGTGAGTGGTGAGGAAGGGTTGATTAAGCCAATGTTTTGACGGTTTTCCGAAAGCTAATAAGAGATTGAGAGGCTTCGGATGGCGATTAGGCATTGCATTGAGAAAGGTTACATAGGCTTGGAATTCAAGAAGCGACGAAAGGAAGAAATGGTACTTGGTTGTGGTAACCGAAAGGAGCAAGAGGAAACCGTGAGAAGAAGATTGAAGCTTAGGGTTGATTGATTCAAAGGGTGTGAAAGGAAGATGTGAAAGGCGGTCCAAGTCACACTAGTGTGTTGCGTGAATGGAGGAGAACTCACGAGGGTGTATGGCTATCAAGCACAAGGACCCGAAAACTCTACCAAGGAGTGAATGGAGGAGAAATCACAAGGTGAAATGGCGTGAAGCTCAAGGAACCGAAAACTCCACCACTTGGATCTTCTTTGATCCAATCCGAACATCACAAGGCTGTTCCTAAACCCTTACTCAATTTTTTTAACTTGGTTCATTGATTGCTAGTTCGATTCATGAGTTGATTGATTTGCATATACTTTAAGCTATCTCTTGTTTGAATCTTTTGCAAGGTTTAAGGGGGAGAAGGATGGAGCAAATCAACGACTATGCTGGAGCATCAAGGCCGAGGATCAAAGAGGCGTAATTCAACGCCAAGTCCAATCTTAGTCTTGTGATTCACGACGACTAAGCTTGAGGGGGAGTATTAGGGAGGAAGCTTGAAGATGGAGGCAAGACCGAGGCAAGCAAAGGAGGAGCCGAAGGGAAGCTCGAGGAAGGAGAGCAACCGAGGAGGATCTATGTGAAGCCGAGGTGTAGCCGAATAGAAGACCTTGATTGAATTCCCCTAGAACATTGAGTTGGTACTCTTTTTCCTTAGTAGAGTTTTATCCCAATGGGTTTTATCTACTAAGGTTTTAATGAGGCCTCTCCTTGTATCTCCAAGTCCACACTTCACTTTGTTGTGTATGAACTTGAGGGGGAATGTTAATCAAGGAGAGTACTTAAGAGTGATAAACATCTCTTAAGTTACTAGAGTGTGTCCGAGACTTGGTAAATGATGGTCTAGTGCGGTCATGCCTTGGAGAAGCTAGGCCGCACCAAAGAGAGTCGAGGACGCACCAAAGAGAGTCTAGGCCGCATAAATGGAGTAACGGTCTAGAGCGGTCTTGTGGCGGTCTAGTAAAATCATGACTTGGTTAAGCTAGGCCGCATGACAAGACTCGCGGAACGGTACGGGAAAGACTTGACCCGCGGGATGGATGGATGCTCGACCCGTGGGAAGACTTGGCATCGAAGAAGCCCGATACGTGAGACGAAGAACCGAGGCGCGGATCAGTTCAAAGGAGATGCGAAATGTGGCGGGAATCATCTCGAATATGACCGTTATGTTCCTAGACCAGATTGTGTCTAGGTGCATTCATCAACAAAGGAGGGAATAAAGCAAAGGACAACCTTATCATCAACCTTATCTTTATCTTCCTTTTACATAAAGCAAATGTGCTTTATGATCTGATCCTAATGATCCCAACGTTCATATTTTGCTCTTCTCTATATATATTTGTAATCTTTCATTTGTAAACTTAAGCTGAACTTAATAAAATACATAACAAAAGGTTGCTTCATTCTGATTTGTTCTTCACTCAAATACTCTCAAATCAGTCTTAATAATGTAGTCCTAGGGTGTAAAACGTTTATGGGTTTGGTTCCTTTGGATCAGACTCCATTCTTCACACAATACTCACTTAAATCACTCTAGGCTACTAATCTATTCATGGGTTGAATCTGTTCAAAGACTCCCAAATTCTAACAAAGAATGTTAAGGAACATCCTGGTAGTGTAGTGATTGCTGATGGGAGAACTGTCCCAATAGAGGGTATTGGTGACTTAGAGTTGTTTAAGAAGAAAACTAAGGCCTTATACATGCCTAGTTTTGCTTCTAACTTGCTATCTGTTCAAAAGACAACAAAGGATTTAGATTGCTTGGCTGTGTTTGGGTCTGATTTTGTTGAATTTCAGGACAGTAAGTCTAAGCAAGTGATAGGAGAAGGGAAGGTGGAGGAAGGTGCGTATGTACTAAAGGAAGGAAATGGTGCTGCTAAGTTTTTGTCCACCCATGAAGGGGGTGAAAGGAATTTTTGGCAGTGAATGCGGTTGGAGAAAGCCCAATATGGCATGCTCGCCTTGGTCACCCTAGTTCCAAGGTCCTCCAGTTGGTCTTACCCAACCTTGTTCAAAAGGATGAAGTGTGTGAATCATGTATTCTAGGAAAGCACAGTAGACAGCCTTTTCATGACTCATCTACTGTTTATGATGAAGTCTTTGCTCTTGTGCATTCTGATGTATGGACAGCACCATGTGTTAGAATTTGAGTGTTTACATTGTGTTTGTAGAGAATTTGGAGAGAAAACTAAAAGAGAGAATAATGAGTCTTTAACTCAAATTTTTATTAAGCTCATAAGATGTTATGTTTACAATGAGTAGAACAACATATATATATAGGCCCCTAAGGTCAATATGACCGTTGGGGATCAGAACAAATGGATGGAGGGATTGAATCCCAAAGTATGAAAGTGATGGGTCCACTTTTGTGCGGTCTGGCCTTCGTGTCGATCGACGTACGTTCGTGTCGATCGACACGACTCCAACGGTCGGATTCCAACGGTCGGATTATTTGAAATCGATGCCAAGTTTTTCCAGAGACGAGAGTGTCGATCGACATTCTTCCTTGTCGATCGACACTCCACTTCAAGGGAATTTCTTCGACCCGCGGGACGAGTGCCTCGATGCCAACCGTCCCGGATACTCGATGTGCGTCGTACTATACGTGTCGATCGACGCCACTCCTTGGTGTCGATCGACACTTTACTTCTTTTCTTGATTCGCCTTAGAGCGCCACTCACTTGATGCGGTTTCAACTCGTCTTCATGCGGCCTAGCTTCTCCAAGGTAAGGACACTCTAGGCCGCCACCGTTCATGCCTTGGATGTGAGTGGACTAAGCCGTTCCACCTTGTTTCACGTCTCGGTCTCCTCCGAGTTGCGTTCTGAGTCATTCCTCGTGCGGCCTCCTTCGTTCCTCATCCGGCCTCACTTCTTCTATACTTGAGTAGCCTAGAACGCCTCTTGACCATTCTTTCCCAATATTACACGAACATGACTTTCTTGGGTAACTTGGTTCCTTTACTTGAACACCAATGTGTTCTCCTTGTTTAACACTCCCCCGCAAGTTAATACGCAGTAGCACGAAGTATTAACTTGGAGACACAAGGAGAGACCTCATTAAAACCTTAGTGGGAAAACCCTTTGGGACAAAACCACACTAAGGAAAAAGAATATCTACTCCAAGGTCTTAAGGGTTTTAAACCAAGGTCTTGAGCTTCACCTCGGCTCCTCTTTGTTTCGCCTCGGTCTTGCTCTTCTTCTTTGAGCTTCGGCCTCAACTTATCCGTGATAGCTTCGGCCTTGCTTCTTCTCTTGAGTGACCTCTCTAATACTCCCCCGCACTCTTAGCCGTCGTGGAGATTGATGAACAAAGGCTAAGAGTGGAGTTTGTACTCGTCTTTGGCCTCTTGATAACTTCGGCCCATTTTTCGGGCAGTGGTATGTCTGTCGATCGACATGCAAGTGTGTCGATCGACACTCCTTCTTCATTCACACAATTTTGGACCCTCATGATCCCTTTTGAATTTGGTCGGGAAGAGCACTTGTCTCCATGTTTGTGAGGTCATTCATCACCTTCCACCAGTCATTCCTCTCCGCTTCTTGTGGCGGCTGTTCTTGGTGGTCATTTCACCCGTCTTTCCTCTCCACTTCTTTTGCGGCGGCTGTTCTTGGTGGCCATTGGTTCTAATCTCCAAACATGTGCTTCACCTCCTCCCCCGTATACACAACTTCAACCGATCCGGTTGTGCTTTGATAATTACTCTTGAAATTCGGAATTCTTCTCCACGGCTTGTTTTGAGGATTTGGAACGGCTCGTCGATTAGACAGCTACAAGTTCGGATTTTCCCTCTCGGGCTCGTCGATTATGTAGCCAACAGTTCGGATTTTCCTTTCCATCTCCTCCATGCTCGTGGTCTCCAAGTTTGTACAAGTCATGACCATAGAGAATAAGGGTTCCGGTCATAACTAACACAAACTCGGTTTCTTCTTTAGCTCAATTCCAGTCTTGAAATTCCAAGTCTCTTCTCAACCTTCCTTAACGCCAAGCCCAATACCGCCGAAGCCTCTCAATCTCTTTTAGCTCTTCGGAAGCCTCGAAACATTGGCTTGTTCAACAATACTTCACCATTCATGATTTTGGGCATCCTATTGGCCTCATGAATGACTTCAAGTTGACCTTCAAAGGCTAGATGCTTCTTCTTGGATTTCTTGAGTTTTAATTTCACCTTGCATGAACACCATAAACAAATTGAATTAGTCACCTTCAAACATTTAAGTTTAAAATCAATTCAATTTCATCATGATTTTAAACTTTCTATCTTCAATTTGTTTATAGGTTCCAATTTGTAAGCACAACATTTTCAATGGATTAAACATTTTTAATCAACCGGTTTTAATCCTAACCGGAATTCAAATTCAAATAAAATCAAATGGAGGGAAAGATTTAGAAACTCCCTCTTCTTCCAATTCGGATTGGAAGTATGAACATCATTGAAGCTTGATAGCTCCTTGAAGAATTTGGACCGGATGCATTTGCATACCACGGTCTTAAACTTGGCTTGGATACAACGTGATATTAAATGCACTCCGGGCCTATCACGGTTCTCGCCATCAACAATTTCCCATGATCCGGCTCCATGGTGAGAGTGCTCAAGATCCCATGAGTTCTCATTTTCCCACTTGTTTGAACCGGTCATTCATTGAGCTCCAAAGGGGGATCAATCTCCCATCACCTTCTTGTTTGAGCTTCTTTTCAACTAGCTCCAAAGGTAGGATCAATCTCCTTTACCTTCTTGTTTGAGCTTCATTGTCAAAATAGTAATCAAAGAGAATTAGTAACCGAGAGTTTGAAAGAATTAGTAACCGAGAGATTAAGTAACCGAGATTTAGTAACCAAGAGATTTTGAGTATCAAAGTATTTGAGAATAAGTGACCGAGAGATTTTAAGTATCCGAGAGATTTTGAGAAACCAAAGATTTTAGTAACCAAAGTATGAGTAACCGAGAGTTTGAAAGAATAAGTAACCGAGAGATTAGAGAGATTTGTAACCAAGTATTAAAACGTGATACCGGCATTTTCCATCGGTTCACTTCAAGAAACTCTCAAGTAAGCAATCTCAATCTCTTATTAGCTTACTTGGACAAAGATTTAACAAGAGCAACAAATGCCCACCAAGAATTTTAAACCAAGATTTTCAAAACCATTTTCTTTAAAATTCTGAATAAAACAAAACCTTTTGGTAACAAATTCCAAATTTTTCAAAACAAACATTTCAAATTCACTAGAATTTCTTCACAAAATCCGGTTTCAAATAAAACAAAGATTTTCAACATTTCTTTTAACATCAACACAACCCGGTTTTAAGAAAATCAAGACTTTAAAACTTTGAAATTGAAATTCTTCAACATTTGAAATCAAACATTTGAAATTCATTTAAAATCAACATTTTCAAAACCTTTTAAACAAAACTCTTACACCAAGAATTTTCAAATCAATTTCTTCAAAATTAAACAAAATCCGGTTTAAAGAACACAAACTTTAAACTTTTGAAATCACAATTTATCAAACATTTGAAATACTTGCAGCGGAAAAACAACTTAGAATTTGTGTTGGGGTAAGCGCATGAGAAAGATTGAAACTTCCTCATACCGATTCAACCCAACTCACCAAAGAAATCAAATTTTTCTCAACTTTTGAAAAATTCAAAACAAACCGAAACTCCAAATCTTCAATCCCAAGAGCTTATGCTCTGATACCATGTTAGAATTTGAGTGTTTACATTGTGTTTGTAGAGAATTTGGAGAGAAAACTAAAAGAGAGAATAATGAGTCTTTAACTCAAATTTTTATTAAGCTCATAAGATGTTATGTTTACAATGAGTAGAACAACATATATATAGGCCCCTAAGGTCAATATGACCGTTGGGGATCAGAACAAATGGATGGAGGGATTGAATCCCAAAGTATGAAAGTGATGGGTCCACTTTTGTGCGGTCTGGCCTTCGTGTCGATCGACGTACGTTCGTGTCGATCGACACGACTCCAACGGTCGGATTCCAACGGTCGGATTATTTGAAATCGATGCCAAGTTTTTCCAGAGACGAGAGTGTCGATCGACATTCTTCCTTGTCGATCGACACTCCACTTCAAGGGAATTTCTTCGACCCGCGGGACGAGTGCCTCGATGCCAACCGTCCCGGATACTCGATGTGCGTCGTACTATACGTGTTGATCGACGCCACTCCTTGGTGTCGATCGACACTCTACTTCTTTTCTTGATTCGCCTTAGAGCGCCACTCACTTGATGCGGTTTCAACTCGTCTTCATGCGGCCTAGCTTCTCCAAGGTAAGGACACTCTAGGCCGCCACCGTTCATGCCTTGGACGTGAGTGGACTAAGCCGTTCCACCTTGTTTCACGTCTCGGTCTCCTCCGAGTTGCGTTCTGAGTCATTCCTCGTGCGGCCTCCTTCGTTCCTCATCCGGCCTCACTTCTTCTATACTTGAGTAGCCTAGAACGCCTCTTGACCATTCTTTCCCAATATTACCCGAACATGACTTTCTTGGGTAACTTGGTTCCTTTACTTGAACACCAATGTGTTCTCCTTGTTTAACACCATGTTTCTCCAAGGATCAATATATGTATTTTGTTTCTTTTATTGATGAGAAATCCAAGTATACATGGGTGACTCTTCTGAGTACAAAGAGCCAAGTCTATGAATCATTTCTCAAATTCCATTCCAATGTTGCTACACAATTTGGAGCGAAAATAAAGATTTTGAGAAGTGATAATGGAGGAGAATACATCAGTGGACAGTTCAAAGAATTACTCAGTAAGCATGGAATTGTTCATCAAACTACTTGTCCTTATACTCCTCAGCAGAATGGGGTCTCTGAGAGGAAGAACAGACACATAATGGAGGTAGCAAGGACAATTATGTTTGAAAGGGGAGTTCCAAAACGTTTTTGGGGAGATGCTGTAATGACAGCAGTCTACTTGATCAACAGACTGCCCACGAACAATTTGAAGGGCAGGTCTCCATACGAGGTACTGCATAAGGAGAAACCAAGCATTGATCATTTGAGAGTGTTTGGATGCAAGTGCTTCGTCTTTCTACCTGAGGGGCAAAGAAGCAAGCTGGAAGCAAGAAGTGTTAAGTGTGTATTTGTGGGATATTCTCAAACTCAGAAAGGATACAGATGTTATTCTCCTGAGGAAAGGAGAGAATATGTATCAAGAGATGTGAAGTTTGAAGAACAAAGTGGGTACTTTGATGAGAAAGATCAGAATGGTTTAAAGGAAGTTGGGTTTCCTGGAATGGATAGAGCTCCAGACCTAGAAGTACCCATAGTAAGAGTTGATCATCACATGAGTGAATCAGAATCTTCAACATCTGACACACTGGAGTCATCACACCGAGTCTTCTCAGGATTTTAGCTCAGGGGGAGAAGATGAACCAAGTGTGAGTGAGCCGGTTCACTCAGCTGAAGAAGAGAGTATTGATGAAGAAACTCATGGAGAAGTGTCATCACCAATACAACTGCCTCTGAGAAGAAGTCAGAGACAAAGGTATTCTCCTAGTCATTGGAAACAAAATAGAGTGTATTTCAATAATATAGCTGCTGATCATCAAGGGCAAACTAATTCAAAGTTGGAAAAGATTCCCACTGTGGCAATGAATTGTTCTGAGCGTACGGAGTGGGTTAATCCCATTCTTATTGGCGACAGCGATGATTTGTCAAAAAGGGAGAATCATGGATCTACTCATGCCCAGGAGATCTCAGTAGGCTATCCTATTAAAGCATTCTGCACAATGGCTAATCTGCCACATAGAAACAGAGTATATCTTGGGAAGATAGGAAAAGAAAGAATACCTGTCTCTTATGAAGAAGCTTGCAGTAGTAAGGTATGGGTTGAAGCTATGAAAGAAGAGATGAGATCAATGAAGGAAAACAATACTTGGGATATGATGAGACTGCCTAAAGGGAGAAACCAGTTGGTTGCCGTTGGGTGTTTACCATCAAGTATAAAAGTTGATATGATCCTGAAATCATCCGAAAAGACCCATGAGCCTTGTTCAGCACCAACGAAGTCCTTCATCAACTTTCCAATCCCAACGACCACCTTGAATACATTCTCACCTCAACTAGAGCACTCCTCAAAGTTGAATCAGTCCAATCCGAGTTCAGGTAAAAAAGTTATTCAATTTACAAATCAGGTGATTTCCAGCTTACCCGATCCGGACATGCGTGCATTCAATAATTATTTCCAACCGAACCCGAGGGAATAAAGCTTAAAACCAAATTATTCTAGACACTTGATTCATCATAGAATCTGGGAAAATTGGTTTCGTATCAAAAGAAGATCAGACTTGAAAGTTATGAATTTTACAAGTCAATGGACCTGCTTGAGGCCCTATTGCGCGACAGAACCAAAGATCGTGATGCCCAGCCCAACTCAGGACGAATCTTGACGCGAGACCACTTGGAAAATGTTACTGGATCTCTTAGCGTTCTAACAAGCCCAAGATCAGAGGCAAAGGCCCAGGGATCACAAAGATACAACTCATTTTCCAAAATGTGTCAAAACTGCCACCCACATTCAATGTTGCCGCCCAGATTGAGTTTTCAAGACAGTTTCTCTCTCACTCATGCACCATGGACGTGTTCACTATGTTTCTATCATTTAGTTGCTTTGTTTTTCTATTTAAGAGGGTGTAATCTCCTTTGTAAAATCATCCAACTTTTTATCAACAATCTCTGAATTTTGGATCATCTCTTAGTGTGTCATATCTAAGAAATCCTTGTTTATCTCTTGGTGCGTAATATCCTTGAGAGAAACAAGTTTGGTGTTTGAGAGTTCTTTCCGCAAACTCTTGAAGGAAACCATTCGATCATTCTTTTTTTAATCCATCATCATCGGATTAAGTTCCATACTATCCAGTTCTTTACCAACCTAAGAGTGCCGATTTTTGGGAGAATCTTATTAAAAGTTCAGGAGAGATTGAAAGGTATAAAGCTAGACTGGTTGCAAAAGGGTATACTCAAGTCTATGGAGAGGATTATACCGAGAAATTTGCACCAGTAGCTAAGCTACATTCATTAAGAGTTCTTCTCTCTATTGCTGTCAATTTGTCATGGGATCTTTGGCAGATGGATGTGAAGAATGCGTTCTTACAAGGAGAACTAGAAGAAGAGGTGTATATGGCACCTCCTCCAGGATATGGTCATGAGGCTGGAAATGTGTGTAGATTGAGAAAAGCAATCTATGGATTGAAACAATCTCCTCGGGCTTGGTACCATAAGCTGAGCAGTTGTTTACGTGAGAAAGGATTCAAAATGTCAGAAGCTGATCATACTCTATTCACACGAAAGGGATCTAGAGGTATTGTAGCTGTGTTAATTTATGTGGATGATCTCATTATAACAGGAGATGATGTTGAGGGAGTGAGTCTCCTAAAGAAAAATCTGAAAGAGTCTTTTGATATCAAAGACTTGGGTGAGCTGAAGTACTTTCTGGGGATTGAGATGACAAGATTTGAAGATGGTCTATTTATATCTCAAAGAAAGTATGTGCTTGATCTTCTGACAGAAACTGGAAAATTAGGCTCAAGACCAGCTAAAACGCCAATCGAAGAAGGATATCAAGACTATGAAGAGGGGGAGTTATTTGAAGATGTCAAGCAATATCCAAGGCTTGTTGGGAAACTCATCTATCTCACCATCACTCGACCAGAGTTGTGTTTTGCGGTAAACCAAGTGAGTCAACACATGAAACAACCTTCTGTCCATCATTGGAATATGGTAGAAAGGATTCTGAGGTATCTGAAAGGGAATCCTGGAAAAGGAGTGTGGATGGAGAAGAGCAATGACACAAGTATCATAGGATATTGTGATGCAGACTGGGCTGGGAACAAGAAGGATCGAAAATCCACTACTGGTTTTTGTACTTTTGTAGGTGGAAACCTGGTTACATGGAGGAGCAAAAAGCAAAAGGTAGTATCACTATCAAGTGCTGAGGCTGAATACAGAGCTATGAGAGATGTAACCAAGGAGTTAGTGTGGATAAAGTATCTTCTGCATGATTTGGGGATTCAAGGAAAGGAGACAATTCCGTTATATTGTGATAATCAGGCTGCCTTGCACATTGCATCAAATCCAGTATTCCATGAAAGAACGAAGCATGTGGAGATAGACTGCCATTTTGTTAGAGAGAAAATACAAGATGGGACTATCAGCACAAGGTTTGTGAGAAGTGAAGATCAAGTAGTTGATATCTTCACCAAGGCAACAACATCTCTAGTAGGGAATTACATTCAAAGCAAGATCGGTTTATTGGATCTCCACCAACCGATCTTGAGGGGGAGTGTTGAGCCTAGTGATGTAAGGAGGATTGTTAAGCCTAGTAATGTGGAGGACTCGGTCAAGTGCAATCGGTCTGATGGCTCGGAGAAGAAAAGTCAAAGACTTAAGTTGAGTTTGAGTCAATGGTTGGAAGTCTTCAAAGCCAAGTCTTCTCAAGTGACAAAAGATAACTTAAGAGCTAGGTAAGAGCAAGTGGACAAGAGGGTGGATCAGATTTTAAAGAAGATATTTGTGATTAGTTGTTTAATCATATTTCTTAGATATTTGTTAGATATTTGTAATAGAGTTAGTATAAGTATCAGTTGTAAGATCTGAAAACTAATAAGAGAAAAATTCAGAAATATCTCTCTATCTCTCTAAACAATCAAACATTAAACTTTCTCCTCCCTCTCTATGTTTTGGACGTGAGTTTTAGGAGAAGATTAGGAGAGTTTGATTCACAAAACTACATAAATGAATATGAATCGTTAAATTCAGTAAAATCAGTTGCTAAGCTTGTTTTAAATTGATAAATGAATCCGGAAAATGTTCCATTGTTCTTGCTTAGCTAATTAATTTTCCATATACATAATACTTACCTCTCAATATTTTCTGAATTAT
Organism: Draba incana; assembly: GCA_963576765.1. Lineage (NCBI taxonomy): Eukaryota > Viridiplantae > Streptophyta > Magnoliopsida > Brassicales > Brassicaceae > Draba > Draba incana. Next base: position 19,596,794 of record OY755208.1, read on the forward strand.
TTCATATGAAGTTTAAGAAGAGGAGTCTTAAAAGACAAAGGATAAGTTGGTTTCAAATCAGTTCCATGAAGAAGATGAAGAGAAATCAAGTAGCATAAGGTGAAATAAAAAGTTGCATGAGGAGAAGTCTCGGGAACCAAGAAGAAGGATGCTTGGCCAGAGCTAAACTCAAGCAGAATCCGTTGGAGGTTTCAAACTTAGACTTTGTTGCACGTCGTCTAAGCTTGAGGGGGAGTATTAGAGATAAGACCTTCAAGAAGAATTCAATCAAGGCCGAGGCAAAGGCCAAAGAAGACGGACCAAAGCTGAACAATGGCAAGGGGTCCACAACCGATCAAGACCTTGATTCAAGTCCCCTAGATCATGTGTTTGGTACTCTTTTTCCTTAGTAGAGGTTTTATCCCAAAGGGTTTTCCCTACTAAGGTTTTAATGAGGCCATCATCTTGTATCTCCAAGTCCACACTTCACGTTGTTGTGTATGAACTTGAGGGGGAGTATTGAACAAGATGAGTGCTTAAGTGTGATCAAACAAAGATCACTTAAGTGCTAATATGGAACGGTCCGGTCAAGAGACTAACGGAACTGTGAAGACACGATACGCGGGGTACAAGGCCGCGTATCGAACCATCAAGACTCGCAGAGAGGACGTGACATCGAGAGATGCGGATCAGTCATCAAAGCGCGAGAACGACCTGAGACGCGGGACCATCCGCGATACATGTTCATGATGCTTCACACATTGTGTGTGATCTAGAATGTGTGTGTAGTCCAATAATTGATCAAGACAAGGCTGGTTACTTAGAAGAAGTAACAATCAAGGAGGAAGCAAAGAAGAGACTATCAAGTCTACAAAAGAAGCCTAGAATCATCACCCAAGACATCAATTCAGATTATGGAGGGAACCAATAGCTACAACATTCAAATAAAGGAGGGAAAGCTGTCACTATCACATTCTAGGAGTCCCAAAACAGCTCCTCAAGCTGTCCCTTTCCTTATGAACGTTTTGGATCAGATTTCCCTTCTCTCCTCATGTCACTTTCACTCCTCAAGTCACTCTCACCCTTGGGAAACACATCTAGCCGTTGGAGAGCTCAAACACACACATTCAATCTGATTTCTTCTATAAATACTTGCTGTATTTCATTTATGTATTTAACTTGTGAGCTTAATTAAAATCTGAGCAAAAAGGCTCATATAATTCTCATACTTTTCTCTCTTTATTTTCTCTCTAAAATCAACTCAAATACAATGTAAACACTCAAATTCCAACATGATCACATCAGATTGTTAGATTTTAGGGTTCATAAGGTGTTCATAAACAAAGATCCAACCTTTAGAGAGATTGAATCCAAAGAAAAGCTCAAATGAGCAAAGAGATTAAAGAAGAGTTTCGAACAGATTCATGAGAAAGATTATGAGAGATTAAGAGAGATTAGGATATATTAGGAGAGATTAAACATAAGTGGGTTTGATTCAAATGAATCTCACCCTAAACCCCATAAACTCCTAATCTCTACATTTGGAATACTATGAAATGAACAAGAGAGAAAGAGTGAATCTGATTTTCTTTATTACTTAGTTAATCTTTACAAATGATGGAAATACATATATATAAAGAGGAAAGTAAGATCAGTGTCGAAATTTGAGAAGAAATAACAAGAATAAAATTCTCTAAACTCTCTAAGAACCCACGGCAAACCAAGAGAGAAAGGAGGAGAGAGTTTTGTTTTGTTTTCTAACTTTCTTCTTAACAAATAAATTCATGAGTTTACAACATATATATGTACTTTTCAATCATAAAATATCTAGATATTTAGGTTACTTCAAGAGAAGAAAACCTCAAAATATCTACATCATCCACTTGTGTTTAACTTATCTCTTAAGTTAATCCTTGTCACTTGAGAAGACTTAGCTTTGAAGACTTCCAACCATTGACTCAAACTTAGCTTAGGTCTTTGACTTTTATTCTCCAAGTTTGAGACACACAATCCATTTGGTGGAGTGCACTTGACCGAGTGCTCCACATTGCCTGCTCCTTTGTTCAGTAGACTGCTCTTGATTACATCACTAGGCTCAACACTCCCCCTCAAGACCGGTTGGTGGAGATCCAATAAACCGATCTTGCTTTGAATGTAATCCCCTACTAGAGATGTTGTTGCCTTGGTGAAGATATCAGCTACTTGATCTTCACTTCTCACAAATCTTGTGTTGATAGTCCCATCTTGTATTTTCTCTCTAACAAAATGGCAGTCTATCTCCACATGCTTTGTTCTTTCATGGAATACTGGATTTGAAGCAATGTGCAAGGCAGCCTGATTATCACAGTATAGTGGAATTGGTTCCTTTCCTTGAATCCCCAGATCATGCAGAAGATACTTTATCCATACTAACTCCTTGGTTACATCTCTCATAGCTCTGTATTCAGCCTCAGCACTTGATAGAGATACTACCTTTTGCTTTTTGCTCCTCCATGTAACAAGGTTTCCACCTACAAAAGTACAAAAACCAGTAGTGGATTTTCGATCCTTTTTGTCCCCAGCCCAGTCTGCATCACAATATCCTATGATACTTGTGTCATTCCTCTTCTCCATCCACACTCCTTTTCCAGGATTCCCTTTCAGATACCTCAGAATCCTTTCTACCATATTCCAATGGTGGACAGTAGGTTGTTTCATGTGTTGACTTACTTGGTTTACTGCAAAACACAAGTCTGGCCGAGTTATGGTGAGATAGATGAGTTTCCCAACAAGCCTTTGATATTGCTTGACATCTTCAAATAACTCCCCCTCACCATAGTCTTGATATCCTTCTTCAATTGGCGTTTTAGCTGGTCTTGAGCCTAATTTTCCAGTTTCTGTCAGAAGATCAAGCACATACTTCCTTTGAGATATAAATAGACCATCTTCAAATCTTGTTATCTCAATCCCCAGAAAGTACTTCAGCTCACCCAAGTCTTTGATATCAAATGCCTCTTTCAGATTTTTCTTTAGGAGACTCACTCCCTCAACATCATCTCCTGTTATAATGAGATCATCCACATAGATTAACACAACTACAATACCTTTAGATCCTTTTCGTGTGAATAGAGTATGATCAGCTTCTGACATCTTGAATCCTTTCTCATGTAGACAAGTGCTCAGCTTATGGTACCAAGCACGAGGAGATTGTTTCAATCCATAGATTGCTTTTCTCAATCTACACATGTTTCCAGCCTCATGACCATATCCTGGAGGAGGTGCCATATACACCTCTTCTTCTAATTCTCCTTGTAAGAATGCATTCTTCACATCCATCTGCCAAAGATCCCATGACAAATTGACAGCAATAGAAAGAAGAATTTTTACTGAATGTAGCTTAGCTACTGGTGCAAATGTCTCGGTATAATCTTCTCCATAGACTTGAGTGTACCCTTTTGCAACTAGTCTAGCTTTATACCTCTCAATCTCTCCTGAACTTTTATACTTGATGGTGAACACCCAACGGCAACCAACTGGTTTCTTCCCTTTAGGCAGTCTCATCATATCCCAAGTATTGTTTTCCTTCATTGAGCTCATCTCTTCTTTCATAGCTTCAACCCATACCTTACTACCGCAAGCTTCTTCATAAGAGACAGGTATTCTTTCTTTTCCTATCTTCCCAAGATATACTCTGTTTCTATGTGGCAGATTAGCCATTGTGCAGAATGCTTCAATAGGATAGCTTACTGTGATGTCCTTGGCATGAGTAGATACATGATTCTCCCTTTGTGACAAATCATCGCTGTCGCCAATAAGAATGGGATTAACCCACTCCGTACGCTCAGAACAATTCTTTGCCACAATGGGAATCTTTTCCAACTTTGAATCCATTTGCCCTTGATGATCAGCAGCTATATTATTGAAATACACTCTATTTTGTTTCCAATGACTAGGAGAATACCTTTGTCTCTGACTTCTTCTCAGAGGTAGTTGTATTGGTGATGACACTTCTACATGAGTTTCCTCATCAATACTCTCTTCGTCAGTTGAGTGAACCGGCTCACTCACACTTGGTTCATTTTTTCCCCCTGAGCTAAAATCCTGAGAAGACTCTGTGTGATGACTCGGTGTGGAGGTCGAGTCATGTGTCGGTGTGTCAGATGTTGAAGATTCTGATTCACTCCTTTGATGATCAACTCTTACTATGGGTACTTCTAGGTCTGGAGCCCTATCCATTCCAGGAAACCCAACTTCCTTTAAACCATTCTGATCTTTCTTATCAAAGTACTCACTTTGTTCTTCAAACTTCACATCTCTTGATACATATTCTCTCCTTGCCTCAGGATCATAACATCTGTATTCTTTCTGAATTTGAGAATATCCCACAAATACACACTTAACACTTCTTGCTTCCAGCTTGCTTCTTTGCCCCTCAGGTAGAAAAACAAAGCACTTGCATCCAAACACTCTCAAATGATCAATGCTTGGTTTCTCCTTATGCAGTACCTCGTATGGAGACTTGCCCTTCAAATTGTTCGTGGGCAGTCTATTGATCAAGTAGACTGCTGTCATTACAGCATCTCCCCAAAAATGTTTTGGAACTCCCCTTTCAAACATAATTGTCCTTGCTGTTGGAATTTGATGAGTCTAAGCTCATCTTATGATCAACAAACACCTAAAGGTGTTAAAGAAAGAATCCACACAAACCGGTTTAACAAAACCGAGTATTACTTGTGTGGAGAGATTTGGAGTTTGAATAAGAAAGATTAAGGAATCATAGACCAAATAATATGGGTTCAATCCAAATGGATATCACCCTAAAGGCAATGTCTATCCTTAATCTACATTGAAAATACTAAGAAAAGCTTAAGTAAAGAAAGAAAAGAAATAAATAAAGAACTAAAGATTTTCTCTTCTTTTATTGATAAAATGATACTTGGATAGATTACAAATGAGTCTAATAACTCATATTTATAGAGGAAAAATCAGATTCAAAATAAAGGAGAAAAAGTAAAATGTTGACCAGATTTGAATCTGGTCAACAGTCTCCAACGGACTGATCCGTACGTGCTGGCGTCGAGTGAAAGTGACCCGCGGGACGAGAAGGATCACGCGGCATCGGGACGCAGGAGCTTCGGACGCGGGTCGAGGATCAAGACGAGTGGCATCGAGTCGCAGGACGCGGATCACTCGATGCCAACACGCGAAGGGACGCGGATCAGTACACGACCCGCGTGTTTATCCGTTTACCCGGGTCGGGTATTCGGATAAACACGCGGATCCTAGAAACTGATCTGATCCGCGTGTTCGAGCATCGGTACGTGGTTCCTCGACGCCTCTTCGATCCGCGGGTCGAGTGGCATCGATGCCAGGTCCGACCCGCGGTACATGGTCGGGACCAAATTTCCCAACTTCCATTTTTCACCGTTTTTGCCATTTTCTCGTGCGACCTTCTTCGTTCCTCATGCGGCCTCACTCCTTCTTCACTTGAATGGCCTAGAACACCATTTTCCAAGCCTTGAACACTTCTTGACCTTCCTTACCCAAAGTGACCCGAATATGGCTAAGTCTTGGGCACTTTGGGATCTTCTCTTGAACACCTTTGTGTTCTCCTTGTTTAACACTCCCCCGCAAGTTAATACGCAGTAACACGAAGTATTAACTTGGAGACACAAGGAGAGACCTCATTAAAACCTTAGTGGGAAAACCCTTTGGGACAAAACCACACTAAGGAAAAAGAGTATCTACTCCAAGGTCTTAAGGGTTTTAAACCAAGGTTTTGAGCTTCACCTCGGCTCCTCTTTGTTCCGCCTCGGTCTTGCTCTTCTTCTTTGAGCTTTGGCCTTCATCTTATCCGTGATAGCTTCGGCCTTGCTCTTCTTCTTTGGGCTTCTTTCTTTAATACTCCCCCGCACGCTTAGCCGCCGTGAAACACCGTGAAACAGAGGCTGAGAGTGGAGCTTGGCAACGTCTTTTGCTTTTGGAGTCTCGGATCAATCTTCGGTCTTATTGCTCCTTTTGATTTTTCTTCTTAACTTTGGTTTCTCCTCATGGTTTCCTCATTATTCTTCTTTCATTTGCACCTTTGATCAGGAGGTTTAAACAAAAAAAAACATTAGAGATGTTTCCATAACTCAAAACCATAAATTAAGAAATATATGTATACTAGCAATAGATTTTAAATAACAAATGATTGATTCATAAATGGAGAGTTTAGAAATGGCCCTTTTTCTTGAAGTGTCGGATCAGTTGTTGGTCTTATTGCTTCTCCATGATTTCCCGAGAGCATTGATTGGACGTCTCTTGATGTTCCCTTGTTATTTTGCGTCGGACGTGGTTTCGATTTCGTTTTCACACCGTCTCCATGGACTTTAGCGTGACCTTATCTACACCACTTGGAAGGAGAAACCAAGTATATGAGAGGTTTCTCCACCTTCCCAAGACAAAGCGTCCAAAAACATCCGAGAGCCTTTTTCTCTACTCTTCTTCACGGGACTGTTTTGAGACAGCCTTATTGTTACGGTTTGGAGACATGGAATTTCGATTCCTTTGATTAATCTTCTCCCCCGTACACCAAACTTCACCAATCCGATACCTTCTTAACATTTCTTCTTGAATTTCACCTTGCATTTACGCAATAAACGAATTGGGTTAGCCACATTCAAATAATTAAGTTTAAAATCATAAAAACATTCAAATTTCATCATGATTTTAAACTTCTAATCTTCAATTCGTTTAAGGTTTTCAAATTTGCAAGCATATCATTTTTCAAGAATTTAAACTTTCTTTTAATCAACCGGTTTAACATTCTAACCGGATTTCAAATTCAAATTTCAAATAAAATGGAGGGAAAAATTTAGACACTCCCTCTTCTTCCAATTCGGATTGGAAGTATGAACACTTTTGGAGCCTCTTAGCTCCTTGAAGAATTTTGTAACTTCTTGAGTGGTTTCCTCTTGAACCACTAAATCATCAACCTTTTGATGAATAAACTTTGGCTTGGATCCATCGTGATTTTAAATGCTCCATTGGCATCCCACGGTTCTCGCCATCAATTTAGGATTGGATTCATCATGATTTTAAATGCACAAAGGCATCCCATGGATCTCTTCCTTCAAAACAACATCATAATTAGTAACCAAAGATTGAGTAACCAAGAGAATGAGAGAATAAGTAACCGAGAGATTTAGAGAATATGTAAACGAGAGAATGAGAGATTTAGTAACCAAAGATTGAGAGAATTAGTAACCGAGAGTGAGAGAATTTGTAACCAAGTATTAAAACGTGATACCGGCATTTTCCATCGGTTCACTTCAAGAAACTCTCAAGTAAGCAATCTCAATCTCTTATTAGCTTACTTGGACAAAGATTTAACAAGAGCAACAAAGGCTCACCAAGAATTTAAAACCAAGATTTTCAAAACCATTTTCTTTAAAATTCCGAATAAAACAAAACCTTTTGGTAACAAATTTCAAACTTTTCAAAACAAACATTTCAAATTTACTAGAATTTCTTCACAAAATCCGGTTTCAAATAAAACAAAGATTTTTCAAACATTTCTTTTAAAATCAACAAAACCTGGTTTTAAGAAAATCAAGACTTTAAAACTTTGAAATCGAAATTCTTCAACATTTGAAATCAAACTTTTCAAAGTCATTTTAAATCAACATTTTCAAACCCTTTTAAACAAAACTCTTACACCAAGAATTTTCAAATCAATTTTTCGAAAATTAAACAAAATCCGGTTTAAAGAACACAAACTTTAAACTTTAAAACAAAATTTTTCCAAATCATTTTAAATCATTTGCAGCGGATAAACTAATTCGAATTTGTGTTGGGTTAAGCGCATGAGAAAGATTGAAGCTTTCTCATACCGATTCAACCCAACTCACCAAAGAAATCAAAATTTTAGAACTTTTGAAAATCAAAACCGAATCTCCAAATCTCCAACCCAAGAGCTTATGCTCTGCTACCATGTTGGAATTTGATGAGTCTAAGCTCATCTTATGATCAACAAACACCTAAAGGTGTTAAAGAAAGAATCCACACAAACCGGTTTAACAAAACCGAGTATTACTTGTGTGGAGAGATTTGGAGTTTGAATAAGAAAGATTAAGGAATCATAGACCAAATAATATGGGTTCAATCCAAATGGATATCACCCTAAAGGCAATGTCTATCCTTAATCTACATTGAAAATACTAAGAAAAGCTTAAGTAAAGAAAGAAAAGAAATAAATAAAGAACTAAAGATTTTCTCTTCTTTTATTGATAAAATGATACTTGGATAGATTACAAATGAGTCTAATAACTCATATTTATAGAGGAAAAATCAGATTCAAAATAAAGGAGAAAAAGTAAAATGTTGACCAGATTTGAATCTGGTCAACAGTCTCCAACGGACTGATCCGTACGTGCTGGCGTCGAGTGAAAGTGACCCGCGGGACGAGAAGGATCAGGACGAGTGGCATCGAGTCGCAGGACGCGGATCACTCGATGCCAACACGCGAAGGGACGCGGATCAGTACACGACCCGCGTGTTTATCCGTTTACCCGGGTCGGGTATTCGGATAAACACGCGGATCCTAGAAACTGATCTGATCCGCGTGTTCGAGCATCGGTACGTGGTTCCTCGACGCCTCTTCGATCCGCGGGTCGAGTGGCATCGATGCCAGGTCCGACCCGCGGTACATGGTCGGGACCAAATTTCCCAACTTCCATTTTTCACCGTTTTTGCCATTTTCTCGTGCGACCTTCTTCGTTCCTCATGCGGCCTCACTCCTTCTTCACTTGAATGGCCTAGAACACCATTTTCCAAGCCTTGAACGCTTCTTGACCTTCCTTACCCAAAGTGACCCGAATATGGCTAAGTCTTGGGCACTTTGGGATCTTCTCTTGAACACCTTTGTGTTCTCCTTGTTTAACACTTGCTACCTCCATTATGTGTCTGTTCTTTCTCTCAGAGACCCCATTCTGCTGAGGAGTATAAGGGCAGGTAGTTTGATGAACAATTCCATGCTTGCTGAGTAATTCTTTAAATTGTCCACTGATGTATTCTCCTCCATTATCACTTCTCAAAATCTTTATCTTCGCTCCAAACTGTGTAGCAACATAGGAATGGAACTTGAGAAATGATTCATAGACTTGGCTCTTTGTACTCAGAAGAGTCACCCATGTATACTTCGATTTCTCATCAATAAAAGAAACGAAATACTTATATTGATCTTTGGAGGAACATGGTGCTGTCCATACATCAGAATGCACAAGAGCAAAGACTTCATCATAAACAGTTGATGAGTCATCAAAAGGCTGTCTACTATGCTTTCCTAGAATACATGATTCACACACTCCATCTTTCTGAATAAGGTTGGGTAAGACCAACTGGAGGACCTTGGAACTGGGATGACCAAGGCGAGCATGCCATATTGGGCTTTCACCAACCGCATTCACTGCCAAAAACTTCCTTTCACCCCCTTCATGGGTAGACAAAAACTTAGCAGCACCATTTCCTTCCTTTAGTACATACGCACCTTCCTCCACCTTCCCTTCTCCTATAATTTTCTTAGACTTACTGTCCTGAAATTCAACAAAATCAGACCCAAACACAGCCAAGCAATCTAAATCCTTTGTTGTCTTTTGAACAGATAGCAAGTTAGAAGCAAAACTAGGCATGTATAAAGCCTTAGTTTTCTTCTTAAACAACTCTAAGTCACCAATACCCTCAATTGGGACTGTTCTCCCATCAGCAATCACTACACTACCAGGATGTTCTTTAACATTCCTAAGAATTCCAATATCCTTAATCATATGGTGGGATGCTCCTGAATCCACAATCAATCCCCCATATGTTTTTCCAGCAAATAAACTCTTACTCCAATCAGAAAGAGACTTACCAGACTTGGTAAATTCGGAGAGACTCCTAATCAGCTCCTCCAAGTCATACTTCTTCCCCATTTCTTCTCCAGCCGCCACAGAGGCTGATCCCATATAGGAGCTAGGTTTGCTAGAGCTCGATGGACCAGCACGGTCAGACCCATCGAGTCTGTTTCCACGCCACAGAGCTGAGCCCTCAAAACTCCTAGTATCTTCCCATGGAGGACCTCCTTCCCTTATCCTCTTTGGTTTAAGATGTGGATACAAAGTCCAACACTTCTCCTTAGTGTGGCCTTTCATCTTGCAGTGCTCACACTCAAATTTCCTTTTATCCACTTGTGAATATCCTTTTCTTCCAACTTGGCCTCCAAACTGAGCCACTTCTTTTACAGCATGAGCCACTTCACTTGGTTGACAAAACAAGCCCCTTGAGCCTTCTTCCCTTTGAATCTGCATACACACTTCAGTCAAGCTAGGGAGTTTGTCAAACCTCAAGATTTGATGGATGAAATCCTTTGATATGATCATGGATAGCGAAGAACTTTATGAAAAAAAAAAACCAGTATCGATTGTTTCTTCCCTCAATCTGATTCTTGATTATTGTTCATTGAATCCGAGGTTCTCATACACTTTGTGATCGAGAAACTCTTCTATTTTGATCCTCTTATCAAGCTTAAGCTTACCAAGAGATCTTCTGTCATCAATCTCATCTCCATCACGCCATCATCATCTCCTATCATTCACGCCACCATCACAACCTTCATACGCTGCCATTCCTCATCAATCCATCAGCCTTCTTCGGAGTTGTCCTAGGGAGTTCGCATCACGTGGTATCAGAGCCAACTCTGAACCAAAGGCTGAGAAATTCCTAACCCTAAAACTCCATATTTGTGTTGATTTTGCTTCAAATTCTCGCTGCATAAAATCCTAGGTTGATTGGGATTTGTTTCTGTTTTTATCTTGCATAAAACCTAGTCTAATTAGGATTTTGTCTCTAGCTAAAATCGAATTGGAATTCTTTCTGGTTGTTTGCATCGATTTGAATCTGTGTCATTGAGAATTCATCGCCTTGTATAATTTCCGTGCTGCATCATTGCTGTGTCTTAGTCATTAGTTTAATTGGTCAATGTTAGCTTGTTACGTTATGTTCATTTGATTTAATTAGTTGTTGCTGTTTCATTCATTAAAATTACTTGATATCGTTGTTAGTGTTTTTCATTGTTTGCTTAGTTTAATTCTTTTTGTTGTGTCGTGTCCTTTAATTTAGTTTAGGGTCTGTTGCTTGTTACCATCAGCATTAGTTGATTCTGATTATTTTGTTTGCATAACTCTTGTTTCTGTTTTGAGTTTCCGTTTGGAACAAGTTTACTGCGAGTTGTTGTAAATTCTTTCAGGTACCATGGAGCTTTCGGCTGAGACTATGGCAGCTCTCAACAAAGCAATGGCTGAACAAATCAAGGAATCCAACCAAGCTGTTACAACGCAACTCACACAGCAGATTGAACAGCTTAATGACAAGTTTTAAGCACAGATTAGTGGTCTTCTGAAAGATCTCAGCGCAAGTGGAGATGAGTCTTCACATACTCCAACTCCTTCTGAAGCTATTCGCATTACTAAAGGGAAAGGACATGTTGGAGCATCTTCCCGAAGGTCTAGGCGCGAACCAATACCTCCTAAAGTCAGTCCTAAAGCCAAAACAAACCGCAGTCAGATTGGGGGCAGAGAAACTATGTTTAATCAGAGGAAACAAGATGGTTCAAGAGTTGAAAGGCAACACCGCAGAGAGGAATACATAGCTGGTCAGCGAGTCTTCATGGAATCAGATCCAGAATACTATGAGGAGGAAGAAGCTTCTGACTATAGCAGAGGAACCGTGAGAAGAGACAGAAACCGAGGACATGAGCGAGATTATGATCCTCTACGCCAGCAGCTGAGTCATATCAGAATCCAGTATCCTTCTTTCCATGGAACTAATGATCCCGAAGCTTATCTAGTTTTGGAAAGGAAGATGGAGTCAAATTTCCTGGTCCAAGGAACCTACGAGCTTAACAAGGTCAAGATTGCTGTTTCAGAATTCCATGGATATGCACTTCTATGGTGGGAGCAGTTGGGAATCACCAGAAACCGCCTCAGAGAACCTCCCATTACCACTTGGGATCAGCTTGTTATGCAGTTGAGGAAGAGGTTCGTTCCAGCCCATCATCAGCGCGAGATACTCAACCAGCTTAGACGTCTCATTCAGGGTACTAGGACCGTCAGAGACTACTATCAAGAGCTGGAGACTTTACTTATCAGGGCTGATCTCAGAGAAGGAGAAGACATGGTTATGTCTAGGTTTCTTGGGGGACTTAACAGAGAAATTCAAGATAAGGTTGAACTCCAAAACTATGAGGACATACAAGAGATGGTACATAAGGCTGAGTTGATTGAATCTCAGATCAAGCGGAGGATTGGCAAGCCCACCTTCACACCGAGCATAGCTAAGCCCAAGGAGTTCAACAAACCAGCCTATCCTAGGGATACTAGATTGAATACTACTGTGGTTAAGGAAGAGGTGAAAGCTGGAGCTAGGACAAGAAGTGGTAACTCCCTCAGCAATACACGGTGCTTCAAATGTCAAGGAATGGGTCATTACTCACGAGACTGCCCAAACAAGAAGATGTTTTTGTTACAAGAGGGAGGAGAGATTGTTCCTCAGGAAGATTCAGAGATTGAATCAGACTTAGAAGAAGAAGAAGAAGAGGTTGCTGCCGTGGGTGAGATGTTGGTTGCAAGAAGGACCTTGAGCGTTCAGAACCATCCAGAAGAGAGATGTCAGCGAGAGAACCTGTTTCATACAAGATGTTTCATCAAAGAGAAAGTTTGTAGTCTGATCATAGATGGAGGAAGCTGTACTAATGCTGCAAGTGAAGAGATGGTTAGGAAGCTCCAGCTCAAGACTATCCCTCATCCAAGACCATATAAGCTTCAGTGGTTGAATGACAGTGGAGCCTTGACCGTATCTCAGCAGGTTATGGTTTCTTTATCTATTGGGAAGTATGAAGATGAGGTTCTGTGTGATGTTATTCCCATGGGTTCGAGTCATGTGTTGCTAGGCAGACCGTGGCAATCAGATCGTAGAGTTATACACGACGGCTACACCAACAAACACTCATTTGAGTTTAAAGGCCGCAAGATTACTCTCCTACCACTTACTCCTAACGAGATTTACCAAGACCAGATGCAAGTGAAGCTTAAGGAGAAGGAGAAGGTCGCCAACAGCCTCTACATAAACCACAGTGAATTTTCTAAACTCTTTGATCCTGAAATGACTACGTTTATGTGTTAGATTTTAGGACTTAGATTGAGAGAATAAGAGATTGAGAGAATTGGGAAGAATAGAGAGAAAGAGTATGAACTTGAAAAATTATTCCATTCAAGATAAATGCACAAGGTTCATACAACAAGGTTTAAATAGAAAACAGTTTCTGGCCTCCGTGTCGATCGACACAACATAGGTGTGTCGATCGACACTACACTCCAACGGCTAATTCCTCAACGGTCGAATCTCTAACGGTCGGATCTCCAACGGTCAGATATCTAACGGTCAGATTCAACCCCTGGGGCTAGTGTCGATCGACACTACTCCTTGGTGTCGATCGACGCCTTCGTTACGCGATGCTCCAGATTTGGCAGAGACTTCCATGTCGATCGACGCTCCTCTCTGTCGATCGACAGGCTTGCTGATTTCCTTTCCCTTAGCACATTTTGATGGTGCCAAGGTCAATACTCCCCCTCAAGTTAAACATAAGGAATTATGTTTAACTTGGAAACCCGCAACCATCACCTCATTAAAAACCTTAACAAAGAAAACCACGTGGGACAAAACTTTGCTAAGGGAAAAAGAGTGTGACGATTGCAAGTTAGGGGTCTTCTCATGGACGAGTGAGATCCACGAGTCCAAGCTTGCTAAAGAGACGGTTGCAAACCTTGAGACTCGCGGCCTTGGTGAAGATATCCGCCACTTGGTCCTCACTCCTTGTAAAACACGGAAGTGTCCATCCTTGTTCAATCTTCTCACGAACTTTGTGGCAATCGATCTCTATGTGCTTCGTCCGTTCATGGAACACCGAGTTGGTAGCTATGTGAATTGCGGCTTGGTTGTCGCAATGCATCACCATCGGCTTGGTGATCTCAATCCCCATGTGAGCTAAGATGCCTCTCAACCATGTTAGCTCATTTGTTAATTTCTTCATCGCTCTATACTCGGCTTCCGCACTTGAACATGAGACCGACTTTTGCTTCTTAGTTCTCCAAGTCACCAAGTTTCCACCAATGAATGTTGCATAGCCGGTTGTGGATCTTCTATCGTTTCGATCTCCGGCCCAATCCGCATCACAATACCCGACAACTTCGGTGTCTTCATTTCTTCCCATCCAAATGCCTTGGCCAACACTCCCTTTAAGGTACCGAAGTATTCGATCCACCATTTTCCAATGAAACACCTTTGGTTCCTTCATATGTTGACTTACTTGGTTGACCGCAAAGCAAAGATCCGGCCTTGTTAGGGTAAGATAGATCAATTTCCCAACAAGTCTTCTATATTGAGATGGATCCTCATACATTTCATCTTCTTGCTCCCCCTTTCGATCGGACTTGTATCCTTCCTCAAGTGGTGTCTTAGCCGGCTTCGAGGCAAGCTTCCCGGTTTCCTTGAGCAAATCCAAAGTATACTTCCTTTGGGAGATGTGCAATCCATTTGTGAAACTACATACTTCGATCCCAAGGAAGTATTTCAACTCGCCGAGATCCTTAATTTCGAAGACCGATTTTAAGAAATCCTTAGTGTCTTGAATCCCTTGTTTATCATCACCGGAGATGATCATATCATCCACATAGATCAAGACAACCACCATTCCATTCGGGCCTTGAAGCGTGAATAGAGTGTGATCCAATTCACACTTCTTGAAACCTTTTTCCTTGAGAGTCGAACTTAGCTTCTTGTACCAAGCCCTTGGAGATTGTTTAAGACCATAGATGGCTTTCCTTAGCCGAAGAACCTTTCCGGGAGCAATGGTGTTCTCTAGGCCGGGTGGTGGAGTCATGTATACCTCTTCTTCAAGATCTCCTTGAAGGAAAGCATTCTTCACATCCATTTGCCACAACTCCCAATCCAAATTGATCGCCAAAGAGAATACAACCCGTACCGTGTGTAGCTTAGCCACCGGAGCAAAAGTGTCCGTATAGTCATCTCCATAGGTTTGTGTAAATCCTCTTGCCACTAACCGCGCCTTGTGTCGTTCCAAGTCCCCATTGCTCAAGAACTTAAGAGTGAAGACCCATTTAGAACTAACCGCTCTTTTCCCAAACGGAAGATCGGCCTCATCCCACGTGTGGTTCTTAATCATAGCCCCAACCTCATCATTAACCGCTTCAACCCAATGATCCTCTTCCATTGCCTCTTCATATGTCTTCGGAATCGAATGTTCATCTATCTTCACAAGGAAGGCTTGATGAGAGGAAGGTAAAAGTGCGAGCGAACAAACCGCTTGAATAGGATGAGCAACGGCTTGGTTGTTGTAGTAGACTCTATTCTCTTTCCATGTGGAAGGGTCCTTCCTTAATCGTGTGCTTCTCCTAAGAACCGGTTCGCTTGGTTCTTCTTCAACTCTCGAGTCATCGTGGTCTTGTGCTTGAGCCGCGGGGAGTTCATCATGACCAATCACCGCTTCTTGACTTTCTTGAGCACCGGAGGTCTCATCATTACTAACCGTCTCCTCTTGATCATTGGGAACACTCTCATCATTGGTCCCTTGGATAGTCTCTTCTTGGACCGGAGGAGCTTCACCGTTTCTAGCCTTTGGTGCTTCCGGGTTGTCGAGATGTTGAAGGAGGAACCTTAGATGAGCATTGTAATCCGTAGAGCTTGCAAATTCCCGTAGTTCATCCTTCTCTTCGGTACGATAGTAGCTCTTTTCCTCCATAAACTTCACATCCTTGGATACAAATGTTCTTCTCGAACTTGGATCATAACATTTGTATCCCTTTTGGGTAGTGGAATATCCAATGAACATACCCCTTGTGCTCTTTGCATCTAGCTTTGTCCGCAATTCGCCGGGAACTAAGACAAAACAAACACACCCAAAAACCCTTAGATGTTCAATAAAAGGTTTAGTATTATTAAGTACCTCAAACGGGGAGATATCCGAGAGAATTTTGGTTGGGATTCGGTTGATCAAATAGCATGCCATCATGACCGCATCACCCCAAAATCTCTTAGGTACATTCATGTGGAACATCATGGCACGAGACACCTCCATCAAGTGACGATTCTTCCGTTCGGCCACGCCATTTTGTTGAGGAGTGTATGGACAACTTGTTTGATGCAAGATGCCATGCTTAGATAGATGTTCTTTGAAGCGATGGCTTGTATATTCTCCTCCATTATCTGTTCTAAAGATTTTGATCTTGGCATTGAATTGGTTAGTAACATAAGTTTGAAAATTTATGAATGCATCAAGAACACGATCTTTTGATGGTAATAGGGTGATCCAAGTATATTTTGATTTTTCATCTATAAATGTTACGAAATACTTGTTATTATCCCTAGATAAGCATGGTGAGGTCCAAACATCCGAATGAACTAAATCAAAACATTTCTCATAAGTAGTAGTAGAATTCGGGAAAACCGTTTTACAATGTTTACCAAGAATACAAGATTCACAACTCTTATGATCAAAGTAAACATTTGGTAACATTAATTCAAAAGCTCTAGAATGAGGATGACCTAATCTAGCATGCCAAATAGCATTATTAGCAACTCCTAAACAAGATTTGACCGAAAAAGAACTAGGTGAAAAATCTTCAATAACATAGAGATCATCTTTGGTTCCACCCTCTCCAATAATCTTTCCGGAATCAATATCCTGAAAATGAACATCATTAGGACCAAAGATTGCATAACAATTCAAATCTTTAGTAGCTCTTTTTACCGAAAGTAAATTAGAAGTAAAAGTCGGCATATAAAAAGCTTTAGAATCTTTATCAAAGACTTTTAAAGTTCCAATTCCTCTTATAGGTATATTATCACCATTAGCAATCATCACATTTCCATTAGTTGACTCAATATTCTCAAGCATCCTAGAGTTACTAATCATGTGATGGGAAGCTCCCGAATCAACTACTAGGGAACTACTAGGAGTATGAGTAAAGTAAGTTTTACCGGATTCCTTTTGTATGGTAAGGGCTTTGATGAGCGCCTCCAAGTCGGATTTTCTCACATAATCTCCTTGGTTGGCCTCCTCACCTTGCTTAGATGATCCGGCTTGAACTTGGTCGGGCTTGGCCGTGGTGTGGTTAGCTCTTGGGTTTTTCGGGTAGTCGATCCACCAACTCGGCTTGAGCTCCGGATGAAGTAGCCAACAAGTCTCCTTGGTGTGTCTTCCCTTGCAATGTTCACACCTTGCCTTAGTGCCCGGCCGATTGTTACCATAGCTCCCTTTGTTTCCGCGACTATCGAATCGGTTGTAAACTCCCTTGTTAGCCGTTGGAAGCTCCCCCTTACTATCAAAGAGTCCTTGGGAACCTTGTTCTCTTTGAATTTGTGAGCACACATCTTCAAGGCTTGGGAGCTTCTCCGACCTTAGGATGTGCTTGATGAGATCATTGAATGCCGGATTCAAGGTGAGTAATAGCCCAAAGACCTTGTCTTGTTCTTTCCTTTCGTTTAGCACCTTTGGATCAATCGAGCTTGGTCTCAACATTTCAAGCTCGGCCCAAAGGGACCTATATTTCCCAAAGTGCTTGGTAAATTCCATATCCTCTTGATGAAGATTATTGATGGCTTTCTTCACTTCATACACCCGAGATAGGTTAGACACGTTTCCATAAACGTTCTTCAATGTTTCCCATAGCTCCTCCGCCGTTTCACAATAGGAATACGCCTCAAGAATGGAGGATTCAAGACCATTTTGAAGAATGGCCAACACGGTTTGGTCCTCTTGGAACCACTTTTCTTCTCTCTTCTTTTCGGAATCTCCATCGTCTTCTTCTCCGGATGAATCATACACCGGTTTGGATGAAGTTTCAATGTGGCTCCACAACCCTCAGCCACATAGAGCTATCTTCGTGGTTCTTGACCACAATAAGTAGTTATCTCCCTTGAGAGTAACCGGAACCACCAATGGTTTAGAATTATCTAAAGAACTCATCTTTTCTTATGAAAGTTTGAAACTTTTAGAAATGATTTGGGATTGATATGTATGTTAAATCAAGCGCATAAAGAGAATGGAAATCTCTATATAACGATTTGATCTAACTAATTAAAGATAAATCCACAAATCGAAAAGGTTGATGAAAGAATGAGATTTGAAGAATGAGATTATGAGAGTAATGAGGTCACAAAGATCAAAATTGCTCTGATACCATGTTAGATTTTAGGACTTAGATTGAGAGAATAAGAGATTGAGAGAATTGGGAAGAATAGAGAGAAAGAGTATGAACTTGAAAAATTATTCCATTCAAGATAAATGCACAAGGTTCATACAACAAGGTTTAAATAGAAAACAGTTTCTGGCCTCCGTGTCGATCGACACAACATAGGTGTGTCGATCGACACTACACTCCAACGGCTAATTCCTCAACGGTCGAATCTCTAACGGTCGGATCTCCAACGGTCAGATATCTAACGGTCAGATTCAACCCCTGGGGCTAGTGTCGATCGACACTACTCCTTGGTGTCGATCGACGCCTTCGTTACGCGATGCTCCAGATTTGGCAGAGACTTCCATGTCGATCGACGCTCCTCTCTGTCGATCGACAGGCTTGCTGATTTCCTTTCCCTTAGCACATTTTGATGGTGCCAAGGTCAATATTATGTTTGTATACAAGGAATCCCTTGTTAGTACTAACCCTTCACAGGAGCTTCCTAGTGCTATGATTGAGATTTTGCAGGAATACAAGGATGTTTTTCCAGAAGAGATACCTCCAGGCTTACCTCCAATCCGTGGAATTGAGCACCAGATAGATTTGGTACCAGGATCAGCTCTACCGAACCGACCAGCTTACAGAACCAATCCTGTAGAGACAAAGGAACTTCAAAAGCAAGTAGAAGAGCTGATGAGCAAAGGACATATCAGAGAGAGCTTAAGTCCATGCGCAGTACCAGTCTTGTTAGTCCCTAAGAAGGATGGCTCATGGAGGATGTGTGTAGACTGCAGAGCTATCAACAACATAACCGTGAAGTATAGGCATCCTATTCCAAGGCTTGATGACATGTTAGATGAGTTGTGTGGATCAACAATCTTTTCCAAGATCGATTTGAAGAGTGGATACCATCAGATCAGAATGAAGGAAGGGGATGAGTGGAAAACTGCTTTCAAGACCAAGCAGGGGCTGTATGAATGGTTAGTCATGCCGTTTGGTCTCACCAATGCTCCCAGCACCTTCATGCGCTTAATGAACCATGCCTTAAGACCGTTCATAGGAGTCTTCGTGGTAGTCTACTTCGATGACATCCTCATCTACAGCAAAGGTTTGGAGGAGCATTTAGAACACATCCGCAGAGTTCTAGCTGTTCTTCGTTCTCAATCCCTCTTTGCTAATCAATCCAAATGTTCCTTCTGCACTAATGAGATTGTTTTCTTAGGCTTTATAGTAAGTGCAGATGGTGTAAAAGTCAATGAGGAGAAGATCAAAGCAATCAAGGAATGGCCAAGTCCTAAAAACGTAGGAGAACTACGAAGCTTCCATGGGGTAGCAGGCTTTTACAGGCGGTTCGTGAGGGATTTTAGCACCATTGCTGCGCCATTGACTGAGATTATCAAGAAGAACGTGGGATTTCAATGGGGAGAGGCACAAGAGCAGGCCTTTACAACACTTAAAGAGAAGCTTATCAATTCCCCTATTCTAGTTCTTCCAGATTTTATGAAAACCTTTGAGATTGAATGTGATGCTTCCGGAGTTGGTATAGGAGCTGTTTTGATGCAGGATAGGAAACCGGTGGCTTACTTCAGTGAGAAGCTGGGAGGATCAACTCTCAACTACCCTACCTATGACAAGGAATTATATGCATTGGTTCGAGCTCTTCAGACGTGGCAGCATTACCTATGGCCTAAGGAGTTCGTTATTCACACTGATCACGAGTCATTGAAGCATCTCAAAGGACAGCAGAAGCTCAACAAGAGACACGCCAGGTGGATGGAGTTCATTGAGACTTTTCCCTACATCGTTAAGTACAAGAAAGGTAAGGATAATGTAGTCGCAGATGCATTATCCAGGAGGTACACTCTTATCTCTACTTTAACTTCGAAATTACATGGATTTGAACATATTATAGACCTTTATGAGACTGACATTGATTTCGCTGAGAGCTATGGCAAGTGCCACAAGTTTGCTTTTGATAACTACTTTAGGCAGGATGGATACTTGTTCTACAACCATCGATTATGCATACCACAAGGATCTATTAGAGAACTGCTAGTTAGAGAAGCTCATGGAGGTGGACTAGCTGGACATTTTGGAGTAGCAAAGACTCTATTTGGACTGCAAGATCACTTCTATTGGCCTAACATGAAGTCAGACGTGGAGAAGGTTTGTTCTAGGTGTGCTGTTTGCAAAATGGCAAAGAGTAAAGTACAGCCTCACGGTTTGTATACTCCTCTCCCTATCCCTTCTCATCCTTGGACTCATATTTCTATGGACTTTGTGCTTGGCTTACCTCGAACCAGGAATGGTAGAGATTCTATTTTTGTGGTTGTTGACAGGTTTAGCAAGATGGCTCACTTCATTGCTAGTCACAAGACAGATGATGCTGTTAGTGTAGCTAACTTGTTTTTCAGGGAAATAGTACGTCTGCATGGCATGCCTCAAGTGATAGTTTCAGACAGGGATACAAAGTTTCTAGGACACTTCTGGAGAACCTTATGGGCTAAACTAGGAACCAAGCTGGCATTTTCAACTACTTGTCATCCTCAGACTGACGGTCAAACAGAGGTGGTGAACAGAACATTGTCTACACTTCTCAGGGCGTTGGTGAAGAGTAATATCAAGTCATGGGAAGAGTGCCTACCACACGTGGAGTTTGCTTACAATCACGCTAAGCATTCTGCAACCCTCTTTTCTCCTTTTGAAATCGTTTATGGGTTTAATCCACAATCACCTCTAGACTTGATCCCTTTGCCTTTAAGTGTTAAATGTAGCTTAAATGGCAAAGAAAAAGCTGAACAGGTGAGGAAGATACACGCTAAAGCCAAGGAGAATATAGAGAAGAAGACTAAGCAGTATGAGAAACAAGCAAACAAGGGCAGAAAGGAGATGATCTTTGAAGAAGGAGACTTGGTGTGGATTCACTTACGAAAGGACCGATTCCCAGAAGAGAGGAAGAGCAAGCTTATGCCACGAGTTGATGGACCATTTGAAGTCGTCAAGAGGATCAACAACAATGCTTATCAGATTGATCTCCAAGGTAAGTATAACGTATCTCCATCGTTCAATGTTTCTGACTTGCTCCCCTATCTTGCAGATACAGATTTGAGGACAAATCCTTTTCAAGAGGGAGGGGATGATATGATCATGGATAGCGAAGAACTTTATGAAAAAAAAAAACCAGTATCGATTGTTTCTTCCCTCAATCTGATTCTTGATTATTGTTCATTGAATCCGAGGTTCTCATACACTTTGTGATCGAGAAACTCTTCTATTTTGATCCTCTTATCAAGCTTAAGCTTACCAAGAGATCTTCTGTCATCAATCTCATCTCCATCACGCCATCATCATCTCCTATCATTCACGCCACCATCACAACCTTCATACGCTGCCATTCCTCATCGATCCATCAGCCTTCTTCGGAGTTGTCCTAGGGAGTTCGCATCATCCTTGAAGGATCCATTGAGACTAAGAAGAAGACAAAAGACCAGATCTTGGTCACGCCTCTCACTTATCTCCTTTACATCTGTAGTTTGTGGCCTAAGGAGTTCCAGCTCAGCCCACAGTCCTCTATATTCTCCAAAGAGATCCTTGAATGATCTATCCCCTTGTTGGATTTCATTCAATGCTTTCTTCACTTCAAAGATCCTAGAAACATTTGACATGTTCCCATAGACCCCTAACAGAGTCTTCCATAGTTCTCTAGCTGTCTCAGCATAAGAGTAGGCTGCAAGTATTGCTGGCTCAAGAGAACTTTGAAGAACAGCCAACACAAACTGATCTTCCTGTTCCGTCTTGTTTTCTTCTTTAAAAGCAGCCACACTAGCCGCCACACCAGCCGCCACACTAGCAGCCACACCAGGAGCCACACCAGCGGCAACACCAGCATACGAACTTGGAGACTTGGGCTCGATCCCAGCAGCCACACCACTTCCTTCTTTCACAGCTGATCCTTTGGCGATGGACTCCACTTGAGGGTCTACATATCCCCATAGTCCACGACTTCTTAGAGCTGTCTTGGTGGTCCTAGACCACAACAAGTAATTTGTTCCTTTGAGTACCACCGGAATAACAACGTTCTTCTGGTTAGTATCCATGCTTCAAGAGAAAATACAACGTAGTAATCACGCCGGAATAAAGAACATTTAAGATCTAAACCCGCTCTGATACCATGTCGAAATTTGAGAAGAAATAACAAGAATAAAATTCTCTAAACTCTCTAAGAACCCACGGCAAACCAAGAGAGAAAGGAGGAGAGAGTTTTGTTTTGTTTTCTAACTTTCTTCTTAACAAATAAATTCATGAGTTTACAACATATATATGTACTTTTCAATAATAAAATATCTAGATATTTAGGTTACTTCAAGAGAAGAAAACCTCAAAATATCTACATCATCCACTTGTGTTTAACTTAGCTCTTAAGTTAATCCTTGTCACTTGAGAAGACTTAGCTTTGAAGACTTCCAACCATTGACTCAAACTTAGCTTAGGTCTTTGACTTTTATTCTCCAAGTTTGAGACACACAATCCATTTGGTGGAGTGCACTTGACCGAGTGCTCCACATTGCCTGCTCCTTTGTTCAGTAGACTGCTCCTGATTACATCACTAGGCTCAACATAAACCAAGTAAGTCAACACATGAAACAACCTACTGTCCACCATTGGAATATGGTAGAAAGGATTCTGAGGTATCTGAAAGGGAATCCTGGAAAAGGAGTGTGGGTGGAGAAGAGGAATGACACAAGTATCATAGGATATTGTGATGCAGACTGGGCTGGGGACAAAAAG